>JAZFAV010000036.1:18360000-18960000 GCA_037954035.1 Rosalia funebris | reverse complement strand
GACAGTAAATACTTTACTTGTTTACTTCCAACACTTTGGCACACCCCTTCGCATTCACTGCGACTATGGAAAGGAATTCGACAACACCCTGCTTAGAGATCCTTCTACCCTCTATGACATTAAACTGACGTATTCCAGCGTTAATCATCCGCAATCCCACGGATCAGTTGAACGTTTCCATGCAATCTTATTAGAGATGATTAGAATAAATAAAACAGAAAACCCTCAGGAACACCCTCTAACAGTACTCCCATATGCTGTAATATGCTACAACAATTCCGTCAACAAAACCCATGGATTCTCCCCATACGAATTAATTTTCGGTCATACTTCCAGCCGACCTCCAGAAAAATTATATAATGAAAACCAGTTAATTTCAAAATATATCAGAGACCTCAATAACAGAATTTCTCACTATTACAAAATTGCCCGTGAAAAACTATACTGTCTAAGCAAAAATCAAGAACCAGGTTTGACAAAAATGTCCCCGAAAATCAATACCAATTTAAAGTCGGAGACAAGGTCTACGTGAAAGAGTCACAGAGCAAAAACAAACTTAGCAATAAATTTAACGGTCCCTTCGAAATTCAAGAAATACTTAAAAATTCTGCAATCCTATTAAACTCTCAAACGAATCAAACAACTAAAGTAAATTTTGACCGAATGAAACCCTATTTTGAAAATTAAATTTAACTACAGGTTTCTTCTGCTGATAGGGACAGCAGCATCCCAATACTCAATAGCACCCATAGAAAATACAATCGGAGTCTATTATCACCATGAAAGCGATATTTATGTGACAAACAAGCATTGGACTCTCCTTGTTCACAAGAACTTTTCAGCTCTAAGATTAGCTTATCAACATAATGAACATATTCTTGAAAATTTAATACATGCCGTCAGCGCTATTTTTGAAAACATGAATTTATTTCGAGGCGAAGTAAAGATCCACATCAGTTTATTAACACAAATTTCTGGTAATATTAAAGAAAAATTAAATGAAATTAATTATGATACAAAACGCTATAAACGCGGTATTTTAAATGCTATTGGTTCTGTATTTAAATCAATCACAGGCAATCTAGACGCAGAAGATGGTGAATATTACACAAACAGTATTAACAAATTAATTACAGACGAACATCAAATTGAAAAATCAAATATCCGTAACAACATCGGTAATAAAGAATTTCAACACAACTATTCAAAAATTACAACTAGACGAAGAAACATTTAACAGAGACATTAAATTAATATCTGACACAATTTACAGAACTAAAGAGAAACTCAAAATTTTCGAAGTAAAATTAAGATTCCTAGAAAAATGCGAAATATTAATGGAAAGCTACTTGTACATTGAGGATCAATTAAATGACATATTAAATTCAATTACATTCGCGCGTCTAAAAATCATTCATACTTCTATTATAAATCCTGGAGATCTGATATCCGCATTACAGGAGATATCTCAAAACTTGCATCAAAATAATTTACCACTTCCAATAAAATTATCTGATGTTGGTAGATATCTAGATATCATAGAACTATCAGCATTTCAAACCGATTCAGATTTAATATTTGTTCTAAAAATTCCTCTTATTGATCAACAAAGATTTTCCTTATTCCAATTATTCCCAATGCATAGGCATTGGGTATAATTGGAATCAGTCCTATTATTGAGGATAGCCTCAATAATAGGACTGGTTTATATCATGTTTTGTCAACCAATCAAAAATATGTTGCGCGAGACGGATTCTATAATGTACATTCCTATGTCAAATCTCGACGGATGCAAACCACTCGTCTTTGGACAAAAACTGTGTTCAAATTTGTTCGCCTACCCCATTGATGACAACGCCATCTGCGAAGCCAAAATTCTGAAGAACACCAGGACCCTTCCGGAAAATTGCCAGACATCTTTAATATTTGCAGAAGGATACAAAGTTCACAATCTAGAAGACAACACTTGGCTTATGATCAATTCTGAACCCCTTCAAATAACTATCTCATGTCAAAACCGAAATTCCAAAACTGAAGTAATTTTCAAAAATTCTATTCTCAAGTTACAACCTTATTGTAGTGCTTTTGTTGGTGTTACCAAAGTCCAAGCAAACTCTAGAGACACTACTGTAACTCATGATGATTGTCACCCTATTCTAATCCCTTACAACTGTTGTGACAACATTCCTAATGATCTGCAAATTCCAAAATTAAAGCCTTTAAAATTAAACAACCTCAACGTTGAAGACCTTGAAGTTGCAAAGCACAAATTAGATGAATATTCCAAAACCCTTGATGATTTAATCAACGAACCTTTTGTCACGAAACACATTTCTTGGTTTACCTATCTCATAATTACTGCCATAATTCTTCTCGTCATCCTATACTTCACATGCAAATGCAGAAGAAGAAGAAGACTTGCTATTTCCCTAACGTCAAATTTACCTCCACCGCCTCCTGGACAATTAAAACCCGTTGGACGACTCACCAACTTTATTTCAAGAAGAAGGCCCGCTATCAGACCAACAGACAGTTCTCCAGAAGATATTGAACTAAATTGAGACTTTATAGTGATTTTGGAACTTTTTATATTTTGTGACTAGTGTTCAAGTGAACTGGACTTATGTGATTATTATTATTTTATTTTGTTCACTTGATTCTATTACAATTTTACCTTATATTATTATATTGCTTATTGCATTTATGTTGCACTTAATAGCAACTTTCATATTTTTGGAACTTTCTGCTTATCCAAAAGTTGTTGTATACCACCAACTTTTCTATAAGGGGGGAGTTGTTATATAAAATATTTAATTGTATACATTTTAGACTTAGAATACTTAGAATAATTTCAGTTAGGTACCATTTACATTGTATCCTATCTCAAGTAACACAATCTTTGCTTTTTCTTATCAGTTGTTTCTCATAGTTACTTGATACTATTCGTGACTTATCTTATTCTCAAAAACAAAGACTTGCTTATGGTCAGCAACTCACGCCTAACTTCTAAGAATACTCATGGCTAAAGCCATTCCCATGCAGAGTCAGCACATGACAGTTTATATAGGCGAAAGCGTGCGACCAGAAGTTAGTATCCGGCAGACCGGCATTGTATCCGGCAAACTAGCATAACTCATTTCAAACCTCCGGTACTCACTTAATATTATTTTAATTTCAAATCCTTTATAACAAAACGTTCAATTGTGTATTTCAAAAATAAATTGTTTTTAAAAATTGATTTTTATCGACCACGATATAATATATATATATATATATATATATATATATATATATATATATATATATATATATATATATATATATATATATATATATATATATATATTGCCACGTGCTTTGTATCATAATTCGTATTATATTTATTATTACTAAAATTACAATTAACGCAACATATCTCCGTTGTATTTCTGCAATTAACAGTACTATGATTATCCGAGCATTTTAAGCATACTGTGTCATTATGACACTTGTTCCCATTATGTCCAAATCTACCACAATTAAAGCACGGTTGTAGATTCAGATCATCATAAACTTTACCGTTTTGATAACCAACAAAAAGTTTGCTTTTATTTTCTCTTGTGTATTTATATAATTCAGATGTAACCTCTAAGATTACACTTTGTAATTGTGTTTTTCTGTTTATGAATGTGTGAACAACTGTGCACTTACTTTCAAACTTCTTAAAGTTTCTTGTATTGATATCTTCTTCTAGTGCTTTTAGATCCATGTCTTCAAAATTATCTATTCCAACCACTTTTACTCTCGGTTTTTTAACATCTCCCTTTACAATATTGCACACACTAGATAATTTATTGGATAATATTTTTTCTGCATCAATAACACTTGTTTCATTTAAACAGCTTATAATTATTTCGTTGTCACTTTTTAAAATCACTTTTTTGTTTGAATTGTTTTTTCTTTATTTAGGTAATGCGTCACAAATTTCTTGAGATCATTTCCATCTGCTCGGTTTTTCTTTTTTACTACTAATCTTGAAACCCGCTTTGGAGCAATAATGTCTGTATTAATTACTTGTGCATAAGTTTTAATTTTTTCTTTTTTCATTAACTCTATTTGTTCTTTCAGTACTTTGTTTTTATCTTACAAATTACAATAAACAATTGAAAGATTGAATAAATATTTTTATGTACTTTTGATCCATCTTTTCAAAATTGATTTATAATTCTTAGTATTGATAACCTTTAATTCATTTGGAAGATCATTATGTACCTTAACTGCTTTAATATAACTATTTTTATTACTTATAGCTTTGTGACTAATCGGTAACTGTATACATTTGTTTCTAGTTTTACTACTTGAGTTAATATATTTATTCTTCAGTAGCTCGTAGTGATAGACAAGGGATTCATACTCAAATGATTGCCTTATATTCATTGGGTTATCCTCAGTTATAAATTGATTCTTATTTATAATTTTTAAAATTCTATTTTGTAACGATTGTAGTAAATTCAAAGTATTCGAATATGCACCTCCCCAGGCAGTAATGCCATAACTTATAATACTATGAAAAAGTGTATAATACAACATTCTCAATGTTCTAGTATCCATGTAACTTTTCAATTTTCTTAAAATAAAAATTAAATATTTTGTCTTATTAATTATATATTGTATATATTGTAACCATGACATGGTTTATAATTTAATTATAATCGAAGATTATACCTAAATATTTTGAGTTTTGAACTCTATTTAAATTGTTTCCGTTAATACTATATATATATATATATATATATATATATATATATATATATATATATATATATATATATATATATATATTTGGTGCAGGTATTGATTCATTTTTGTTTCCACCCCAGACCATGTATTCTCAGTAGATATTATCGCTGTATCATCTGCATATGAGACTATTGAATTATCTGGCATTTCCTTTAAGAGATCATTAACATATACAATAAATAGTAACGGGCCTAAAACTGTACCTTGAGGTACTCCTGTCGTTAATATTATACTTTCGCTTTTACAGTTATTAATCTTTACACTTTGGTGTCTATTTTCTAGGTAACTAGTGATCAGTTTGTTTGCTGTTCCTCTAATTCCATAGTTTATCTAATAAAATTCTATGATTGACTGTATCAAACGCTTTAGCAAGGTCAAGAAAAGTAACTGCAATCGGTTTGCTCTTATCTAAATTTTCATAAATCAATTTTGTAATTAACGTAATTGCATCTTTGGTTCCTTTATTTTTCACAATACCAAACTGTTTATTTGATATTATATTACACATGTTAAAAAAATTCCAAAATCTAGTGTATATAACTTTTTCAAGTATTTTGGCTAAATTAGAGATTAATGATATAGGTCTATAATTTGATGCTGATTTTTTACTACCAGCCTTGTGTATTGGTATTATTTCAGCTTCCTTTAGTTTATTTGGCCAAACAGATGGTTGAATACTCAAATTAATTATATAGACAATCGGCTCAATAATATATTTTTTCAATGCTTTGAGTTTATGTTGTCAACTCCTCCGTTTGTTAGCTTCATTTCTTCAATTATTTTATTTACTTCTGTAAAATTGGTTGGATATATAAAGATTGATTTTTGATTCATTTTTGGCAATTGAATTCTTTCATTATTTGATTGTGAGATATTATCACTCAATTTTTTACCTATGGTAAAGTATTCATTCATATATTTAGCTATTTTTTTGTCGTCAGTTATTATGTTGTTTTTTTCATCATGTAATTGATTTATAAAATTCTCTTTTTTATTATTTTTACCTAGCTTTTGATTAATTAGTTTCCAAAGATTCCTTGGCTTATTACAGTTTTCTTCAACTTGCTTACGCTCATGTAAAATTTTGGCCTCTTTTATTACTTTATTTAGAATTTTCGTATAATTTTTGTATTATGTTTCCAATGTCTCATTACTTGGATCCTCTCTCCAAATTTCATACAGAAGCTCTTTCTGTTCACATAAATTTAAAATCGCTTTTGTAATCCATTTATTTCTAGTAATATATTTACCTATCTTTTTATTAGAGTTACTGTTAACAGTTGCCATTATTACACAGTTGTTCAATTTTCTTACTAATTCTTCAATTGCCAGATCAGGATCAGATATTTTTAAAATCATGTCCCAATTTTCTTTTCTAGCTAAATTATCTAATTTTTTATAGTTTACAAATTTCAATTGGTAATCCGATCTCCCTTTCTTGACCTTACTTAATGACATAAATAAAGGATAGTGATCCGTCAACGAGCTTATAAGTTTAAAATGCTTGTTTATAATTGTTTCTGCCTTCGTAAATATGTTGTCAATACAAGTTCCTTCTGTACATGCATTGCTAGTATGATTATCAGATGGTCTAGTAATTCCACTGAAACCCGGTTTATACCCTTTGTCTAGAAAATTCCTCAATAGTTCTTGACTATACCCATCTATTTCTAGTAAATTAATTTTAAAATCCCCAATATATATGTGATTCTTAGCCCTTTGTTTTATCTTTAATAATTCTTTAATGTTCGAAATAAAATTAGTTTTTGGTATTTCATGAGATCTGTAGACAGCAGATATCTCAACATTCCCGTTACTTGTTGTAATGATCGAGTTCAAAATTTTTATTTTTCCTATTTCAATTATTTCAGTGTTCTCTATAATACCATCTTTCAGGTATATTACTACACCATCTGGTCTATTAATTTTACTATTATTATAGTACATTTTATACCCGAAAAATAGTTACTGTTTTCAAGAATCCACGTTTCCACACATATTATTACGGTAGGCTTGGTAACTAATCCTTCAATAAATGTTTGAAGTTTTAAAAGATTTGCATTTAGGCTTCGAATGTTTAGATAGTATAAATTCTTCTGTTTTTTTTATATATTTATTGAGTGAAATCAGGCTACTAAACCTACTTTCCTGTTGAAATATCTCACTTTGAATCTCCTCCATTTCTTTCTTTAGATTCATTTCTTCAAATTCGCCGCGTTGACTATCTTCTGATTACTGCTGATTCCGCTTCTTGGTGAGAGAGACAATATTGATGACGCCGACGTCAGTCTTGAATTCTTTTGTTTATTACCTTCCGCTTTGATAATATCTATTTTGCCGATGAATCTATTGATAATTGGACTCATCGGGAATCAATGTCTACTACGTATTTTTTAATCTTCTTTATCAATACCATACAATTTTTACTATCATTTGCCACGTGCTTTGTATCATAATTCGTATTATATTTATTATTACTAAAATTACAATTAACGCAACATATCTCCGTTGTATTTCTGCAATTGACAGTACTATGATTATCCGAGCATTTTAGGCATACTGTGTCATTATGACACTTGTTCCCATTATGTCCAAATCTACCACAATTAAAGCACGGTTGTAGATTCAGATCATCATAAACTTTACCGTTTTGATAACCAACAAAAAGTTTGCTTTTATTTTCTCTTGTGTGTTTATATAATTCAGATGTAACCTCTAAGATTACACTTTGTAATTGTGTTTTTCTGTTTATGAATGTGTGAACAACTGTGCACTTACTTTCAAACTTCTTAAAGTTTCTTGTATTGATATCTTCTTCTAGTGCTTTTAGATCCATGTCTTCAAAATTATCTATTCCAACCACTTTTACTCTCGGTTTTTTAACATCTCCCTTTACAATATTGCACACACTAGATAATTTATTGGATAATATTTTTTCTGCATCAATAACACTTGTTTCATTTAAACAGCTTATAATTATTTCGTTGTCACTTTTTAAAATCACTTTTTTGTTTGAATTGTTTTTTCTTTATTTAGGTAATGCGTCACAAATTTCTTGAGATCATTTCCATCTGCTCGGTTTTTCTTTTTTACTACTAATCTTGAAACCCGCTTTGGAGCAATAATGTCTGTATTAATTACTTGTGCATAAGTTTTAATTTTTTCTTTTTTCATTAACTCTATTTGTTCTTTCAGTACTTTGTTTTTATCTTGCATTTCATCCATTAGTACCTTTAATAATTTGTTTTCTTTTTTTAAGCTTATATTCTCAGCTGTTTTGTTATCCTTCACATCATCTTGACTTGAATAAGCTACGCTGTCTCCTTCTATTTCATCCAGTATTTCTTGTCTTAGCGCTTTTTTCATATCCATTCTCACCTGACCAAGCAGTTCTTTGACCTCTTCACTTAGTGTCGATATATCACACTTTGAGGTTATATTGTGATCCGGGCAAATTCCCAAGTTTTCTTTAATTAATTTTGTATTGATCAATCTCTCAAAACAACTCTTATCATAGACACCACCACATATAACACATGTCACTGTTGTTACACTTTTTCTTCTATGACATTTAAAGAAATTTAAATCCTCCTAATCCATTTTATTATATATATATATATATATATATATATATATATATATATATATATATATATATATATATAGTTTTGGTGGGAGGTTCGCGACGAGACGAAAAACAACACGTTGGTCACAACACTTTTATTTACGTCGCGTTACAATGGTAACTGTAAGTGTTTACCCAAGTATTTACCCAAGAACTGACATATGGTTCACCGTTCAGCTTTTATAATAATGTACATTTAGCTGTTTCAGCTATTTTCTTAATGAATCATATACAGTTCGTTCTATAACATTTTAGTTTATGTTACATAGTTTCATGATAGATAAAAATAAAAAGTCATTAAATATAGGGTGGTTTCTTAACTCCTCCCCCATTAGAACGGCGACGTGGAGTCGTCGGGAGTAGGATTCGAACCTACGTTGCCTTCGGATCGCTTGGTCTTTGGTTTCCAAGTGAATGTTGTCCATGGTTTGACTCGGTGTCGACAGTTGTAAATAATGAATAAGATACTAACACATAGTATCAGTCCAAGTATTACATAGAATAGAAGCGAATATGGAACCGCTTCAGGTAGGTCTTCTAAGGTGACCGGCTGCGAATGCTGAAGAATATTATGCAGTTGCTGGATATCACCAAGTCTGATGTCCTTCAGGATAAGGGGACGTTTTACTGGTTGATGTGACATTTGTGGAAGTTCGGGTAGTAACAGCGTGGATCCATTCAAAAGAGTAGGATCTGGGCCGAAGGTTGTGTCTAATAGTGTAATGCTGCATCCATCTGGAATGGTAATTGCGACTGGATGACTGATTTTCTGTATTTTGTTATTCGTGCAGGAACTTTTAACATCGACAGTCTTGGTAGTAAGTAACAAAACGTGATATTTATCGATTTGTTCGGCGATGGGCCTTTGAAGAATGAGGGGGGTCATTTGACAGGAGTCCTCGTAGAGTCCATTGGCTAATACGGGCATGCATTGCTGATCATTGGGTCGTAACGTGCCTTGGCATATGGAGATTTCTTCCATCAGTGGACAGGGATTATCCAAAAGTAGATGTTGTGTACCAAGTACCAGGATAGGTTTAGGTGGAATAAATGTATAATTTTTGATAGGAATAGGGTACACATGGTAAGAGGAAAATTTTTCATTTTGCATGATTGGAACTTTTATTGAGAAAATAATTTTATCTTTTCTTAATTTGACTGAAACACCAAAATATTGATAGTAACTTTGTAAATATTCAAAATTTACTAATTGATCTTTTGAATAAATTTGTTCAAGGGTTTTTAAAATAAATTGAAGGTCAGGAATTGAAAGAAGCGACTGATGCACTGCATTTAAATACGCGAAGGTAGTTGCCGCTTCGACAGTGTCAAGGAATTCTAAAATGAGTTCAAGGTTGTTAACAATCTGTTGTGCTAATATAATTGCATGATAACGTACGATTATTAAATTTATTTCCTTATCTAAATGCTGAATATAAGATTCCATTGCCTTTTGATTATTATGAAGAATAGCCAGGGTCGTATTTACTTTTTCAGCGAGGGTTACCATCATAGATGTTTTAAGGTTTATTTGATCAGCTAATGAATGTTGGTTTTTTATTAAGGTGTGAAACTTTAAATTAATAATTTCTAAATCATCATTATCCAATGTGCCAAATAGCCATTTTTGAGTGGTGCCAACAATATTTATAAGTCCTCTTTTGTTTCTAATAGGTTTTGCTTGTAGTGAGTCATATCGTTCTTGTATTTTATCTAATAAAAATAGAGCTTGAGTCGTAAAATTAATTGCTATTATTTTATTTGTTTTTGATTCTAATTTATCGATTTGAATTTTAAGATTTCTTATATTATTTTGAATAGGTTCTAAATTTATAACATGGAGAAAAGTATGGTATTGATTAATAATTTTTGTTTCTTTACTTATTTTAAGGAGGTAAACTGGATTTTGTAGATGATCTAGTGTTATATCGTCTAGTCGCACTTGATGTACTAGGGATATTATTGTCATTGTCAGGAGGAGTAGGGATAGTGGATTTGTCATTTTTCAGTTTTTTGTCAGTCTCTTCGTCTTGTTGTTTGTCCTGCAACAACGTTTCTTTATTAGTTTTAGGAATTTTGCGTTTCTTTTTAACATGACTTTTATGAAATTGTCCATGTTTTGTTTTAAGGGTAGGCCCTTTATCAAGAATTGCTTGTGATCTTTTGAATCGAGCACGCGTTTTATGACCTGTGGTAATTTCTTTTATTAATATTGGTTGTTCTGGTTCAACAGGTTCGGGTTCGTCTCGGGATTCATTTCGTTTTGAAATAATTTTGTCTTTGTTCTGAGAGATATTCGAATTTATTTGTTGATACAATTGTTGTGTCAAGTCTTTATGTTTTTGAATATAATCAGAAGTGATAATATTTTCATTGAGTTCAAAAGGAGTAATTTTGTTAGTGTGACCTAATATTACTTCGAATGGTGTTAGTTTCGTTACGCTGTGTATCGAGTTATTGTAGCCGATAACTGCTAGTTTCATGAGGTATGGTAATGGTTTATTTGGATGTTCTTGTTTTAGACAACGTATTGAATCTAAAACTGTGGAATGGAATCTTTCCACTGGTGAATTAGAATTTGAATTTCGAATTGTAGTTATATGTAACTCAATTTTATGTAATGCGCAAAATTCTTTAATAATAATATTATTAAACTCAGTTCCACTGTCAGCAATAATTTTTCCTGGAATACCAAAATGTGAAACGAAAGTTAGTAATGCATTTTGAACTTCAATAGCAGTTTTATTTTCTAAATGGTAAGATTGGCCAAATTTTGAAAAGGGATCTAGGATAGTTAAAAATTGTTGTCTGTCAGCTTGGAACACATCAATATGTATCGCTTCAAATGGTTTAGTATAAGTGGGTGTTATTTGAAATTTGATTTTTTGTGGATGTCTTTCATATTTTGATAATTGGCAGGTATTACAAGTGTTGACGTATTTAATAACGTCTGCATGAATTTTAGGCCAATAATAGCGTCTTAAGATAGCTGTGCGGGTTTCATTAATGCCGCGGTGACATGTTTTTGTTTCGTGGTAATATTTAATGTACCTCTGCTGTTCTAGTTCATCTTGAACATCATTCAAAAACTTTTTTGTTATAAAGAATCTAATACAAGAGCTAAAATTTTGTTGCAGTATGCGTATCATTTTCTTTTCGATTTCTGGAGTTGTAAAATAAAGACAAGTGATATCTGAGGGATTAACAAACTGTTTAATGAATTTCACTACGTCAGCGTCTGAAAGGTTTTGACGTAAAGTTATAGAATGACGTATTTTATATCCAAATAATTTTTCTGTCGAACAGGTTTCGAATAGTGCGTTTGAACTTTCATGGATTACTAATTGATTTTTAAACAGATTTAGGGGGTTATCTGTAATAGGCATTTGTAAAATTGGATTTTCTGCAGCTGTATGAATTGTGTCATTATCGTTATTGTCTTTGTCGAGTAAGGGCATGGAAGGTAGCTGTTCATTTGGATTTTGGTTTTCGGACTCGGAAAAATTGTCTAATAAAGTTTGAAATACTTCAGGATCAGGTTCCGGGATGTTGTCAAGGATGTCATTTACATCATCGTTTATTGTGCCTGGATTTGCAATTACTGAAACATTATCTTCATTTTCAATAGCATTAATCTCGTCATTAAGTTTTATTCGAGAGAGAACGTCGGCCTGATTTGTAGAGCCTTTTTTATATTTGATTTCATAATCAAACTCTTCGAGTTTCAACCGCCACCTAACTAATCTTGAATTTGGCTCTTTTAGTGAGAAGAGCCATTGGAGGGGCTTATGATCGGTAAAGATACAGAATGTTTTTCCAAAAAGGTAGGGTCTAAAGTACTTTGTGGCCCAAACTATGCTTAATAATTCTTTTTCGATTGTAGAATAGTTACACTCAGCAGGATTAAGGGTGCGTGAAGCGTAACAGATGGGATGGTCGTTTTGACTGAGTATAGCTCCAATAGCGAAGTTACTGGCATCAGTAGTTAATGAAAATGGTTTCGAAAAGTCTGGGTATGCTAACACAGGGTCATTGCATAAAAGATTTTTACAGAGATTGAAACAATCAACAAATTCTGGGGTGTGAACTATTTTTTCTCCTTTCTTTAGACATTTTGTCATAGGTTTTGTGATTTTAGCAAAGTTTTTT
Source organism: Rosalia funebris (assembly GCA_037954035.1). Taxonomy (NCBI): domain Eukaryota; kingdom Metazoa; phylum Arthropoda; class Insecta; order Coleoptera; family Cerambycidae; genus Rosalia; species Rosalia funebris. The sequence goes on along the minus strand of JAZFAV010000036.1, from coordinate 18,947,447 downwards.
ATAAATCGTCGATAATAACCAATTAATCCGAGGAAGGATTTGATTTCTTTGGCTGTCTTCGGAATAGGGAATTTTTGAATAGCCTCGATTTTTCGAGGGTTAGGTTTAATACCTTGTGATGTAACTACATGACCTAGGAATTCAACTGATTTGCAAAGAAATTCACATTTGTCTAACTGGATTTTAAGTTTAGAATCCCTAAATGCTTGGAAAACGAGTTTGAGATTAGCAATGTGTTCTTGTAGGGAAGTGGAAAAAACGATTACATCGTCCATGTAGACAAGACATACCTTATTTTGGAGGTGTTTCAAGACATTATCCATTACACGTTGGAATGTGGCAGGGGCGTTCTTTAAACCGAATGGCATACGAACATATTCATAATGACCATTCTCTACATTGAATGCTGTCTTGGAAATTGAGTCTGGGTGCATCTCAATCTGATGAAAGCCACTGGTTAAATCGAGAGTTGTAAAGTAATGACAACGCCCTAATTTGTCAAGTATGTCAGTTATGTTTGGCAAGGGGTATCGGTCATCAATGGTTTTCTCGTTGATTTTACGGTAGTCAACAACGACGCGCCATTTTTGTTTGCCAGAAGCGTCTGCTTTTTTAGGGACTACCCAGATTGGGGATGAATAGGGTGACTGTGATGGACGAATAATGCCATCTTCTAACATTTTTGTTATTTGACTCCTAACTTCCTCTTTATGAATGTGAGGGTACCTATAAGATTTGGTATAAATAGGGTCTTCATCCTTTGTTTTAATCTCATGCTTGACCATATTAGTAAAAGTTAATTTATCATCCGGAAACATAAAAATATCGGAATATTGTTTACATAATTTTAATAACTCAGATTTTTCTTCCGAATTAAGATGAGAAGTACGTAATAAATTTGAAATTAAAGACGACCGGGAAGGTATTATAGGGTCATTGATATGATAATCATATGACTCATAATTACAAAGAGGTTCAACACAAAGGGGGTCTGTAAATTCAATTGTTGTCGGTTTATCTGAAATATTGTGTATCTCAACGAGTGCTTGACCATTATTACAATAAGTAACTGTTTCAGGTATCATGCATGAATCATTAGATAACGCCGGGACTAAGATATCACCATTAAGCGAGTCGACTGGAACTTTTCTAAGAATAACTTCGTTAGCATTAATGGAATAGCGAACTGTTTTGTCTGATGGTTGACGGTAGAACAATGGAAGTGCAAATTGTGGATTATACAGGATGTTTTCTGAAAAAATTATTGAAAGGTTAAATTTCAGTAAGTCTTCAAATCCTATTAACCCATCAAAATAATCGTGAAAATCGTAAAGAAGGACTGTCATTGTTTCATTAGAAAGGAATTCAGAGAATGCTGGGATATCGGCTTTAAATCTTATTTGAGTTTCTCCTGTACAAGTTTTTATTTTTGTTTCGTTCTGGTAAATCTGGTAATAATTTCATTGGAGGGTTTTCTATATAAATATACGGAAGGGAAGATGGAGTAACTACCGAATTAAATTCTTCTACTACCTCTGTGAATTCGCAGGGCCAGGTTTCATAAAATTTCCAGAATTGTCACGAGAACTATCTTGAAAATCAAAGTCATATTCAAGTTGACTGTCTACTTCGCTTTCGGCAAAGTAATTAGAAGACTCGTCAGGGTAAGAATTTTCAAAAGTACTGTCAGAAGTTGGGTTTATGTCGTACTCTAAATTATCTTCGGTTTCTGTGTTAAATAATTCAGTATCGTGAAATGGGTGACGTCGGGATTGTATAGTATTAACACCAGACATAGGGGTCGGTCTTGAAATATTTTGGTTTTGAATTGGCTGTCTTTTAGGTAAGACTGAGACACCGGACATTGGAGTCGGACGAGATGTACTAGGAAGATTTCTATTTGGCTGGGGTTTCCAGACATTTTGTTTTCCGAAAACTTGGGCATTGGTCGGGAAACGTTGTGGAATTTGACGTGTTTGTATGTTAATTGGGGCTGAAGGAAATGAGTGTTGTTGTGGATTTACGTTAAATTGTTGTTGATAATTTTGGAAAGATTGTGGTTTGTACATGGGCCTAACATTTCTAGAATTCTGATCGAATTGATTAAGTGGTTTAGGTTTATTATTAGCTGTTGGATAAAGACTGTTTTTATATTGGGAAAACTGTTCTTCCTTAGTGACAAAAGCTATTGCACCTTCAATTGTTGTAAATTCTTTTGTCCTAACCATTTGTTGTAATTGAGATGGAAGATTACGAACATAAGTGTCTAGTGCCAGCTGTTGGTAAACTTCAGCTAAAGCTGTTTTAACACCAACTGGTTTACTAGTTTGTTGCAATTTCGACATTAGTAGAGATTGGAATTCTTTAACTTGATTTCCAAATTGTAACAACGTTTGTTTAGACCTATTAAATTGTAAATGCAAGAGATCTTGCTGTAAACATGGTAAATCTCGTGGATCACCAAAATTTTGAGAAAGCATTTCCCTAATTTGGGGCCATGTTGCAATTTCTAAACGACTAGAAATTAATTGTTGGGCTTGACCTACAAGTTTAGATCTGATAGCTCTTAATAAAAATACGTTCTGGCTTTCATTGGTCTGTGATGCAAAAGAAGTTATCAATTCGTCACAACTAGTTAAAAAGTCATTTAGTAAAAAGGTGTTTCCGTCAAATGGTGGTATGACGTCAACATACATTTTTAACAATTGGTAATTAACGGCCATTGTAGATGGTAACACTAGCTTTGGAGGTTGTAAAGTAATAGGTAGAGTTTGTTGTTGAGAATCGATTAATTGAGTGTTGTCAGAATCGCTGTTTTCACTGTCTCGATTTTCGTTAGATTCTGAATCTGAATTGCTCATAAAAGATATTAATTTGAACAAAAATATTCAAAAGTGAAAAAATACAAAAGTGAAAAACAAGTTTGAAAAGAAAAAAAATTTCTTTTTCTTTTTTTTTTTGTTTGCAAAACTTGAAAAAAGTCTTTGAGACCTTAATTTAAATACTTTAAACTTAAACTGAAAACTTAACTTAAATACCTCTAAAGGTCGGAGTGAACCAAGTTCTAATCACACAAAGTCAATGAAAGAACAAGGAATGAGTACTTGGTACTTACTTTGTAATAAAGTGTTGTCTGGACGTCTGGTAGCTGTGGAAAGGTGCCGCACAGGAATACCGGTCCGTGGAGTGGAAAGGTGCCGCACTCCGGGTGTTTTCTTCGCTCGCCAACCCTCGAACAACTTCTCAGTGAGCCTGCTGTTTTTTTCGGAATCACCAGTAAGGATTGAGATCCTACAGTTTCTTCAGTGAGCCTACTGCCTGATGAATCCTACCGACTGCGCCAGTTTTGGTGGGAGGTTCGCGACGAGACGAAAAACAACACGTTGGTCACAACACTTTTATTTACGTCGCGTTACAATGGTAACTGTAAGTGATTTACCCAAGAACTGACATATGATTCACCGTTCAGCTTTTATAATAATGTACATTTAGCTGTTTCAGCTATTTTCTTAATGAATCATATACAGTTCGTTCTATAACATTTTAGTTTATGTTACATAGTTTCATGATAGATAAAAATAAAAAGTCATTAAATATAGGGTGGTTTCTTAACTATATATATATATATATATATATATATATATATATATATATATATATATATATATATATATATATATATATATATATATATATATATATATATATATATATATTGTCACGAACACCTCGAGCGATTCCAAACGCCGGGAATATTTGAAAACTCGAGAACGTGCGATGTTCGTTCGGACTTCCAGTGCGTTCTATACTAGAAGGTTCGCCAAAGTTCTTTATCTAGAAACGCCTGGAGAGACGCTCCACTGCCTATATAAGAATTGTGTCATCCGGCCAGCAGTTAGTTGAATTTGGACCGTGATGGTGAGTTATACAGTGCGAAGAAAGTGATATACAGTGAGAAAATTAGTTTATAAAGTTAAAGTAGAAAGAAAGTTAGTTAGTTAGTTTGACTTGTGAATAGTTGAGTTGTAAATAAGTGTTCGAAAAATAAATAACTTTCTAGTAAATTCGTTACATTGGTGTCAGAAGTTGGGATAGAACGTGGTAGAAAGTTCTGGAACACTTGGTTTAGTTGGAGGAGAAATGCCCAAGTGTGGTGCATCGCCGAAGCCGTCCCGGCGTGGAAAAGCTGAATGTCAACGTTCCGATAAGGCCTGAAAATATTCTGGAAGGTTCGACAAAGGACGAGAAAACCCACAAATGTGACATACTACTGAACTCGTCTCGTCGTGAAGAAATCGAGGATCGACGTTTCGAGAAGGTCAGAGAAAATTCTTGAACATTCTATAGCAGTTAAGAAAACCTACGAGTGTGGCATATCGCTGAACTCGTCTCATCCTAAAGAGGTCGAAGATTGACGTTTCGAGTATTAGAGAACATTCTCGAACATAGCAGTCAAGAAAGCCCACGAGTGTGACATATCACTGGACTCGTATCATCTTGAAGAGGTCGAAAATTGTCGTTTAGAGAAGGTCAGAGAACATTCTCGAACATTCGATAGCACTCAAGAAAACCCACAGGTGTGATATATCATTGAACTCGTCTCGTCGTGAAGAGGTCCAATATCGAAGGTCGAAGATTGACGTTTCGAGAAGGTCAGAGAACATTCTTGAACATTCCATAGCAGCCAAGAAAAACCCCCAAGTATGACCTATCACGGAACTCGTCTCGTCGCGAAGAAGTCGAAGATCGACGTTGCGAGAAAATCAGAGAACATTCTTGAACTTTCGATAGCAACCAAGAAAACCTCTCAGTGTGACGCATCACCGGAAATATCTCGTCAAGAACAAGACGTCTACTGCGTTTTGGAAAATTTCTGAAGAAAAGCGAATTGGATGCCAGTAGGAACTAGAAGCCAAGCCACGGCCATGGAGGAGAAAATGAATGCGCTACTAGCAATGTTAGCTGCAATGAAAGCAGGACAAGGTGAAATGAAACAAGAAATGAAAGCAGGACAAGATGAAATGAAAGCAAGACAAGATGAAGTGAAAGCAGGACCAGATTAAATGAAACAAGAAATGAAAGCAAACCAAGAGGAAATGAAAGACGAACTTAAAGCTGTACACAATGCCATGAGAATGTTTCAAGATGAGATAAAAGAACAAGTCGCGATGGACCTCTTACGGGAAGAAACAGAAAAGAAGCTAGAAGCGAGTATGGAACAGGTAGAAGCGGGGCTAGCTAAACAGGAAGCAGAAATAGACGAGAAGATACAAAAAGGCAATCAGTCCTTAGTATCAAAAGTGGAAGAGATCCAAAGGGAGGTTAACCGACTAAGAATACGTCCTACAAGTGCTGCACCTGGGGTCCAACAGCCAGCCAGAGTGACAGTACCAACTTTTGATGGTTCGATTCCTTGGTCGGTATATCGAAGACAATTCGAGGCTGCAGCTTGCGCAAACTATTGGGACGATCAGGAAAAGGCTATAGCTCTTATCGTCGCCTTAAGAGGGAAGGCTCTTGATATACTCCGATCTATTCCGGAAAGTCAACAGAACTTTACAACAATAGTAGATCGTATGGAGATGCGCTACGGTGACAAACACATGCAACAAGTCTGCCAAATGCAACTGAAGAGCCGAAATCAAAGGAGCAGCGAGACATTGCAACAGTTTGGGGCAGACGTCGACCGACTAGTACAGCTGGTCTACCCAACAGCACCTCAGGAGTTTGCAAATCAACTGTGCGTGCAAACATTTATCGATGGCTTGAGAGACCCGGACATGCAGCAGGTGCTGAGAATGTCACGACATGATACTCCTAGCAAAGCATTAGCGCACGCCCTAGAGTTTGAGGCCTAAAACAAGCATCGAAAGGGCACGTGCGGGTGCGCATGGCCGAAGTCAATGGTGAGAAATCTCTTTCTCACCCAACCAGGACCAAGCAGGATCAAATTGGTAACTTCCTGCTGAAGCTGAAGAAGGTTTTGTTAGAAGACCGAGAGCCACGCAGACTAAGGTGCTGGAATTGCAGTCGCATGGGACATATTCGACGTTATTGCCGAGCTCACGGGAATCGAACAAGCAGCAGAGACAGGCAGTCGGAAAACTAAAAGCAGCCGACTTTAAGGGGCGCAAGTTGACTGCACTGTCCCACCAAGCTCCATCGACAATCGTCATCAGCAAAGCCAAGAGTTATGGAGCACTGCTCCTCGAAGGCCACATCAACGGCCACAGTGCGAAGATGCTTGTGGATACTGGAGCATCAAGAACTATTATTCAACCTTCTAAGGCGGTTGCATGGCGAATAAAGCCCTTGAGAAAGAAGCTATTGTTGAAAACAGCGACAGGCAAAACCACAGAAATTCAAGGAGAATGTGACGTAGAGTTGCAATTAGGAGATATATGCATTGTACATCGGGCCCTGATAGTGCCCGTAACTGATGATGCCATCCTTGGACTGGATTTCATGGAAGAATACAACATCAAGCTGGACCTATGCACAATGCGCATCGGAAGCCAGGAGATAGTAATGACTAACTCCAGGAGCGACGTCATCACAAGCAAGGTAGTTGTGGTCAAAGATGAACTGTTACCAGCTCATGCTGAAAGTGTGCTCTATGTGGAAGTAACTGGCGTTGATGGAGGACTGGTGGGAGTGGTGGAGCCTAATAATCCAGACTTGACAGAAAAAGCCATTTTAACTAGACGGAGACTTGTGAAGACGGGGAAGACAATTCCAGTAAGAGTTGCCAATTTGAGACACTTTGAACAGAAGATCACCCGAGGAACAGTGTTAGAAACGTTCGAGACGGCCACACTAGTTCGTAACTGCGAAGTGGAAGAAAAAAAAGATGCTCATAGAAACAAGCAACTACCAACTGCGCTTCGTGAATTATTAGAACGCTCTAGTACCCACCTACGTAGAGAACAAATAGGACAACTAGAGAAGCTATTGGCGGAATTTAATCACGTCTTCGCACTCTCCGAAAACGACTTTGGCCGAACTAGCATGGCCTATCACCGGATTGACACAGGGTCGGCGCGACCTATCAAGCAGGCCCCCAGAAGAGTACCTTGGGCTAAGCAGGAGGAATTTAACGACTTAATTAAGAACATGGAAGAGCAAGGTGTTATCGAACCCTCTCAGAGTCCATGGGCGTATCCCATAGTCCTTGTACGGAAGAAGGATGATGGGTCGACAAAATTCTGCGTCGACTACAGGAAACTTACGTCACTCAAAAATATAGTTATCCTTTACCATGGATTGATGACACACTGGATAGCCTATCTGGAGCGAAATGGTTTTCGACGCTGGATTTGAAGAGTGGGTATTGGCAAGTGGGGCTGCATCCGAATGACAAGGAAAAACCCGCTTTTACTACCAGAAATGGACTCTGGCATTTCAACGTAATGCCGTTTGGTCTGTGTAATGCCCCCGCCACCTTCGAGCGACTGATGGACACTGTGTTGCGAGGACTAAACTGGAAGATCTGTTTGGTTTACTTCGACGACGTAGTCATCCTGGGAAAGAGTATTGAAGAACATTTGACAAACGTGCGAGAAGTCTTCAAGAAGTTGGCCGCTGCAAAGCTAAAGCTTAGCCCAAGGAAATGTAATCTGTTCTGCTCGGAAGTCAAATACCTTGAACATGTCATCAGTGCAGAGGGCATAGGCACTGACCCAGAGAAGATGACAGCGGTGCGCAACTGGCCAGTTCCTAAAGACCAGCATCAATTAGAGAGTTTCTTAGGTCTCTGCTCGTACTACAGAAGGTTTATTCGAGGATTCGCCGATATCGCGAGGCCCTTACATAAATTGACAGAAGATGGAATTATTTTCCAATGGGACGAAGCTTGCGAAGGATCCTTTGAGACTTTAAAGAAAAAACTGACTACAGCTCCAATATTAGGCTATCCACAGTTTGACAAATCATCGTAGACACCGATGCCAGCAGCAAGGGAATTAGAGGAGTACTGTCGCAAGAATAGGATGGATAGAAGAAAGTAATTGGCTATTTCAGCAAAGCCTTGTCTAAACCCGGGCGAAACTACTGTGTAACTCGGCGGGAACTTCTAGCCGTAGTGAAGACTTTGGAGCATTTCCACAAGTACCTGTACGTACGAAGATTTCTGTTAAGAACCGATTACGCTTCTCTTAAGTGGCTACTCCAATTCAAAAATCCAGAAGGGCAAATTGCGAGATGGCTTCAGCGATTACAGATCTTTGATTTCATCATTGAACACAGAGCTAGAAAGCATCACCACAATGCTAACGCCATGTCTAGAAGGCCATGTACAAATGATAACTGCCAGCACTGTTTGAATCTGTAGCAAAGGGAAGGATTCTCTCAAGTGACTTGTTGCTTAACAACTGTACAGCCGGATGAAAATTGGGATGCCAACATACTAGCCGAGGATCAAAAGAACGACGAATATATTGGGCCTATAATGCGTTGGAAAGAAACAGGAGAGAATAGACCATTATGGGCGGATATCAGCGATCTCGGCGCAATTACGAAATGTTACTGGGCTTAATGGGACGCACTGGTTAATGACGGCGGGTTTCTGAAAAGAGTTTGGGAAAGTTCGGATGGTGCAAGGAATCGACTAGAGATCGGGCTACCCAAGAATAGAGTGGCCGAGGTTTTGGAAAATGCTCACGGCGGAACTGGAGGAGGGCACTTTGGCGTAGATAGAACCATGGGTAAAGTGAAGGCACGATTCTACTGGGCAGGAAGTTGGTCAGATGTAGAAGATTAGTGCAGAAAATGCGACGTCTGCGCTAGCAGCGAGGATCCAAATACTCGGCGCCGGGAACGCATGAAGCAATACAACGTCGGTGATCCCTTTGAGCGAATTGCTATCGACGTCGCCGGGCCATTTCCACGCACTGAATCGGGAAATCGTTACACCTTGGTGGCTATGGATTACTTCAGCAAATGGCCGGAAGTTTACGCCATACCTAACCAGGAGACAACCACTGTCGCCGAGCAACTAGTCGACAATTGGATCAGCCGATTTGGAGTTCCATTAGAACTACATTCCGACCAAGGCAGAAGCTTTGAATTGGGTGTGTTCCAGGGAGTGTGTCAGTTGCTCGGAATTCGAAAGACCAGAACAACACCATTACATCCCCAATCGGACGGAATGGTCGAGAGATTCAATGGTACACTGGAGACCAATTTGAGAATGATGGTTAGCGAGCACCAAACCGACTGGGACCGACACATATCGATGTTCCTGTTGACCTATAGAACTGCTGTCCATGCAACTACTGTATACTGGATATATATATATATATATATATATATATATATATATATATATATATATATATATATATATATATATATATCGCCTCGAGCTATCCCAAACGCCGGGAATATTTGAAACCTCGAAAGTGTGCGATGTTCGGACTTCCAGTGCGTTCTATACTAGAAGGGTCGCCAAAGTATCTAGAAACGCCTGGAGAGACGTTCCACTGTCTATATAAGAATTGTGTCGTACGGCCAGCAGTTAGTTGAATTTGGACCGCGATAGTGAGTGAAAATTAGTTTATAAAGTTAAAGTAAAAAGAAAGTTAGTTAGTTAGCTTGACTTGTAAATAGTTGAGTTGTAAATAAGTGTTCGAAAAATAAAGAACTTTCTAGTAAATTCGTTACAATATATATATATATATATATATATATATATATATATATATATATATATATATATATATATATATATATATATATATATATATATATATATATTTTTATATTTTCACTTTAGAAATTTATATTTTTTAAAAACAATTTTTATTTAATAAATCAGCTCTACGTAGAGCTGTACAAATTTAATGTAAAAATTTTAAATGTGAGTCTAATACTAACGCTCGTGGTGCCTTGCTGGGTTTAAATAACCTTTGCAGTGCTGATGCTTAGCTTTGCAAAAAAATTAGTTAGAAGTTAAACAATGAATAATGATAATATTTCAACAAACCATCATTAAGGTGCTTCTTAATCAAAATGAATAAGAAATAAGGCACATGCCTGGTTTAGTTACACATGATAAGAGTTCGTAACAAAAAAAGTATCAAGTTACATGGTAACCGACGTTATACAATGTAACGACGATTCTAAATCCTATATAATATAAGGGAATATTTTATATAACAGCTCCCCTTTTTAAAGAAAAGTTGATGCTTAATCGTCAACTTTTAGGGTAGGTTATCTGACGGGGGTGATTCTTCTTCGTTGTTCTGGTTGATGTTGGGCCTTCTTCCCAAGATGCGGTTGAGTCGTCTTAGGGCTTCTTGATGTATGGGCCTTCGGAGTTGTTCATTGGTCGTTCTTGGAGGCTTTTTACATTTGAAAAAAATGTACAAAAGAATTCATGAAATTATTAATACAATTATAAAGTAAGTGAACCATGATATATTCTTTATAATAAACGGTTCGTTTATTAATTTATCGAGGTCTCTTGGGTATTGTTCCAATTTGTGATTGGCAACTTCTAGGTTTTCGATGTTTAAATGATTTAATTTTAGAGGTTTCAAATTCGAAAGTTGAATTTTGTCAGGAATTTTGTCACAACAGTCATATGGAATGATTACTTAATGAGAATGATCCGTAACGTTAAGCGTATTATGATTTTCAGCTTGTACTTTGGTTATGCCGACAAATGTGTAGCACTCGGATTGGAGTTTTAAAATGGGGTTCTTATTGACGACCATATTTTGTATGTTCGTATGAAAACAGTTTATTGAGATATGGACGGTTTCCGACACAATCACTAACCAGGTATTCGTTTGGAATTTTTGCACATTGTATCCTTGTCCGCAAATTAGAACACTTTGGCAATTTTTTGGAATTTCTTTAAATGTTTTTAGTAACTGGACTTTACAGGCGGCGTTGCCATCTATCGAGTACGCGTAAAGTTTAGAGCACAGTTTCTTGTGAGGACTTAGCTGTTTGCATGTTTCAATGTTCTTCACAGGGGTATCAAAGAATCATCGTTTCGCGCAATATATTTTTGAGAGAAAGATAACATATGATGCAGACCAGTTCTATTGTCTAGGATAGGGATAGGGTATAGGTGATACAACGTATAAGATTGTTGTTCTACTAATGACATTTTTAGTACAAAAACAAGATCGGAATGTGTTTGAAATACTTCTAATTCGATGATTTCTAAGTATTTTGCAATTTCGGAATATTTTACCGAGAGAGGTAAATTATTCTTTATTAGCTTTTGTGATTTTTCCTGAAGCGATGCAATCAAATTGTCTGGTGATATAAAAGAGGAATGTATAATTCTTAAACGAGCAAAGGTGATGGAATTTAGAATATCGTCGAGGTTATCCTGAAGGTACATGTAATTTTCCAGAAGTTTTTCACAGATTTCGAAGAATTTCATTTTGGCTTCAACAAATGTTATTTTGTCACCTAACTGATGAATTGTTGTTTCGATTTTGTGCTTATCCTCGTTAAATATTTTTTCATCGATTTGCAATTTTTGAATAGTCTCATTGAGACTTTTAATGACTGACCCTATTACCGATATTTGATTTCTCAATAGATTTTCGACTTGATGTTGATCTTGATTTAATTTGTTGATACTATCCGTGTAAAATTGGCCATCAGAGGCATCGCGATTGCCTATTATCGCCTTAAATATACTTCCTATACCGTTTATTAATCCGTGTTTGTATCGTCTTGTGCCTACAAAGACTTGTTTAAATTTTTCTCTGATAGAATCTGATATTTGCATTAAAAGGGTAACGTGCATTTTAATTTCTGAATTAAATTTTCGCATAGAGTGATTGTCATGATTAAGCATATTTCCTGTCTTCTAAAATAGCATAATTATTAATAAAAACGGTTTCTAAGCTAGATAAATTTGTATGCACAAGTAATGTCCACTTATCATTAGAAACGATAATTTTTGTTTCTTCGTGGTGGTAGATTCCTACCGTATTATCGATGGGTGTTATTTCGTACTGTGAGAGCACTGTTCCGATCAGCATGGAAAACCTGGAAGATAATTTTTTCAAAAAATAAAACCCGCCACAGGTAGGATTCGACATTTGTCCCGGATCGAAACCGAACGACATACAGCTGTTTCGAACTTGTTAGTTCTCATCAGTGCCGTACACGGTACGCCGATTCAGGACAAATGCCGAATGAACTTTATGGCGTATACATCTTTATCGATACGATCTCTGTGAGTAACATATAAGTTGGAATAAGATATGCGATTATTTACATCTCTTACGCATTTAGTTATCAACTCTTTATGATTATACAAAGTTTCAGGTGGTCTAGAAGAAGTGTGTCTGAAAACTAGTTCGTAAGGAGTAAATCCGTGTGTGTTATTTGTAGAACTTTGTTATAACAAATAATTGCGTACGGGAGTATATTGAACGGATGTTCGTTTGGGTGTTCATTCGTATGAATCCGGATCATTTCTAGGAGGGTTAAATGAAATCTATCTGTTGACCCATTGGATTGAGGGTGTCCAACGCTGGAATATGTAAGTTTTATATCCTATAACCCGGAAGGATAAGAAACGTATAAATGTAGACATATTGAGGGATCAGAATATGAAAGAGAAGTTCCAGGAGAAAACAGATCAATTAATAAATAAAGCGAGTAATGACGAAATCAAGAACGCAGAAACTGAGTGGAAGGTCATACTGATCGGAAGAGAGGAAAAAGCGGATAGATGGAAGTATTACTTAGGAAATTTATACGAATGAAATATATGAAAAATCTAGCATCGATAGGGAAGATGTAGGAAAACGTATATTGAGAGACGAATTTGAAATAGCACTAAGGGGGCTAAAGAACAATAAAGCGCCGGGTGTAGATAAAATACAGGCGGAAATTTTGAAATGTGCGGGACAGAAAGTAGTAAATAGGATGTTTGAACTGGTAAAATACATATACGAAACGGGTGAGATGCCGGAGGACTATAAGAGGAACATTATCGTTACTATACTGAAAAAGAGAGGAGCCGACAAATGCAAGAACTTTAGAACGATTAGCCTAACTTCCCACGTGTCAAAAATCTTAACCAGAATAGTGCAGAAGAGGATGGAAAATTGAGCGGAGGAAATACTAGGAGAAGTCCAATTCGGGTTTAGGCGAAATAGGGGAACTCGCGAAGATATTCTAGCGCTAAGAATAACGTTAGAGAAAACAATAGAAAAAGGAAAGAACGCTTATATAGGATTTGTAGATTTAGAAAAAGCTTTTGATAATGTAAGATGGGAAAATATGTTCGAGATACTAAAGAGCGCGGGAATAAAGTATAGAGATAGGAGAGTAGTACACAATCTATACAAAGAGCAAACTGCTGTTACAGAAGTAGAAGGGGAAAGAAGGGAAGTAGGTATTAAGAAAGGAGTAACACAAGGATGTACGCTATCACCACTAATTTTTAATCTGTTTATCGAAGAGGCGATTAATGTGGTAAAATATAGAGTGGATTTTGGGATTAAAGTACAGGGACAGAAACTAAAAATGCTGAGATTCGCGGATGATATAGCAGTATTAGCATCTAGTAAGGAGGAATTAGAGTCAGCGTTGAACGAAATGGAGACAGTGTTGACAGAGGAATTCGTATTCCTCTGTCAACACTGCCTCCATTTCACTAAAGGTGAATAAAAACAAAACTAAAGTGTTAGTGTGCAGAGGGCGCGAGAGCAGAGCAAAAACGAAAGTACAAATTAATAATGAAAGATTGGAGGTTAAAGACTTCACTTGTTTAGGAAGTAAAATAAATTTGGATGGAAGAAGCGATAAAGATATAAAACAAAGAATAGCGCAGGGTGGAGTAGCTTTTAACAAAAAGAAAGCACTTTTATGCTCGAGGGTAATACACTTAAGAACAAGGAAGAGATTTTTGAAAACGTATATATGGAGCACGGCACTATATGGTTGCGAAACCTGGACGGGAGAGGAAGAAATTTTTGAGATGTGGTGTTACCGAAGAATGATGAAAATACCGTGGACTGATAGGGTTAGAAACGAAGAAGTTAGAGATAGTCGGCGAGAAAAGAAATATGTGACATGGGGGAATAGTCTGCTATATTTTGGAGGCAGAAATAGGATTGAAGAAAGGCAGAGGTAGGCTTAGATTAGACTACTGCTCGCAAATAGTAAGAGATGTAGGTTGTATCACAATTAGCGAAATGCGTAGGTTAGCACTAGATAGGAGAAGCTGGAGGTTAGCGTCCAACCAGTCTTAGAACTGATGACCTCATGATGATGATGATATCGTATAAGCTACACGAGTCACGAAGAATGGTATTATCAAATTCTCAACCGTAATCACAGTGGATTCGCAGCAAAGTACCGAAATGCTGGAAATAAACGAGAAGGATGTTCGCGACTGTTTTGGCGATTTTATCCTGAAGGGGGTAAGCTTGAGTGAGCTTTGTGAGTTCATCCCTAATTGTTAGTGCGTAATTTCTATCGGGGACTTCTAAAATGTCGATGTTTATTCTCTCGAAAGGAGTTTTTGGCGTTTCTGTAATGACAAGGGGAATCTAAATTTTTGCGACATGTTTTCGTTCTTTGACAAATTTGATAGTTTTTTATTAGGTTTTCAACATCTTTACTTAAACCTCTCCAATTATACCTTTCTCTAATACGCCTGATAGTTTGATACCGCGCAACATTGATACCGCGGTGAATGTTGGCTTTACCTGTCTGGTGCTGGTCTAAAATTATGGGAATTTCGTCTGCATCAGATGTTTTTATGTCCTGGCAGATTTTAAATTTAATGTCTTTTTCGGCAAATGTAAATGATAGTATTTCGAGTATAGGTAGATCAATGTTATTTTCAACACAATAGATTTCAGAGGCATCGAAGGAATCTTGACTTCTATATAGTGAAGCGAATAAATGTTCAATTATAGGATCGGGGTCATAGGGAAGAGGAAGAATAAGATATTTCCTTTTCCGAACTGAATGACCAGAAAGACAATTTACTTTTAAATTTTCGAAGTTAGCGTGTTCTTCGAATATATCTTCCATAATTTTGTAATAGAGTTCTTTTCGATTGTTTTGTTGAAAAAAACTTATGTTTGTTTCCTTTATCTAAAAGTTGTCCGTTTGAAAATTCTATTTTTGAATAATCGATTAGCGATTTGGTTTTATGTAGGTCGATAAACGTACTGTATTCTTTAGCGATTTCTTTGGTGTTGTATTTGCTAATTTGTTCGTCGTCATTTGTGTCAGATTCAGAGCTGTTTTCTTGGATTGGGTAAATTGGAATTTGGGACAATTTTGCATATGATTGTAAGTTTGAGATTTCCTGAAAATGATTAATTTTTATTCTGGAAAGAGCGTCTGCATTTTTATTAATTTTTCCGGGTTTGTACTCGATCTCGTAATCGTAATCTTCAAGCTTAAGTCGCCATCGAGTTAATCGACTTCCGGGATCTTTTATAGAAAAGAGTAAGGGGCCTATGGTCTGTTATTAATTTAAATTTTCTACCAAAAATATAGGGACGGAAGTGTTTTACAGCCCATACTATGGCAAGTAGTTCTCTTTCAATTGTTGAATACTTTGTTTCGGCTTTGCAGAGCGTTCTGGAGGCAAAAACTATAAGTAAATCTCTACCTACGGGACCTTATGAAAGTATAGCGCCGATTGCAAAGGCACTAGCGTCTGTAGTAAGTAAGAATGGTTCATCGAAATCTGAGAAAATGAGAACGGGAGTTAAGACAAGGGCTTGTTTAAGATCTTGGAAAGATTTTTTACATTCGGTGTCGAAATGGAAAGGAATATCTTTTTGTAATAGTTTAGTCAATGGCTTGGAAACTTTTTTGCGAAATTATTAATGAATCTCCTATAATAACCTGCAAGACCTAGGAAAGATTTTATATCTTTTCGATTAGTAGGTTGGAAAATATTTTGGATACAATCAATCTTTTTCGAATTAGGTTTTACGCCATCCTTGGTGACTAGATGTCCAAAATACGCCACTTCTTTACGAAGGAATTCGCATTTATCCGGCTGTATTTTCAAGTTGGCTTTTTGTAGATGTTAAAAAACTTCTGTGAGACGAGATACATGATCGTGAATAGTAGGAGAGTAGACGATGATGTCGTCCATGTAGACAAGACACCTCTCATTTTGGATGCCTAGTAGAATGTTGTCCATCACTCTTTGAAATGTTGATGGAACATTTTTAAGGCCAAATGAGAGTTTAACATATTCAAAGTGTCCGTTTTCAACAGTGAAAGCGGTTTTTTGAATAGCCTTGGGGTCTATCTCAATTTGGTGGAAACCAGAAGCTAGATTGAGGGTGGTGAAGTACTGGCATTTACCGAGTTGGTCCAATAGATCAGAAATATAAGGTAAGGGATATTTATCTCCTACAGTCAACTCCTCGAGTTTCCTGTAGTTTACTACAACGCGCCATTTCTGTTTTCCAGAAGCGTCGAGTCTTTTGGGCACGACCCATATTGGTGAGCTACATGGGGAGTTTGTTTGATTATTCCCTGTTCTAACATTTTTGATACTTGACTTTTCACTTCCTCTTTATGGATCTGTGGATACCGATATGATTTAGTGAAGATGGGTTTTGAATTATTAGTATCTATCGAATGTTTTATTCATTACATTCGTGAATGACAATTGATCGCCTTCGAGATAGAAAATGTCCGAAAAGTCTAAACAAAGTTGGGTAATGATTTCTTTTTCCTCCTCATTCGGATGGTCTAAACGAAGCTGTTGTTTTATTTCATCGCGTCTATCTAGATTAAATTCACTAATACATTCGTTAAAATTATTTATTGAAATATTTTGGATATGTTCTAATTTAATTTCTGAAAAGTTTACGGTTTTTGGCATAGCATTTGTGTTTAAAACTGAGGCTAAAAATTCACCTTTCGCATTTACTTTAACTATTGCGTTAGGGAGGCGTACCTTTTCTACCTCCGTAGCTAGCAGTATAGCTTCGGTGTTCGCTAAATTGCATTTAAATTTAGAAATTTGTTCCGTACGAGGATCAATGAAAATTTGATTTGAAATTTGGTTGTTTTGTTTAGCAGTAACTTATAAGTCGGAAATCGAAAAAGGAGCCACCAAGCCGCCAAGCGGTTATCAAAGTAGTTCCCGAATAGCAAAGCTATTACATAATCGCTCTAGGAAACAACTACTCCTCGGGCTAAAGCCCCGCCAGGCATTGAATTATACCTAGAAGCGATCCTCGACCCCTTTCTCGCGTTTCTGCACGATCAGATAAGGTTTCAGAAAATAAAACCCGCCACAGGTAGGATTCGACATTTGTCCCGGATCGGAACCGAACGACATACAGCTGTTTCGAACTTGTTAGTTCTCATCAGTGCCGCATACGGTACGCCGATTCAGGACAAATGCCGAATGAACTTTATGGCGTATACATCTTTATCGATACGATCTCTGTCAGTAACTTATAAGTCGGAAATCGAGAAAGGAACCACCAAGCCGCCAAGCGGTTATCAAAGTAGTTCCCGAATAGCAAAGCTATTACATAATCGCTCTAGGAAACAACTATTCCTCTGTTTTTTTTAGGAAAATTTTGTGTATTTACATTATCCTCTGTGGTTTTGAATAAAGGAATGGTTTTAAAGTTTGTCACTAATTTTTTGTTTTTTAGGTCTACTATACAACCATAGTGTTCTAAAAAATCTGATCCAAGCAGACCGTCAAATTCTATGTCGAGATCACAGATGTAAACTTTATGTGGGTCACTATCACAAAGTGGTATAAGAACGGATTCGTTAATGAGAATTTTTTGATTTGTTATATTGTTGTTTGAATTGTTACGTTTCCGGGAAATCTTTGTTGAAGTTTTTGGCAAGTTTTAGGTTTAAAAATAGACAAACCTGCACCTGAATCGATTAGTAATTTAAATGTATTTGTAGCGTCGTTAATATAGTATAAATTTTTTGAATTGGCTGACAGTGATGGGCTTATAGAAAATTTTGATCTGGTAAATTCAGATTTGGATTGAAGCTGTCTAGATTCATAGTCTGGATTCGGTTTAAAGTTCTGAAATGTTGGAATCCTGATTTTCGAGGTTCGGAAGGTCTGTTTCGAGGGGTGGACCTGAATGAAAATCCTGGTCGTATGCATTAAACTGTTCTAAATATTCGTTGTTATGAGCATTGCTTTGATCGTAAGTACCATAACTTTCTGATGGATTATTAACTGTATAATAATCTTGGTTTGTAATTTCGGGAAAACCATTAGCCGTATAATATTTTTCGTTGGCGGAATTGTTATTAGAATGACAAGTGTCATAAGAACTATTAGCGGTATAATAGTTTTGATCGTTATTATTTTTCTGTAATTGATTATCGCTATTAAAATATAATGTTCTTCTATTTGGATTAGGCCTATAATTCGGGTTTGGTTGAATTGTGGAAGGCCTGAGACCGCCGAAATTTGGATTCGGTGTAATGACTGGTGGTCTATTTTGTTGGAATGATTGACCTTGCTGAGGTGGTACATAAGGTCTCTGTTGTTGTGTTTGGTAATTTTGTTGATAGTTATTTTGAAATTGGGGCCTAGGAAAGTTATTTGCATTAAAATTTGTAAAATTTTTTTGCCTTTAACGACAATCATAATATATGTTACATGCGTTTGCAAAATGAGCATTGTTCGATTGGCTGGGGTTCGTTTTGTCGGCGTGGAGGGGTATTTCGATTATGATTACCGAATTTTTGATTCTCAAAATAGTTCAATTGCAATTCCCTACGCACTCGCGCTATTGCACTTAATATATCTGCTGGATTGCCAGCCCTGACAACTGGTCAGGTTCAAGACCAGTGAGTAATGTATTTAATATCATAGACTCTATTAATTGAATTTGAGCGTATTTTTGTTCTGTTGTTAGGCGTTGTTTTTCAATTTTGGCTTCATGTGTTTGAAGTCTAGAAATGAATGTTAATGGAGACTCAACGAATCTCCATTAACATTCATTTAGGAAGCTGACGCATCCTTTGAAGATCTTGAATTAAGGCTGTTAAATCGCGAGAATCGCCAAAATGATTTTCTAGTAAGCATTTTATTTCAGTTAATGTATGTGTGGGTTTCGTAAGTTGATTAATTCAGCTGCACCTTTTAGTTTATTTTTGATATGCAAAGTTAAAAGTACTTTCTGGTTACCCACTGCCATGCTGTAAGCAGTATTACAAGCACTTAAAAATGTATTTAGAAAAATTTGATTGCCATCGAATTCCGGGATAATCGAAAATATTTCGGTGAGTCTGTACGGCTCAACATCTTGTTGTTGTGGTTCTACCGGTGGTAGCATTCTGGATCGTAATCTCATATACTACTCTATTAATAAAAATAATATACGTTTGGTAATTTGAAAATGTTTTGGGATTATTTTCAAAAGAATAGAACTGTTTTGCAAACACTTATCGATTAAATTAATTGTGATACGATAAAATAAATTGGGAAAACAAGCGAGATGATTCTTAAAATGTAGTTATGCTAATTTCCACATTGCTTGGTTGTGGTAGATGAAGTCCAGCTTCGTGAGCGTTGTTACAGCAGGTGAGTATTGATGTGCGTGTTCCTGCTGCCAAAGAGACCGTCCACTCGCTGGAGATGTAGTTTTTCTGTTTCTTTCTTTGTATTTCTTATTGAGTTTTGATTTCTTTTTTCATTGAGCTTGGTTCTTTTTTCTTAGAGGTTAGGAAACCAGCACGTCCAGTGAGGATGCCCGTGTTCTAGACGTGTTTTGAAAATCCTACGACTGTGCCATTTTTATATTTTCACTTTAGAAATTTATTTTTTAAAAACAATTTTTATTTAATAAATCAGCTCTACATAGAGCTGTACAAATTTAATGTTAAAATTTTGAATGTGAGTCTAATACTAACGCTCGTGGTGCCTTGCTGGGCTTAAATAACTTTTGCAGTGCTGACGCTTAGCTTTGCAAAAATATTAGCTAGAAGTTAAACAATGAATAATAATAATATTTCAGCAAGCCATCATTAACGTGCTTCTTAATCAAAATGAATAAAAGATAAGGCACATGCCTGGTTTAGTTACACATGATAAGAGTTCGTAACAAAAAAGTATCAAGTTACATGGGAACCTACGTTATACAATGTAACGACGATTCTAAATCCTATATAATATAAGGGAATATTTTATATAACATATAAAATATATATATATATATATATATATATATATATATATATATATATATATATATATATATATGTATATATCTAATATATAAAATTCTCGTGTCACAATGTTCGTTCCCATACTCCTCCGAAACGGCTTGACCGATTCTTATGAAATTTTTTATGCATATTCAGTAAGTCTGAGAATCGGCTACTATCTATTTTTCAAACCTCTAAGTGATAAGGGGTGTCCACCCCAAAATTTTTTTTTATTTTTTTGATAAATTTTTTTTTTATTTTTTTATTATGTGGCATTAAAAAATACATACAACCCTAAATTTTCACTTTTCTATCACCAACCCCTGCTTTTTAATAGTCATTTTCATAATTTTATCATTTTTTATCCCGCTCGATAGCATCAATTATTATCACTTGGTAAGTTATACCCTCCATGTGTCTACCGGTGTCACTTCTCACCCAGTAAACAGCACGGAGTAGGGATGACAACGAAGATGGTCTCCTATTTCTCTCAAACAAGAAGTCTTCTCTCACTCCCTCTACAGTTTTCGGCTATTATTAGTGTTTATGCGTCAAGCGTAGTAGTTAAACATTTTTACTATCTCAGTGTAACTCTCATATCAAATATATTCTCAAGTAACTTTATTATTTATTTATTAATAACTAATATTATTGAATATAATAATTATTAATAACTAATAAAATTATTAATTTTGAGTGTAATTCGCACGATCAGTTAATTAAGTGATTTACATAACCTCTAAAATACTCAACACGTGTCACGAGTTCCCGCAAACAACGGCTATTGAGTTGTAAGTATAAATTATTTTTATACGTTTATTATAAAATCAAAAATTATTCTTTCTTATTTATAACGAAAATATTGTTGGGAATGGTGAAAAACGAATTCGGTGAAAGTTAGATTTTTATTAAAATTGGGAAATTTTTTTTTGTGTTTACTTATAAGAGCTCTAACTTCGACAGAATTTTTTTTTCACTATTTCTAACAATATGTATTTTCGATATAATTAAGAAACATAAAATTTTTCGCTTTCGTGAAACTATCTAATTTTTACATGTATATTTAATGTAATCAAAGATAAAATAAATTATTAATATAATAATTAAATATAATAATAATAATTAAATATAATAATTAAATAATTCAATCAGTTCTATTTATGTGTGTTTTGTATTGTACAGTGAACAATGCCAACAAAACGCAAAGGGGCCAATTTGAGCCGTGATACAAATAAATCTAGAAGCATTCGGAATAGAAGAGCCCAAAGAACCGAAGAACAAGTTCAGGAAGAAAATACTGGAGCGTGTGTGAGAATGGCGCAATTGCGTCAAGAACAATTAGACGATACACGAGCTGAACGCAATGAAGTCATTAGATTAGAACAATGACAATCACACCGTTTTACTGTCAATAGACGCAGAGCAAATGACCAACAACGCCAACAGGCACATCGAGCATTTGTAGCTACATCATTCCTGCGTCTAGCATTCCAGTATGAGCCCGATATTGAATATTATGCTCATTCAAAAGTGGTAATTGGTGCTATGGACAAAGAATGCCCGTATTGTCATGCTTTGAAATTCAAAAATGAACTAGCCGGGATGTGTTGCGCGTCAGGGAAGGTACAACTACTTGAAATTGAAACACCACCGGAACCATTGAACGGTTTGCTTATCGGCACAGATCCAGATTCTAACGTGTTCATTCAACATCGAATCGATTCGAACATTCAACTCATGCTTTCAAATGACATCGTTCGGAGCAACAGAAATAGTTCAAAATACTAATGCAAATGGTCAACAATACAATTCTACATTTAAAATCAGAGGTCAAGTTTATCATAAAATAGGCTCATTGCTGCCAATGCCAAACGAACCACATAAATTTTTACAAATCTACTTTATGGGCGGCGAGGACTCCGGAAGCGCACTAGTCAATCGGGTGGATGCACGTTGTGGCTACAATAACCTTGATTCATTCTTTGCCAGACGCATCGTCAGCGAGCTGAATGCTCTATTGAATGAGCATAATGAATTGTTGAAAATATTCAAATCCCACATGCACAAATTAGAAAGCGATAATCATGCTATTTGTTATTAATCCTGATAAAACACCAGCTGGAGAACACATTCGTAGATTCAATGCACCTGTTGCTGACGACGTTGCTGGAATCATGGTTGGCGATCGTACAGGTGCACGAGAAATTGTGATTCGTAGGAGAAATAATAATCTTCAGTTCATTGCTGATACACACCATTCATATGACGCTCTCCAATATCCGCTAATCTTCTGGAAGGGACAAGACGGATATAGCATAAATATTAAACAACGAGATCCCGTATCAGGTACTTCATTAATTATGAATTTGATCATTACACTTTTAACAAAACAATTAAATTATTAAACGTAATTAATTTACATTAATATTTATGAATATATTATTACAGGAGCCGAAACAAACAAGAACGTTAGCTCGAAGGATTATTATGCTTATAGATGATGATTAGACGCGGGCTGGATAACGTCATTCTACGATTTCGAGAGGTTTGTCAACAATTCATGGTCGACATGTACGCGAAGATAGAGGGCGAACGACTACGATACTTACGATATAATCAACTCAAGCTACGTGTGGAAGAGTACATTCACTTGCGAGACGCTATTGTCAACAACGCCGACGCCGCCGAAATTGGTAACTCTCTACCATTCATTCTACCATCATCGTACGTAGGCAGTCCACGTCATATGCAAGAGTATATACAGGATGCTCTGACATATTCGTGCGCGAATATGGGCGACCGTGTTTATTTATCACGTTCACATGTAATCCAAAATGGCCAGAGATTACATCTTTGCTGTTGCCTGGCCAAAATGCAATACATCATCATGACATTACAGCACGTGTGTTTAGGCAAAAGCTGAAGTCTTTAATAAATTTTATTACTAAATTACATGTATTCGGTCCCACACGTTGCTGGCTGTATTCGGTTGAGTGACAAAAGCGAGGATTACCTCATGCCCACATTTTGGTTTGGTTAATCGACAAAATCCGTCCTGAAGAAATAGATAATATAATTCCTGCAGAAATTCCCGATCCGTCTACTGATCAATTGCTGTTTGATATTGTTACAGCAAACATGATTCATGGCCCATGCGGTACTTTTAATCGTTCATCGCCTTGCGTGGCAGATGGAAAATGTACAAAAAATTTCCCTAAAGATTTCACTAACGATACAATCACAAATGTCGACGGATATCCAATATATCGTCGAAGGAATCCAGATAATGACGGACAATCATTTATTAAAAACATCAGCAACACAGACATTGATATTGACAATCGTTGGGTCGTGCCATATTCGCCCCTGCTGAGCAAAACATACAATGGTCATATTAATGTTGAGTTCTGCAGTTCTGTGAAGAGCATCAAATACATTTGCAAGTATGTCCATAAAGGCAGTGACATGGCGGTGTTTAGAGTGGAAAATACCAATGTCAATGCTCCTCCAGTGAATAAAAACGATGAAATAACGCTCTACCAAATTGATCGGTACATCAGCTCCAATGAAGCTGTTTGGCGTATCTTTGGTTTTCCGATTCATGAACGGGATCCAGCAGTTGTTCAGTTAGCCGTTCATCTTGAAAACGGTCAGCGTGTATATTTCACGAATGAGACAGCGATTGATCGTGCTATAAATCCACCAAAAACTACACTCATTGAATTTTTTGAATTGTGTAATCGTGCGGATGATTTTGGTGCCTTTGCACGTACTTTACTCTATTCACAAGTACCACGCTATTTCACATGGGCTCAAACAAAACAATGGATACCCCGCAAGCAAGGCTCACCAGTTGATGCATGTCCCAATTTATTCAAATCAAACGCCTTGGGGCGAGTATTTACAGTGAATCCAAGACAGACTGAGTGCTTTTATCTTCGACTATTGTTGGTTAATGTTACTGGCCCATTGTCATTTCAAGATATACGTAAAGTGAATGGGCAACAGTATACAACGTATAAAGATGCATGCCTTGCACTCGGCTTGCTGGAAGATGACAATCAGTGGGAATGTATGCTTGCTGAAGCAGCATTGAACTGTACAGTAATACAAATTCGTCTACTATTCGCTATAGTGTTGACTACATGTTTTCCAGCCCGAGCAGAGATATTGTGGGATAATCACAAAGATTCAATGACTGATGATATATTGCATCAACATCGTACACGGTGTAACGATCTAGCGAAAACATTCAGCGACGATATGTACAATGAAGCATTGATTGCTATGGAGGATCTTTGCATTATCAGTGCCAACTTACCACTCAGTCATTTCGGTATGAATTCGCCAAATCGAGGTGCAACTGATTTAATGAACACTGAAATGAATCGTGAACTGCAGTACAACACTGTAGAAATGGCGGCGATTGTTACTCGCAATGTCCCACTAATGAATGAGGAACAAAGAACCGCATTATGCTCGCAGTTTCAGCAGGACAAGGTGGGTTCTTCTTTTTAGATACACCAGGTGGAACTGGCAAGACATTCCTTATTTCGCTAATTCTCGCCGAAATACGATCCAATAATGGCATCGCATTGGCCGTTGCATCATCGGGCATTACGGCAACTTTATTGGATGGAGGCAGAACAGCTCATTCAGTATTTAAGCTACCACTAAATATTCAAAATAACCCTGACGCAGTGTGAAACATAAAAAAACAATCGTCCATAGCCGCAGTGCTGAAACAGTGTAAAATTATCATCTGGGATGAATGTACCATGGCACACAAACATTCGCTTGAGGCGTTGAACAGGACATTGAAAGATATTAAAAACAACGACAAACTATTTGGTGGCACTCTGTTAGTTCTTTCAGGTGACTTCAGACAAACACTTCCCGTCATTCCACGTTCAACATACGCTGATGAAATCAACGCCTGCTTAAAATCATCGCCATTGTGGCGTAATGTTGAAATAGTACAGCTGAAAGTAAATATGCGCGTTCAAATGCTTCAAGATCCATCCGCTGAAACATTCTCAAAACAACTCTTAGATATCGGCGATGGAAAAGTCACTATAGATGAAACTGGATACATAAAATTAGCGACTGATTTCTGCACAATCATTGATTCGCAAGATGCTCTCATTGAACAAATATTTCCCGATGTACACACGAATTACATAAATCTCGAGTGGCTTGCAGAAAGAGCAATTTTAGCTGCAAAAAATGTGGGCGTTGACATTTTGAATCTGAAGATACAACAGTTATTGCCAGGGGCCTTGGTATCATATAAATCTATTGATACAGTTTGCGATGACACTGAAGCTGTAAATTTTCCAACAGAGTTTTTGAACTCACTGGATTTGCCAGGCATGCCACCACATAACTTACAATTGAAGGTTGGATCTCCAATTATTTTGCTTCGTAATTTGAACCCGCCACGGCCGTGCAACGGTACGCGATTAGTCATTAAAAAATTAATGAAAAACGTTATCGAAGGCACCATTTTAAATGGCAAGTTTCGAGGTGAAAATATATTAATACCACGAATACCTATTATACCCACAGATGTGCCAATTCAATTTAAGCGTATTCAATTTCCGATTAGATTGGCATTTGCAATGACTATTAATAAATCCCAAGGCCAAACAATGTCTGTTTGTGGCTTAGATTTGAGCACACCATGTTTTTCACACGGACAATTATACGTTGCATGCTCTCGAGTGGGTAAACCATCAAGTTTGTTTGTATTAACTAAAGACGGGCTAACAAAAAATATTGTTCACGCTGTAGCATTAAGAGATTAATATTATGTAATGAATTAATGATATAAATAATTGTTACTTTTAATAAATTGAAAAAATTAATGTTTGGTGTTTTGTTATTTTTATATTCCCTCATCGTTCACAGCGCTCCATGCCTTTTTCACTCATATTCCACATCCTTATACACTTCCAATAAGTTAGTTATTTTTTTTCTACACTAGAAATTCTCTAGAAATTATTTACATGGCAAAACAACGTTCGCCGGGTCAGCTAGTATATATATATATATATATATATATATATATATATATATATATATATATATATATATATATATAATAATAATATATATATATATATATATATATATATATATATATATATATATATATATATATATATATATATATAATAAATCAGCATAATAAAACTTATAAAGTCGCAGCAGAGCCATTGCACGGGCAGTATAGTCTTAATATATATTACCATAAACTTTACTTTAAACTTTTTAAAAACAATTTTATCTTTTTATTTAAGAACGATTTAAGAACGAACAGGAATTTTGACTTATGAGTATAATAATACTCACAAGTCAAAATTCTCGTTCGTTCTTAAATCAAAAAATAAAATTGTTTTTAAAAAGTTTAAATCCAAGACAAGTGATTTAACAAATTTGGCGCAGTCGTTGTAGGATTTCACGCATTATTAGAACATGGATTTGCCTCACTAGTAACGTGAAATTCCAATTCCTAAGTGAAATAAAAGAACAAACAAACCCAAAAAAAAAGAATACTTCAAAGAAACAGAAACAAGAAAACTTTAAAGACAAAACTACAAAGAAACAAAGAAAACAACAGGGGAAATCACAGCTGGAACACGGAACCACCCTCTCACTGTTTCCTCCTCTGCAAGTCCATCCTTCCATAAGACGTCCGCTTCCAGAACACGGAATTGTCTCACTGGTTGTGAACTCGAACCGGAAGACGTATGGAAAAAAATTGGTAAGTCAAATAATTGACACATTACCTTTCAAACATTTATTTATAAGAAATATTTATACAGGGTATAGACCAAAGAGTCTATTATCGTTCCCATCCACAATTTTTTTTTTTATTTTGTCAAATTAAATAACTGTTTAAAAATATTTTATTGTAACTTAATAATAAATAAAATGGCAAATGAAGGTATTTTAGAGTCATATAAATTATCTGAAATTTTGTCAATCGTTCCGGAGTATAACGGAAATCAAATTTTTTTACAAACATTTTTAAATGCGATATAATGCGTTTTTGACATGGCAGTCGACAATCAAAAATACTTTTAACTGTTCATATGAAAAATAAATTACGTGGCAATGCTACCGAATTAGTTAATTCTAGGAACCCGTCAACCTGGGAGGAAATAAAATATTTATTAGAGACTCATTTTGGAGACTCCAGAGACCTTACGTCTCTTAGTCAAGATCTACAAAGAATTAGTCGGCAATCAAATGAATCTGCTTTGAGTTTTGTCTCGCTTGTAGACACACAACGAAATATGCATGCAGCGATTCAGAAACAGCATTTAACTGCAGAGCAAAAAACCGCACAATCAAATTTAATTGAAACCATGAGACTTAACACTCAATTGACAGGACTGGATCCAAAATTAGGATCTATCATAAGAGCAAGTAATCCTATGGATATGCTTACAGCAATACCCAGGAATTAAACGAGAACTTCAACTTTCGTACTTTGAATATCCGAAATATCCAAAAACAAATAAACCTTTACAACAAAATTAATTAAATGTTAGAAAAATGTGTACATTTTGTAAACGCAATGGTCACGCGGTAAATGAGTGCCGAACAAAACAACAGTTCTTCAGCACCATTCCAAAATTTTTCCAGGCCTAATATCCAACACAATTTCATTCAAGACCCAATTGTCCAATTCAAATCAAAATTTCCAGCGTCCTCAATTTAATCCAAATGAGAATAGCAGACCTATAAATTCACAATTTCGACAAAACAATTCCCAACAAAATAGTTTCCAACAGAACAGGCCTTCAGCTATTAAACCAAATCAAAATTATACAAATCAGTCAAGACCATCAATAATTAGACCTAACCCAAATTATAATCAACAAAGAGCTCACCATTTAAACGCTGATATTAATTAAAATTTTGATTATACTACTCATCAATATAGCTCATATCCGCAATATACTGATGGCACGCTCATCAATATAATTACAATTACGATCAAAATTACGAGACAGAACAATACCAAGACTTATATTCGGACGAACTACCATATCAACAAGATTATAATTTCGCAACAAATCAATCTAATTATTCTGATACTGATCAGGATTTTCGGTTAATTATCCAAGCTCAAGATCATCCACCAGATCAACAACTGTGCGATATAACGGAACTAGAAAACCAAATTCAAATAATGAATTTGAATGCAAATCAACCACCGGACGAACAAATGTTCCTATAAGTAAAGGAATATCAAGTATTCTTTTAACTGTAAACACGAAAAATTTATATTACATTGAAGACGCTACAAAAAAATTTAAAATATTAATAGATACAGGTTCCGAACTATCTATATTTAAGTCAAAAGCTTGTGAAAAATTTTGTAAACGTTTTCCTGAAAACGTTATAATACAGGGAATTACAGATTAAAAAATTTTAATTAATAAATCCACACTCGTTCCATTTACTCTTGAAGATCCTCACAAAGTTTATATTCACAATATTCATATTGAATTCGATGGATTATTAGGATCCGATTTTCTAAAGAAAGCATTACAACTGTATCATTGACAAAAAACAAACAATTAATTACAAATTTCAAAACTGTACCTTTAGTCAAAGCCACAGAAAATTCCACTAACGTACAAAATAGCAATGAACAAAATGTTCAAAATAATCTATTTACTAACAAAATTTCTACCAACCCTCGTACAGAACAAATTTCTAAATTTTGATGTAATCTCGTAAATACTGAAGCCATACTGACAGCTATGGAAGTAGATAAAGTACGACTTTCTAATACACAAGTCAAAATTAACAATAAAGGAGAATTTTTTGCCTCCGTATTAAACGCAAGCACATTCTCAAAAACAATAAATTTTTCCGAAATGAAATTTGAACCAATTCAAAACTTTTCTTTAAATAATTTAAATGAACATAATTTCGAAATTTATACAGATAGACGCGAAGAAATAAAACAAAAACTTCGTCTTGACCATCTAAGTGAGAAAGAGAAAGAAATAATCACCCAACTTTTCCTAGACTTTTCAGATATTCTCTATTTCGAAGGAGATATTCTGACATTTATTAATGAAATTAAACACTCAATAGATACTAATAATGCGAAACCCATCTTTACAAAGTCATATCGCTATCCTCAAGTTCACAAAGAGGAAGTGAAAAGGCAGGTATCTAAAATGTTAGAACAGGGTATCATTAAATATTCAAATTCCCCTGGTCTTCACTGATTTGGGTTGTCCTCAAAAAACTTCATGCGTCAGGTAAGCAAAAATGGTGCGTTAGAGTTGACTACAGAAAACTCAATGAGTTAACTGGCCTCCAGTTTCCACCAAATTGAGATCGAATCCAATGATATTCCAAAAACTGCTTTCACAGTCGAAACCGGACACTTCGAATTTAATAGGCTGCCATTCGGTTTGAAAAATGCCCCATCACCTTTCCAAAGGATAATGGATAACATATTGATAGGAATCTAAAATAAGAGATGCCTCGTGTACATGGACGACATAATTGTCTATTCCCCAACAATCCAGGATCATGTTTCACAACTTACTGAAGTCTTTAAACGATTACAAAAAGCTAATTGGAAAATTCAACCGGACAAATGTAAATTCCTTCGTAAGGAAGTTGCATATTTAGGTCACCTCGTCACCAAAGCAGGTGTAAAACTAAATACAATTATTAAGATCGCATACATCCAAAAATCATCATCATCATCAACCAACCAGAAATAAATGAAATCATTTCTTGGCTTCGCCGGATATTACCGACGATTCATTAATAATTTTGCCAAAATTTGCAAAGCTCTCACAAAACTATTGCAAAAAGACGCCCCTTTCAATTTTGAGTCGGAATGTTTAACATCTTTCCAAGATTTAAAAGAAACCCTTATTATAAATCCCATACTATCATACACGAATTTTGACGAGCCATTCTTACTCACAACAGATGCGAGTAATCGATCGGCGCTGTACTTTCGCAAGGTCCTATAGGTAAAGATCTTTTTAATCAATAGCTCTTGCCTCCAGAACTCTGTAGCGTGAAAACAAAATACTCAACAATAAAACGAGAACTCCTCGTTATTGTTTGGGCCGTAAAACATTTTCACCCATATATTTTTGGAAGAAAATTCAAACTCATAACAGATCACAGACCCCTTACCTGGCATTTCTCTATTAAAGACCCGGGTAGTCGCATTTTAAAGCTTGAAGAGTATGATTATCAAATTGAATACAAACCTGGCAAAATAAATTAAAATGCGGACACGGATTGGAAATGATTAATTTTGATACAGGACAAATCAAAATTAACCATTTCCAAAAATACGCAAATCTCGAGAACAAAAGTCTAACATCAAACAGGGACAATGAATGTATTAGTTCGGAAGATACTGAAACATCACCAGAATCAATTTTACAAGAATTTGATATATTTGTTCACTTATATAAAACTCAGTCATTAATAGACTATTCTCAAATCAAAATTACAAACAATCAACTGTTAGATAAAGGACATAAAGAAATAATAACGTTTTTCCAAAAAGACAAACTTGAAGACTTACATTACAAAATAATTGAGGATATTTTCGAGGAAAAACCAAACTTCATTCACAACAAAATTAATATCATCACAAGTAAAACGATGAAAAACCGAAAATATTATATTGTTCTATTACCCTTCGATGCCGAAGAAATACTAGAAACAATGTTTATAACTCTATAAAAACAAAGACATTTTTGAATCTTCAGAAACGTATTTTGTTGAAAACAATTTAGTTCTTCCAATACTCGAAATGTTATCATTTATTTTCAATGAAGAAGACTTAGACTTAGTTAGTTTCCAAAACATAACTAAGACGCATGACGAGGATCAAATTCCGATAATATTAAATCAAAACCATACTGGAAAAGCAAACTTGCACCGTGGTATAAGCGAAATCATTTTGAGAATAAGGAATAAATATAACTGGCCCGGTTTATCTAAAGATGTAACTAAACTTATTCAAAAATGTGAGATATGTCAGAAAACAAAGACTTTACGGAAAAACTTTAAATAACCCCTTAGTGATAACTGAAGTACCAAAAACACCATTTGAAAGAATAAATATTTTCATATTCGAAATTCCAAAGCGAAATTATGTTTTGACTATTAGGGATGAACTAACTAAATTTACACAAACGTGCCCATTAGAGGGTAAATCTGCTAAATCGACAGTGAACACACTACTCTTATATTTCCAATATTTTGGTACCCCGCTTCGTATTCATTCAGATTAAGTTAAAAAATTCGATAATGTATTGTTTAAAGACTTATATTCTTTATACGATAAAAAATTTACATTTTGTAGCGTTAACCACCCTCAATCCAACGGACCTGTGGAAAGATTTCACTCCACACTATTGAAATTAGTCTCTTATTTCTAGTCGCCCACCTGAAACCTTGTATAATCAAAAGGAACTTATTTCAAAATATATACGAAACTTAAATAATAGAATTTCGTACTATTATAAAATTGCATGTACAAAAACTGAAAAAAAAAAAGAAGAAGCTAAAATACGATTCCATAAAAATGTTCCAGAACATCCTACACAATACAAAATAGGCGATAAAGTCTATGTGAAAGAGTCCCAAATAAAAGCCAAATTACATAAATTTAAATTCTGCAATTTTTTTAAATCTTGAAACGTCACAAACAACAAAAGTCAATTTCGACAGAATGAAACCATATTTTGAGAATTAAATTAATTTCAGGTTTCTCCTGCTGATCGGAGCAGCAGCATCCCAAGTCTATGTGAAAGAGTCCCAAATAAAAGCCAAATTACATAATAAATTTAAATTCTGCAATTTTTTTAAATCTTGAAACGTCACAAACAACAAAAGTCAATTTCGACAGAATGAAACCATATTTTGAGAATTAAATTAATTTCAGGTTTCTCCTGCTGATAGGAGCAGCAGCATCCCAAGTCTATGTGAAAGAGTCCCAAATAAAAGCCAAATTACATAATAAATTTAAATTCTGCAATTTTTTTAAATCTTGAAACGTCACAAACAACAAAAGTCAATTTCGACAGAATGAAACCATATTTTGAGAATTAAATTAATTTCAGGTTTCTCCTGCTGATCGGAGCAGCAGCATCCCAAGTCTATGTGAAAGAGTCCCAAATAAAAGCCAAATTACATAATAAATTTAAATTCTGCAATTTTTTTAAATCTTGAAACGTCACAAACAACAAAAGTCAATTTCGACAGAATGAAACCATATTTTGAGAATTAAATTAATTTCAGGTTTCTCCTGCTGATCGGAGCAGCAGCATCCCAATACACCATTACTCCAATAAACAACACCATTGGAATATATTATCATCGAGACAGCGAAATTCTTGTAACAAATAAACAATGGACTCTTATCGTTCACAAAAATATTTCATCCATAAATAACACTTTTGAAAACGAAAAAATTCTCGAAATTCTCTTACAAGCTATATTTAAAAATATGAACCTTTTTCAAGGTGAAATAAAAACACACATCAGCTTATTAACCCAAACTTCAAATTTGATCCAAGAAAACTTACGCGAAATTTATTTTGACACTAAATGTTATAAACGTGGAATTCTCGATGGCATTGGTACAATATTTAAGTCAATTATAGGAAATCTAGATTTCGAAGATGACGAATATTACATAAATTGCATCAATAAATTAACTAATGACGAACATCAGATAGAAAACTTAATGGAAAATCAAATATCAGTAACAACGTCGGTTATAAATAATTTTAACGCTACCATACAAAAATTGCAAATTGTTGATACGTTCAATAGAGGTATAAAAATAATCTCAGACACAATTTATATGACAGCAGATAAAATTAAGGTAATTGAAGCAAAATTAAGATTTTTAGAAAAATGTGAACTTCTCATCATAGAAATACCTAGTGTGTGATGTCGATTGTTTGATGTACATACCCATCAAAAACCTGAAAGACTGTAAACAACTTTTCTTTGGCACAAAGATATGTTCTAATCTATTTGCATACCCCATCGACGACAATGCTATATGTGAAACTCAAATCCTGAAAAACTTGAAAACTTTACCTGAAAGCTGCCAAACGATAATATTTGCAATAGGCTACAACATCTAACACACTCATTATGGCTAATAATAACTTCAGAGCCACTTCAAATTACTGTCAACTGCAAACGAGGAAATACCAGGACAGAAATGATTTATAAAAATTCAATTCTTAAATTACAACCTGAGTAGTGCTTTCGTAGGAGTAACAGAAATACAAGCAGACTCTAAAAGCTTTTCCCAAACCAGTGTTAGTGATCACCCTATTTTGCTTCCCTTTAAATGTTGTCAAATCCCCGATGACATCCAAATCCCAAAATTACAACCATTAAAATTAAACAATTTAAATGTGGAAGACCTCGAGATTGCCAAACATAAATTGGATGAGTATTCCCGAACATTAAATGATGTAATAAACGAACCATTTGTCACCAAACACATCTCTTGGTTCATGTGCACTAATAATAACCCTCTTTCATTATATATTTTCTGTAAATGCCGAAAGAAGAACAGATTAGCAATCGCCCTCACGACAAATTCGCCACCACCTCCACCTGGACCTTCTAAACGCTTAAGAGCATCCTTCAGGAGCATCCCGCCCAGAAAAAGACCATCGATCAGACCCAAAGATATAACCCCAGAGAAGAAATCGAATTGAACTAATCAGTTAAAAATAAGTTTCAAAGACTTTATGGACTTTAATTTTGAAATTTATTATATTTAAAAATATTAATTGTATAATTTAAAGCTCTATTATCCTCACTTAACTTCAATGATTATTAACTTCATAATTATTGCTTATTAATTTTGCTTATTTTAGAAAAGTTGCTGTATAACACCAATTTTTTGCTAAAAAGGAGAGTCGTTATATAAAATATATTGTATTGCATTTATAATTTAAAGTAGCTTTTGCACTTGTGTAACTTTTATTATCAGGTAACATAAAACCCTCAATATGTTATCTGAAGGCTACATATAATTTAATACTACTATATGCCTTATCATAAAACTAAATTGTAACCAACTCACGTTTATGATGACTTGCTGTATAGTATAATTATATAATAGTATAATATAATTATATAATAGTAGGCAGTATAATTTTAGTATAATTTTAGTATAGTTTTACACACACACACACACACACACACACACACACACACACACACACACACACACACACACACACACACACACACACACACACACACACACACACACACACACACACACACACACACACACACACACACACACACACACACACACACACACACGCACACGCACACGCACACGCACACGCACACGCACACGCACACGCACACGCACACGCACACGCACACGCACACGCACACGCACACGCACACGCACACGCACACGCACACGCACACGCACACGCACACGCACACGCACACGCACACGCACACGCACACGCACACGCACACCCACACCCACACCCACACACACACACACACACACACACACACACACACACACACACACACACACACACACACACACACACACATCACACACATCACACACATCACACCATCACACACATCACACACACATCACACACATCACACACATCACACATACACACATAGATATATATATATATATATATATATATATATATATATATATATATATATATATATATATATATATATATATCTATATATATATATATATATATATATATATATATATATATATATATATATATATATATATATATATATATATATATATATATGGGCACATCCATTACTTTTCGACGAAACTTTGCGCACTTCGATCAGCGATTTGGCTCATGATTTTGAGCCAAATTTTATGATAATACTATAATGTAAAATAAAGAATTATCATTAATTGTACTTACTTACTTGTATTTTTATAAATAATTATTATTATTATTATTATTTTTTTTTTTTTTACTAAAAGCCAGTCACCCCTTTCTGTGTCCTCTTGGTTGGTGATTACTGGGCCGAGTCGTATGTTCTGAGTGACGTAGCGAGCCGAGAATTACGGCCTTCTGCATTCGACCGGCTAAGATTTTTGCCGAATTTCGGCATGCCGGTATGCTCTTCAATTCCGAAAGCAGTGTATCTCTCGCTCCACCAAGGGCTCCTATAATCAGTACCTTAAGTTTAACAGAATGGTCTGGATAGAGTCTACGGAGTTCGAAGATTAAATCTCGATATTTTGTCCGTTTCTCCTCCTCTTTCAAAACAATGAAAGGTTATATTACGAGGCATCACCGGGTGCCGAGAACTCGATGACGAACATTGTCCTGAGTTGGTGGTCGAGGAGGACTACGTCAGGCTTGTTGGCTCGTATTTGCCTAACGGTGGAGAACGAATAGTTCCAATATATTCGGCACTTCTCGTTCTCCACAACGGACTCAATATCCCCCGGAGCGTAAGGCAACACTGGTGTCTCGTCTATCTGATACGAGTGCCTTAAATGATAATAAAGCACCCGTAACGCTGCGTTGTGTCTATGGATATAGGCCGAGACTGCATATACCGGGCAAGCCGACAGTAACTGACATCAGGGACCTCTATACCCATGACACGACTCCGATAGACGAGCGTGTTAAATACACCATCTTGACAAGCCATGATGAATCCCTCGGTCTTTGAATTTAGCCCGGCTGGCCTTAAGAAATCAAAGGTCAACCTTTCGGATAAGCCCATGGCTTCCATATTTCTATAAAAGACCCCGTGCATGGGCTTATCCTTGTGAAGCTGCAGAGCTCTTAAATGCTCTGCAGCTTTTACTCGGGCCTTTAACGGAACGGGTTCCAACTCGGTGACAGAGTTGTGATTGACCCGTTCGGTGTCGAAGACGAGACCGAGATCATCGGCTACTCTACGTGCTACCTTAAATAAAAATGCTCCTATCCCTGCATTTTCGTGATCTTGGACCATGCAGAGAAGGGGATCCGAACTCCTGATAACTTTACAGGCTCCGTCCAGAACCATCCTGTTATGAAGATACTCAACTCAAGAGTCCACGGCCTCCGCGATGTCGTGGGAGATATAGCCGTGGAACGGACGATCTGGGATGCAAACTCCTACTGAGATACATCCTCTTTCGGGTTACTACGTCGAGTTGTCGCAGCTCCTCCTGTGTCCATTTGACTACTCCGAAGGAGTAGACAAGGATCAGAACGGCAAGCATGTTCCTTGCAGACACCTCGTTCTTCCCCGACAGTTCTGAAGACCAGATCTGTCGGAGGCGGTGCTGATACTTGCCGCGGAGAGCGTTTTTTACGACACCTACCTCTTGGGCGGAGCGTTGCTCAACACCCAAGTAGGTGTACGACTCTCCGGCATCTAAGTGATGTAAGATGCTTCCGTCTACGAGCTGCGCATCCTCTGCGTATTCCCGGCTTCGTCCGCTCTTGAGATGAACCAGTGCACAGTTGTCCAACCCGAACTCCATCCCAATGGTCTGCGTGTACTCCTGCACCACCCTCAGGGACTGGCGTAATTCCCTTTCTCCGGAGGCATAAAGTTTTAGGTCATCCATGTAAAATAGATGGGTGACCTTATGCCTCCGATCGCCGGGGGTGCCACAGTTATAGCCACGGATTTTCCTGAGGGACATGGACAACGGCAACAGTGAAATGCAAAACAGAAGGGGGCTAAGGGAATCTCCCTGAAACACGCCCCTTCTGAACGACACCGGCTCTGTCCGGACTCTAGTATCATCCGATGTTATGGTAAACCGAGTCCTCCAGAGCGGCATCACTCTTGAATGCATCTCACTACAGGACCGAGCACCACAAGGCATTGGAGCAAGTGAATTATTAGCTCATGTGATGTCATATCGAATACCTTGTGGTAGTCGATCCAGGCCATGGAAAGGTTTCGCTTGTACTTATTATTATTTTTTTTTTGCTAAAAGCCAGTCACCCCTTTCTGTGGCTCCGACTCACACAGAAGGTGCGCTGGTAATACCAGCAATCACTCCTCGCCTCCGCTCGGTTAGTGATTACTGGGCCGAATCGTGTGCCCTGAGTAGACGTAGCGAGCCGAGAATTACGGCCTTCTGCATGCGACCGGCTAAGATTTCTGCCGAGTTTCGGCATGCCCGTATGCTCTTTAATTCGGAAAGCGGAAATTATTATTATTATTATTATTATGCATTATAATCACTCCTCATGTACGTATGGTTAGTGATTATTGAACCGAGTATTCACTAAGTTGCTATTGTTGCTCGTCGTTGTTGTAGTCTTTATTGTCATCATGATATTCATCAATCATCGGTCAATAGTCATCAATCATCAGTGATAAAATTATTATTATTATTCAGTCAATCTGCAATATATATATAATATATATAATAATTTATTTATTTAATTTAACATCAATCTCACAATTACATGATTATATATAGATGTTATGAAAATTTCGAGTAATACTACTATTTCTAAATATATATAAGAATTGGATGCAAATAAATAAATAAGATGATCCCCAGAAGTATCACTAAGATGCTTCTACGGGTACAAAAAAACAAGAATATAAATACAACCAAATCATAAATATAAATCAAGAATGCCACATAATTGAATACAAAATAACATAATATAATAACAACACAACATAAGAGAGTTGGATGTATTCTAATGCAGTGTCACCCATAGATTAATTTTAGTATTTGGCTGTTTCTATTTTAAAATTTAATTAATATAGGTATATGATTTAGATATTAGATAAATAAGTATACATGCATGAAAACAACATAAACATACATATATAAATATAGATAAAATATAAATAAATGTGTGGATAAAATATAACTAAATGTACAAATAAAATTATAAATAAATTAGTAAGTAGTAAAATCAACCGAGAGGTACGTACGAATTATTATTTTTTTATTTAAAATTTTTATTACACTTTATTTTATTTAATTAACGACAATAAAAATATTCATGAGTAATTTAAATCTTGAGGCAGTGAGTCATTTTATTTTACTGTGTATATAGAATTGACTTGATAATTACATGTAATTGTTTTGATCAACTAAAACGTGGAACATATTTATCTTATATGCTATTTCAGCTTATAAGTTTTTTAAAAACAATTTTTTTAATATTAAACACTTTATTTATAATTTTGTATAATTTTGAAATGAGTCGTAGACGACGAAATGAGTTTACAATCTAGACTGGCTTTGTGCTGGCTTGGATATAATTTATAAGTTTAAAAATGCTGACGCTAACGCGTGGCAAAGCGTGGCTTTCTGGGAAGGCCTTGGCAATACTCCAAGCCATCACCTTTAGTGATAAATGAAATATGAAATGCAGAATCAGGTATCGTATGATGTCTGGAAAGCGAATGATAACAGATTCCCAGAATATCATATTACCTTCTCACAAGATAATAGCTAAAGTTACATACTGAAATATTCTACATTGTATTAAGTTAATAATGTACATAAACCGTATTTTTATATAACAACTCCCCCCTTATAATAAAAGTTGGTGTATTACAGCAACTTTTAAGGAAGTTGAAGGTAAAATTAAATTGAAATAAAAAAAATTGAACAATATACAAAGCAAAAAATAGAAATGAATAAAATACAAATTGTCTCTTGCACAACACATTAGTTCAGTTCAATGGTGTCTTGAGCGATGTCTTCTTCGGGTCGGATGGAAGGTCTTCTCCTAGGAAGGATACTTCCAAATAGTCTTTTTCCAGGTCTAGGTGGAGGTGGAGGCGAATTCGTCGTAAAGGCGACTGCGAGTCTCTTCTTCTTACGGCATTTACAGAAAATGTAAAGTATGACAATACCGATTATGAGGGTAATTGTAAAATAGGTGAACCATGAAATGTGTTTAGAAACGAATGGTTCATTTATTAAGTCGTCTAATGTTTTTGAGTACTCGTCTAACTTGTATTTAGCGATGTCCAAGTCTTCTACGTTTAAGTTGTTTAGTTTTAACGGTTGCAATTTCGGCATTTCGATGTTGTCAGGAAGGGGTCTTCACAACAATCGTATGGAATTATAATTGGGTGAGAGTCACTGGTTGTTTCAGAAAAGTCCTTGGGATCTGCTTGTACTCTGGTAGCTCCAATGAATGCATTGCATTCTGGTTGTAATTTTAATACCGAGTTTTTGAGAATCAATTCGGTTTTTGAATTTCTCTGTTTGCAGTTGATTGTGATTTGTAGATGCTCTGAATTTATAATTAACCAAGTATTTCCGGTTAATTTTTGAACTTTATAACCTTTTACAAATATCAGCGAGGTTTGGCAGTTTCGGGTATGGATTTCAGATTCTTCATAATTTGCTTCGCAAATGGCATCTTTGTCGATAGGGTATGCGAACTGGTTAGAACAAATTTGGGTTTCATGAAACAGTAGTTTACAATCATCCAGGTTAGACATAGGAATGTACATCAAAGAATTGTCATCTCGCGCAATGTATTTTTGAGATGTTGATAAAATGTGGTATAGACCAGTTCGGTTGTTTAGAATTGGAATTGGAAATAATCTAAACAAAGTGTATATTTGCTGATCCGTTAAAGGAATTTTTAATACAAAAATTAAATCATCATTTGCTTGAAAAGCTTCTAGTTCTATTACGTCTAGGTATTCAGCAACGTTTGACATTCTAGTAGGAAGTGGTAAATTATTTTGGTGTAAATTTTGAGCAATTTGGTGAAGTGAGGTAATCAGATTTTCGGGTGTAATTATGGAGCTATGGATTATTCGTAATCTTGCAAAAGTAATTGAATTTAAAATATCATCAACTCATTTTCGATATATAGATAACTTTCCATGAGCATTTCGCATTTTTCGAAGAAATTCAATGTCAATCGAATAATTTTGATTTCATCTGATGTACGATAAACTGTGTCTGAAATTATTTTAATGTCGTTATTAAACGTTCGCTCATCAAGCTGTAGTTTTTGAATTGTAGCGTTATAATTTTTTATTACTGATGTTGTAACTGAAATTTGATTTTTCATCAGGTTTTCTAATTGGTGTTCATCATTATTTAATTTGTTAATGCAATTATTATAATACGCGCCATCTTCAGCGTCTAAGTTACCTGTGATCGCTTTAAATACGGTGCCTATACCATCTATAATGCCACGCTTGTATCGCTTTTTGACATCATAATTAATTATGTTTAATTTTTCTCGAATTGATTTTGAAATTTGAGTTAGGAGACTGACATGCGTTTTAACTTCGCCTTTAAAGAGATTCATATTTTCAAATGTGGGACTAATTATTTTTACAAGTGTGCCCAGTAGTTTTTCGTTGTGTTCATAAGCGATGTTTATATTAGAAATGTTCTTGTGAACCAGGAGAGCCCATTTTTTGTTTGTTGTTACTAAATTTGATTCTTGGTGATAATAAATTCCGATGATGTTGTCAATGGGTTTAATGGTGCATTGAGTGAGTACTGTGCCTAACAGCAAGAGAAACCTGAAAATAAATTTTAATTTTCATGATAAGGCTTCATTCGATCGAAATTTACTTTTGTTTTTTGTGATGTTTCTAAATTCATAAGTATTGCAGAGTTTTTGAATATTTCTTGTACTTCGAATGGACCATTAAATTTATTACCTAATTTGTTTTTAATTTGAGATTCTTTGACGTAAACTTTGTCACCGATTTGAAATTGATTGGGTTTTTCTGGTACGTGTTTATCGAATCGAATTTTCGACTTCTCTTTTTGAGCATTGGTTTTTGATCGGGCTATTTTGTAATAATATGAAATTTTATTATTTAAATCTCGTATGTACTTTGATATTAACTCTTTTTGATTATATAGGGTCTCTGGAGGACGACTAGATGTGTGTCCGAAGACAAGTTCGTATGGCGTGAAGCCATGTGTTTTATTAACGGAATTATTGTAACATATAATGGCGTATGGTATTATTGACAAGGCATGGTCGTTTGGGTTTTCGGAAGTATTTGCTCGTATCATTTCAAGCAATGTTGAGTGAAAGCGTTCAACTGAACCATTAGATTGAGGGTGGTTAACGCTTGAGAAGGTTTATTTAATATCATATAGTTTACATAAATCTCTTAATAAAGTATTATCAAACTCTCTGCCATAATCGCAGTGTATACGCAGAGGCGTACCGTAGTGTTGAAAATATAACAGTAAGGTATTTACGATTGATTTGGCAGATTTATCTTGAACAGGATAGGCCTGTGTGAATGTTATCAATTCATCTCTGATCGTTAAAACGTAATTTCTAGTAGGGATTTCTAAAATGT
This sequence comes from Rosalia funebris, assembly GCA_037954035.1. Lineage (NCBI taxonomy): Eukaryota > Metazoa > Arthropoda > Insecta > Coleoptera > Cerambycidae > Rosalia > Rosalia funebris. The sequence continues at coordinate 18,905,915 of JAZFAV010000036.1, read as the reverse complement.
CGATATTGATTCGTTCGAATGGGGTTTTTGGAGTTTCTGTGATTACCAATGGGTTATTTAAATTTTTTCGTAAAGCTTTAGTTTTCTGACAGATTTCACAATTTTGAATGAACCTATCTACATCTTTGGTTAAACCGGGCCAATCATATTTGTTTCGTATTCGACGTATGGTTTCATTTATTCCACGATGTAAGTTTGCCTTTCCGTTGTGATATTGATCTAAGATCAAGGGGATTTGATCATCGTCAGGCTTTTGAGTAACATTTTGACATACTACAAAATTTAGATTTTCTTCACTAAAAATGAAAGAAAGCATTTCTAAAATAGGAAGTTCCGAATTGTTTTCGACAAAATACGTTTTTGAGGGTTCAAAAATGTCTTTATCTCTATAAAGGGTTAAGAACATTGTCTCTATTATTTCTTCGGGGTCGAAGGGTAATAGAACAATATAATATTTTCTGTTTTTAACCGTTTTACTTGAAACGATATTAATTTTGTTGTGACAAAATTTTGGTTCTTCTTCGAAAATGTCTTCGATTATTGAATAATGCAATTTTTCTAGTTTGTCTTTTTGAAAAAATGTAATGACGTCTTTATGTCTTTTGTCGAGTAATTGATTATTTCTTATTTTGATTTTATTGTAGTCAATTAGTGACTGAGTTTTATATAAATTTACAAAGGTTTCTAGTTCTTGTACGATAGCTTCCGGAGAAATTTCGGTTGCTTCAGATGTGTTCGATTCATTGTCAGAGTTTGATGTCAGAATTTTATTTTGAAATTTTGAACAATTTTGAAAGTGATTGATTTTTATACGACTAAGAGCGTCTGCGTTTTTATTTATTTTACCGGGTTTGTATATAATTTCATACTCATATTCCTCGAGTTTTAATCGCCAACGCGCTAGGCGACTGCCGGGGTCTTTTATTGATAAAAGCCACGTCAAGGGTCTATGATCTGTCACTAATTTGAATTTCCTGCCAAAAAGGTACGGTCTGAAGTGTTTTACGGACCAAACGATTGCAAGGAGCTCACGCTCGATTGTGGAGTACTTAGTCTCAGCGCTACACAGTGTTCGTGAAGCATAAGCTATTGGCAGATCTTTACCTATCGGTCCTTGAGATAAAACGGCTCCGATAGCGAAAGAACTAGCATCGCTTGTGAGTATAAATTCTTCATCAAAATTTGGATAAATAAGAATAGGAGTGGTTACTAAGGCTTCTTTTAGTTGATCAAATGATTTTTGACATTCCGAATCAAAATTAAATGCAACATCTTTTTGCAATAATTTTGTCAATGGTTTTGATATTTTAGCAAATTGGGGTATAAAACGTCTATAATAACCGGCTAAGCCTAAAAATGATTTAATGTCTTTTTGGTTTTTTGGTTCTGGAAAATTCGCAACACATTTAATTTTGTCTGGGTTCGGCTTTACTCCTTCTGGTGTAATATAATGTCCTAAATAAGCGACTTCCTTTCGAAGGAATTCACATTTGTCCGGTTGAATTTTGAGATTTGCATTTCTTAAACGTTTAAAAATTTCGGTTAGGCGATCAATATGCTCGTGAATTGTCGGGGAATAAATAATAATATCGTCCATATAGACGAGGCAGCGTTCATTTTGTATGCCTAAAAGGATATTATCCATCACACGCTGAAAAGTAGCAGGAGCATTTTTCAATCCGAATGGCATACGGATAAATTCAAAATGTCCATTTTCTACAGAAAATGCAGTTTTGGAAATGTCTTTTGGTTCTATTTCTATTTGATGGAATCCTGAAGCTAAGTCAAGGGTTGAAAAGTATTGGCATTTTCCTAATTGGTCTACTAATAAGTCTGATATGTTCGGAAGAGGGTATTTGTCTCCGACGGGTATTTCGTTAAGCTTACGATAATCAACTACAACGCGCCACTTTTGCTTGCCAGAGGCGTCTAATTTTTTCGGTACGACCCAAACTGGGGATGACCAGGGTGAAATAGATGGTCGAATAATACCTTGTGATAACATTTTCGAAATTTGGGTTTTAACCTCTTCTTTGTGAATATGTGGGTAACGATACGATTTAGTGAAAATAGGTTTCGCATTACCAGTATCAATAGAATGTTTAATTTCGTTAGTGAAGCTTAAGTTATCTCCCTCTAAATAAAAGATGTCTGAAAATTCCAAGCAAATTTCGGAAATTAATTCCTTCTCTTCACAATTTAGATGATCTAATCTGAGTTGATTTTTTATTTCTGCTATACGGTCAGTTTGACATATTTCTGGGCTTAAAATGTTTGAATTTAGTAAAATAGAATTTTGAATTGGTTCTAATTTTAACTCTGAAAAATCTATCATTTTTGGGATTGCATTTGCATTAATAACGGAAGTGAAAAATTCACCTTTGTGATTAATTTTGACAAGTGCATTTGGCAAACGAACCTTTTCTACTTCTTGAGCTGATAATATAGCATCAGTGTTTACGAGGTTGCATTGAAATTTAAAAATTTGTTCCGTACGAGGGGTAATCGAGATTTTGTTTGAAAAATTTTTGGTTACAGGACGTAAAGTATTATCTTGTGGAACATTTGCTAATTTTAAATTTTCACATGCCTTAAAAAGTGGAATGGTTTTGAAATTTGTGATCAATTGTTTATTTTTTATGTCTATTACACAATCGTAGTGTTCCAAAAAATCTGATCCCAGTAGTCCGTCGAATTCAATGTCTATATCGTGAATATAAACCTTGTGAGAGTTACCTTTTGCAAATGGAATTAAAGTCGATTCAGTGATTAAAATTTTTTCGTCAGTTATACCTTGAATAATAACATTTTCAGGATAACGTTGATTGAATTTTTCGCAAGTTTTAGGCTTAAAAATCGAAAGTCCAGCGCCTGTGTCTATTAAAAGTTTAAATGTGTTTGTTGCATCCTTAATATAGTATAAATTTTTGGAGCTTACTGTCAAAAGAGAACTTGTAAATCCACGATTTATAGAAATATCTGTTCGTCTGGTTGATTTTGGTTGAGGTTGATTGCTCGAACCTGCGTTTGGATGTTGGAGATTTGGGTTTCTAAATTCGGGGGTTGGTCTTGGGGTTGAATTAGTTGAAAATCCTGATTGGGATTACAATTGTATTGGTCGTCGAAACTTTGTACTTGATGAACAGTATCATCATAGCAATAATTATTGATTTGCTGATAATCAGTATTATCAGTATTGTTAAGATCGTAACTATAATTATTTGGAATGGAATTATCGTGATCGTAATTGTAATATTGGTATTGATCAGTTTGATCAGTCTCATATTGATTTGAATTAAAACTTTCGTCGTAATATTGATTATCGAAACTGTTTACATGATGGGCTCTCTGATTGAATTTTGGATTTGGTCTGATAACTGGAGGTCTTTGTTGATTTGAAAAATTTGGGTTTGGCCTGATAGCTGGCGGCCTGTTTTGTTGAAAGCTATTTTGAGCAAAGTTTTGATTAGGTGGTCTGAATGAGTTTTGATTGTTTTGAGGTCTCTGAAAATTACTAGAGGCTGATTGTTGAGTTTGGTTGCTATTGTTATTGTTAAAATTATTAAAACTTGGACGAGAAAAATTTTGAAATTGTGGTGGATAACCACTTTGTTGCTTGGTACGGCATTCATCAGTAGAATGGCCAATTCTTTTACAAAAATTACAGGTTTTTCTAGTCAAGTTATTTTGTGTTGGCATTGATGTTCTCAAGTTTGAATTTACAGGTTTTTGATTTCTTAATTTTTGTGATTCAAAATACGACAATTGCAACTCGCGTTTGATACGTGAAATTGCAGTTAACATGTTCATAGGGTTACTCGCTCTAATAATTGATCCTAATTTTGGATCTAGGCCAGTTAATAGGGTGTTAAGCGTCATTGTTTCTATTAAATTAGATTGAGCAGTTTTTTGCTCGGGTGTTAGAGTTTGTTTCTGCACGGCTGCGTGCATTTTCGCGTTATGGGTTTGTAGTCGAGACACAAAATTTAACGCACTTTCGTTACTTTGTTGATGGATTCTTTGAAGATCCTGTATTAGAGACGTAAGGTCTCTGGAATCGCCAAAATGAGTTTCAAGTAAATTTTTAATTTCTTCCCAAGTGGAAGGGTTGCGAGAGTTAACTAACTCTGCAGCTTTACCGCGCAATTTATTCTTTACATGGAGAGTCAAAAATATACGCTGGTCAGCAACGGCCATACTGTAAGCACATCTTACAGCATTCAAAAAAGTTTGCAAAAAAATTTGATTACCATCAAATTCCGGTACAATTGAAAAGATTTCGGAGAGTTTGTAGGGTTCTACGTGTTCTCCTTCATTAACATTATTAAGATTTTCAGTAGACATTTTTGTTAATTAGTTAAAATGAAATTTTTAATGTAAAAATAACCTGGACTGGTCTATGTCCTTTTTTGTAACGAATAAAATATCGTTAAACGCACAAATAAATGTGAATAAAATGTATACAATAAAAATGGCAAACGAGACCATTCCTTGACTTACCAAATTCCTTCCATCTGTTCCGCCAATGGGTCCGAAGCCAGTGAGGTCAGGTCCGTGTTCTAGCGACGGCGGGCCAATGTAGAGGATGGGCTGGTGTCGGCTGAACTCGCGGGTAGTTAGGCAAGGCTCCGTGTTCTACTCCGAAGTTCACCGCTGTTGATTGATTTATTTTTCTTCTCTTCTTTCTTCTTGAGATTTCTTTTCTTCAAGAGTTGCTTTGTATTTCTTTCTTGTTTCTTCTTCGTAGCACTTTTTGTTTCTTCTTCGTAGCACTTTTTGATTCGGATACCGCTTTTAGAGATTGGAATCTCACACCACCAGTGAGGCAAAGTCCGTGTTCTAGCGATGCGCGATATCCTACCGGCTGCGCCAATTTCTTATATGCTATTTCAGCTTATAAGTTTTTTAAAAACAATTTTTTTAATATTAAACACTTTATTTATAATTTTGTATAATTTTGAAAGGAGTCGTAGACGACGAAATGAGTTTACAATCTAGACTGGCTTTGTGCTGGCTTGGATATAATTTATAAGTTTAAAAATGCTGACGCTAACGCGTGGCAAAGCGTGGCTTTCTGGGAAGGCCTTGGCAATACTCCAAGCCATCACATTTAGTGATAAATGAAATATGAAATGCAGAATCAGGTATCGTATGATGTCTGGAAAGCGAATGATAACAGATTCCCAGAATATCATATTACCTTCTCACAAGATAATTGTGAGAATGTTACATACTGAAATATTCTACATTGTATTAAGTTAATAATGTACATAAACCGTATTTTTATATAACATTTATATCATAAATCAATGTTATTAATGCTCCACGTTTCACTTAAAACAATACACTCAAATTCGTTAGTAAATATCTCCAATTCCTCAAAAATTTTATTGAATACTTCTGATATTGAGATGTGCTATTTTGAAATTTTCATTATCTATATTAACATTTAATACCTCATTAGCTTCACTAATATTTTCTAGTACCTCTGTGATGATTTTTTTTTGTTTGGTTGTCTCTAATAAAGGGGTTCATTTGTAATCCCGCAAAATTTAATCTTAGTATTATTTTAAGATTTGTATAATATACTTAGTACGTGTGTTAACAAGAAGTACACAAAATTATTAATTATAAATAATGTTATATATTCATATACACACCTGTACATTAACACGCATACATTCACCTAAATTAATTAATTAATTGAATCTTCACATGCATTTTAAGTATAATTTAATATTGGATTAAAACAAACTATATTAGATAATAATTATTCAAATTAAATACTTCCTTTGACAAAATATATAGGCTATAATTACACTGAGACAGATTTAAAATACACAAGGCAGACAGATTTAAATAGGATTTAACAAATTAACAATATATGTATATAATTGTGGAGATAAAGAACAACAAGGAATGGTGGGATCGGAGCCACTTATTAGTAAATTGAAAGGATATCTAAGGAATTCATTCATTGATTCATCAACGTATACCCAGATGAAATACTGCTCTGAATAGATAAAATAAGTTTGAGAATCAAAAATAGATTATTTGACATGTAGAATACGTAACTATCTCATCGGTACATAACGATTAAATGTTATTGAATGGTTTTTCAAATTTAAAAAGAAATTGTGACTAAAAGAGCATTATAAAGCTAAAATATATGCTTTATGTGAAGGCTCTTAATTAAAAAATATCAATGATATTATAATTAAATATAATCAAAAAATGCCTACTTTTATTGATGGCATATATTTGACAAGTGATAATCGTTATCTCATTTGGACCCGTTATATAAAAATGCTTCATTTAGTTTTTCATCTTATAAACTGACTATTTATTAAACGTATGTTTATAAAAAATTAGGTGACCCCCCAAGAAATTCACACTTCTATGAAATTTTATGCAAATTTATTATAGTTCTATATATAGCCAAGTTTATTGCTGTGATCTTGTTATTTAAAAGAAAGCTTTTACAATATTTTTCTGGAAAGACATGATTAGTGTTTGATTATTCTCTTTATACCTGCGAGTTTAAGGAACAATAAAACTCATTACAGAACCCAAATTCATGCCCCTGCAACATTTTTAATATACCTGTAATACACATGATATTGAAGTACTGTTATTGTGAATAAAGAAATATGTACGGTTTTATGATCCAGCCTGCCTGAATATTTTATTATCGAGGTCTCTGTTTATTTATGAAACTTTATGAACTCAATGGTGTAGATGTGTAATGAAGTTATTTTCGTCAAGAGGTTGAATCAAAATAAACTTCATGAATAAATGTTACATCTTTATTCAATATAAAGAATAGACGATGATTTTAATTTCAAGCAACATATAAAATTAGTTCATATTTACGTCACATGAGAAACTGTTTACATTAGTGATACCCTTTTTAGATGTGTGTTGTCAACTAGATTAAATGTATCATTTTGTTTAGGAAAGCCTTATCATTTTGTTTAGGAAAGACTTATTTAAAATTTCATTATAATCCCAGTTGAGCAAGATTTTTTGGAAATTCTATATATAAATAAAACATTTTGTGACCGTATGATTGAGCTACGTAGTGTAGTAATGTTTGAGATAGTTGATACTTGTAGATATTTGCATTTTTGTGTATAAGTTTGTATGGATACGAGAATTTTATAAAGATATAACTAACATTTTTAAAAAGACTTTGACACATAAAGAAACACAAAATATGTAAATGTCTATTTGACCAGAAATTACATAAATTAATTATTAAAAATATAAAGTATGCAGAAAAATATATGCCATAAAGAATAATACGCTAGTAAAGTATCTTTGGCTGGTAGCCTTTGCGCCATCTCGTGTTTTTTTTAACCTTGAGTAGGTCGAAGCCCCAGTGTCATATGTTATAAATGGATATTAATAACGATTTATAACTAAATAAAATGAAAAAATTTATTCTAGCAGTGCGTCGTCAAAGGTAATTGCTTTTTTAGATGTCAAATCATTATAATATTAAGCAAATAAAACATATAATAATTGCCGTTTTGTTCAAAAAAAAAAATACTTAAAAAATAGTAACTTAAAAAAAAAGGTAAACTTTTTTGTAGTTTTTTTATTAAAAATATATTATTTTAATTTTAGGTTAACTCAGAATATGAAATAAAATAAGTATAGGATCATAACAAATTAATATTTCATATTTTTAATAAATTAAATATTTTGTTGATTAATATTATGATCTAATCTAATCTAATTAATAACTTTCTATTTATAGAAGTGATGGAAAATCGTGGCTTCCCGGAGAAAATTCTAGGATTTGCAGTGCTCATTTTCTTGGAGGAGAAAAATCCAATAATCAACTGAAGGAATGTTATAACCCTACGATATTTTCTCCAATATATAAAAATCAAAATCTCAATGCACATTTACGAGTTGAGAGATAGAAAGCACGACGAGAAAAAATTGCATCTTTAAAAGTCAATACAGCTCCAATTGAGGTTGACGATAGTAAGTAAATATAACTTAATCTAATTATTTTGAAGAAAATAATCAATTTTACAGATTATATAAAACTTATGATTATAGATTTAACTGAGAATGAGGTTCTCACGGAACAGCAGTCATATCTGATCAAAATTAACTTTTTTTAGGGTATTTATAAACTAAGGTTTTAAACTTACCTCAATAACAACATTATAGAAATTACGAGTAGTATTATTTTTTGACCTGGTGTTTCTCTTAATACCGTATCAAAAATACGCCGAGAATTATTGCTATCAATCTCTTCATATATATTTGAAACATGAAAACTAGTACATAATTTTGTACCTTTAGAAATACTTTTTTTTTTCTAAAAATATATAATTGCAATTCTTGAAAGCCGCTCATCATTTTCTTTACGGACATTGTGTATAATTATTTGATCATCATCATTAGGTCATCAGTCCTAAGACTGGTTGGACGCTAACCTCCAACTTCTCCTATCTTGTGCTAACCTACGCATTTCGCTAATTGTGCTACAACCTACATCCCTTACTATTTGCGAGCAGTAGTCTAATCTAGGCCTACCTCTGCCTTTCTTCACTCCTATTTCTGCCTCCAAAATATCGCGGACTATTCCCCCATGTCTCAGCAAGTGGCCTACCATTCTATCTCTTCTCTTCTTTAAGCTTTTCCACATACTTCTTTTCTCGCCGACTTTCTCCAATACTTCTTCGTTTCTAACCCTATCAGTCCATGGTATTTTCATCATTCTTCGGTAACACCACATCTCAAAAGCTTCTAATTTCTTCCTACTTGCTTCCCCTACCGTCCAGGTTTCGCAGCCGTATAGTCCCGTGCTCCATATATATGTTTTCAAAAATCTCTTCCTTGTTTCTAAGTTTATTACCCCCGAGCATAAAAGTGCTTTCTTTTTGTTAAAAGCTACTCGACCCTGCGCTATTCTTTGTTTTATGTCTTTATCGCTTCTTCCATCCCAATTTATTTTACTTCCTAAATAAGTGAAGTCTTTAACTTCCTCCAATCTTTCATTATTAATTTGTACTTTCGTTTTTGCTCTGCTCTCGCGCCCTCTGCACACTAACACTTTAGTTTTGTTTTTATTCACCCTCATTCCGTATTCCTCTGTCAACACTGCCTCCATTTCGTTCAATGCTGATTCTAGTTCCTCCTTACTAGATGCTAATACTGCTATATCATCCGCGAATCTCAGCATTTTTAGTTTCTGTCCCTGTACTTTAATCCCGAAATCCACTCTATCTTTTACCACATTAATCGCCTCTTCGATGTACAGATTAAAAATTAGTGGCGATAGCGTACATCCTTGTCTTACTCCTTTCCTAATACCTACCTCCCTTTTTTCCCCTTCTACTTCTATATCAGCAGTTTGCTCTATGTATAGATTGTGTACTACTCTCCTATCTCTATACTTCATTCCCGCGCTCTTTAGTATCTCGAACATTTTTTTCCCATCTTACGTTATCAAAATCTTTTTCTAAATCTACAAATCCTATATAAGCGCTCTTTCCTTTTTCTATTGTTTTCTCTAACATTACTCTTAGCGCCAGAATAGCTTCGCGAGTTCCCCTATTTCGCCTAAACCCGAATTGGTCTTCTAGTATTTCCTCCGCTCTATTTTCCATCCTCTTCTGCACTATTCTAGTTAAGATTTTTGACGCATGGGAAGTTAGGCTAATCATTCTAAAGTTCTCGCATTTGTCGGCTCTTCTCTTTTTCGGTATAGTAACGATAATGTCCCTCTTATAATCCTCCGGCATCTCGCCCGTTTCGTATATGTATTTTACCAGTTCAAACATTCTATTTACTACTCTCTGTCCCGCATATTTCAAAATTTCTGCCTGTATTTTATCTACACCCGGCGTTCTATTATTCTTTAGCCCCCTTAGTGCTATTTCAAATTCCTCTCTAAATATAGGTTTTCCTACATCTTCCCTATCGATGCTAGATTCTTCCTCTAATATCTCTCCTAATTCCTGACCCTCGTATAAATTTCCTAAGTACTGCTTCCATCTATCCGCTTTCTCCTCTCTTCCTATCAGTATGTCCCCCGATTGACTCCTAACGTTTCTACTTATTGTTCCTATATCCCTGAAGTTCCTCTTAATTATTTTGTAAGCCTCATCGGCCTTACCTACTTGCAACTTATCTTCTACTTCTTTGCATTTATCCTCTATCCATTGTTCTTTCGCTTTTCTAGATTTTCTAATGATTTCCCACTTTATTGACTTATACGTTTTCAGTCCTTCTTCGTCTCGTCTGTTTTTGTAGCCTCGTCTCTTTTGCATTAAGTTTAAAATTTCGTCCGTTATCCAGGGCTTCCTAGCTTCCCTTTTATCGTGTCCTAAAACGTCCGTAGCCGCGGAAGCTAGACTATTCTTGATACCCTCCCACTCAGTTTCTGCGTTCTTGATTTCGTCCTTACTCGTTTTATTTATTAATTGATCTGTTTTCTCCTGGAACTTATCTTTCATATTCTGATCCCTCAATATGTCTACATTTATACGTTTCTTATCCTTCCGGGTTTTCAGATTTTTGAACTTTAATCTAGCTTTCATGACTACCAAGTTGTGATCGCTGTCTACATCTGCTCCTGGATAACTCTTACAGTCTTTTACTTGATTTCTAAATCTCTTCCTAACCAGAATGTAGTCTATCTGATACCTGTCTATCCCTCCTGGCATTTTCCATGTGTACCGCCTCCTAACGTGATTCTTGAACAATGTGTTCGCGACTACCATCTTGTGCTTCTCACAGAATTCCATCAGTCTGCTACCTCTCTCGTTTCTGTTTCCTAATCCATAAGGACCTACAAATTCTCCGTGTTTCCCCTCACCTACGACTGCGTTAAAATCTCCTACTATTATTAAATTTTCATGACCCTTCACAAATCCTATTACCTGTTCTATGTCCGAATAAACGGCTTCTAACTCTTCCTCACTGTGGCTAGAAGTAGGCATGTATACTTGCACTATTACTGTTTCCACTGGCTTCGAATCTAACCTAACCATCATTACTCTCGCTGTATTGTAGGTAGCTATCTACACACTGTCCTGCGTTCTTCCGCATAACGATCCCTACTCCCGCGTTTCCATTTACCGATCCTGTGTGTATTACCCTATAGTCACCGCTCCAAAAATCTCCTACTTCCGGCCAGTGCATCTCACTTATACCTACTATATCTAATCCTAACCTATCCATTTCTATCTTCAGATTTTCTAGCTTCCCTGCCTATCTCATGCTTTTGACATTCCACGCTCCGACTCGTGAAATGCTACACTTCTTACTATCCCTACCATTGCACTCGATCACGTCTCCCGGAATCGTGAAATGAAATAATTATTTGATAATTATTAAAAATATTAATCAGCTTTTTAGATGTCTATTCCGTATGTTTACCAATTTCGACCTACTTACTCAAAGTTAAAACAAAATACATGAGATGATGCATAGACTGCGCGCCAAAGATACTTTACTAGGACGAAATATTGAAAGATGAATTGCATTAGAAGTTTTAATCATAAAATGGTTTCTGTAATTGTATTTAATTTTTTTTATTTGAGTTGTTTCATGATGGATCTATCATGAAGCATAATGTTTTATAACGATAATATTTTGATTTCAAGAGTAGCAGCAGGGGCAGACCGTGAGTTTGTGGGGCCCTGGGCTAATGCAACTTAGGGGTCTGCCTAATTAATCATTTAATTGTGCCATTTTGTTAAAAACCCGTTTTCGATAATGATGTTCTAGGTACACGGTATAGGAAAAAGAAAGAGGACAATGAAATATTTTATTTATTTAATATGACTTAGACACATAAACAGCAACTGTAAGACATTATTGCAATAAAAATCAACAGATTATATGTAGTTATGTTATATGAATTATAAAGCAACCTTTCTGCATTTTTGTGCTGCATATACCTTCATTTGCTCATCACATTGTAAGTCCTTTGTTAAATCACAATTATGGAAAGAACTGATAAATGATTTAGTCGATAGTTTGACATTGTTGTCCTATCTTTGTTTTCTATATACGACATCCTTGAGAAAGAGCGCTCCGCTTCACAACTAGTGATTGGCAACGTTAAAAAAACCCTTTAAGATAGTATAGCAATTTGGGAAAATATCAACAAGTTTCTTTTCATAAATTAGCATAAAAATTTCACTGCAAGAGGTGTAAGACTCTGGCTTAGACTGTAGTAAGTAAGATTTTAACTGAATTCACTCATTCACTAAATGTTTGTCTACGTCATCGGAATAATAATCAATAATATTACGTACACTTTCCAGATCTATGTTTTCCATATTTTTGTCTTGCAAATCCATTAAAAATTTTAATTTCTTGCTGTATGTCTCATAGATTTGGCTTCTTCTACTTAAATCCATAATCAGCATATCCAACGCAACGTTTAGCGTGTCTCATTTAAAATTTTCTGCGCCGTATACTGAGACATTATCTGTAGATTTATCTGAAAATTTTGAAGTAATGCGTCTCTTGTTTATGTTACTGTATTCTGTTCCCACACTAGTACTTAACTTTTTAGCTCTCTCTTCGTATTCCTTTAGTTTCTGATCTGATTGGTGCCGTATGTTGCTTGCAGACTCTTATAATGACATAATTAATTTATTGCCTTCACAAATATCTAAACCAGGGCTTTGTAATTTTTTGTTAACTAAATTAGATCTCTCTAATATTTCTTCCCAAATTGCAGTATCGAGTTTGGCCAGTTTATTAAATAAATTTCCTGCCTCTTTTCGAATAAACTTTCTCATCCTCATTTTCACTAAAACTTTTGATAATTTTCAAAATGTTATCATAATTGTTTTTTAAAGCTTTGACAGCATCATAGTGACAAGACCATCTGGTCTGGTTTAACTTTCTAACGTAAATTTTAGTTACATATATATATATATATATATATATATATATATATATATATATATATATATATATATATATATATATATATATATACCGTTCTTTCATTTTTTTTCTAGACAGCAAGTCAATCGGTCGATTTCGTATAATGTGTAGGGAGGGGACGCGGTACCGTCCGTGTCCCCTGCCCTACTTCAGGTTGTCCAGTGTCGATAATTAGCGGCGCTACGACAGTTACGTTCTATACATGAGGGAGTGTACATCGTATTTGTAACGGGGAAAAACTTTTACGTGGGAAATGATGTTGATGGGTTTACTGTTAAAAGATGATCAAGGTATTTAAAGAAAAAATATCTTGGACATATTTAACAACAAACTATGATCTTTTTTGCATTATTTTTATAATTGGTTTTGCATTAAAAAAAAGTGCCTTCTAATAAAACGTTAGAAGACACTTAGTTAAAAAAAAATAAATAGCTTCCCTTAAAATAATTAAAAATAAAATACAAACTATTAAAACTTAAAAAATAACCCCTTGAATAAGAAAAAAAACTAAAGAAAATTTTCGAAGATGTCTCCGTCATCCGCATTTGCACGTTCCATTACCGTGTTACAAAATTCCATTTTACGGTACTGGTCTTCATCGAAAATTTCTTGATGGGCTTCATATTTATAGGATATTTATTTTTCTTTAAAATTTTGTGAATTTTACCCACACTAAAACCAGTCTCCTCGGAAATTCTTGGGATAGAAATATTTGAATCTTCTTCTACCATTGCACACACCATTAATTCCTGCATTTCAGCATCCTCGTTAATTCTAGGTGTCTTGTGGCATTTACAACCTAAGATGCATCCCGTTAACTTAAACTTTTCGACTACTGTCGATATTGTGTTCAAGGCAGGGATCGGACGATTTACATATTTGACTGAGAAAAGGTCCCTTATTGCACGTAATGAATGTCCTTGAAGAGACCATGATATCAAATCAATGTTTTCCTCAAGTGAGTACGTCATAATTACTAAGTTTTGAATTAAAAGAATCTATTTAAAATTACACGTATTACTGCGAAGTTCACTCGTCTAAATGCCAAACACGTTCGAGTATGCAACGGTAAATGTGAAATCTAAGTCGTCGATCATCACGGCGTACGGCCGGACTCTCCACCTGAGCGGTGGCTAATTTTCCGAGAAGGACCGAACGGTGGAGTCTATGTACAGTTTTAAAATAAAAGCACGGTATATATATATATATATATATATATATATATATATATATATATATAATACATATATATATAATAAAAAATTAAAATTGTAATTGTAAATAAAAATAATAAGTTTAAAAAAACCGACTTAAAAAATGTTACTTAACTAATGAGCAAGAAATAATAGTTTGTACAACAATTTAATACTTATTTGTTGTTCCGTTACAAATCCATTAACAACTGAAAAGGAAAGGACCTTATCCGAAAAGAATATAACCGAAGGGAGCGGAAAATCGCAATACCAAGAAAAAATACCATTGATGAAAATGTGCAAGGTCTTGACTAGCAGCAACCCTCTGATCCTTCTAAAAACGATATTGTTGTTAGAGGATAGTAGTACCGAGGCGGAAAAAAATTTAGAAAATATTAAGTTTGAGTTTGAGAAATATGGTGACGTGGGCTTGTGGCCAGTATTGCTAAATAATGACTTGCATGACACCCTCTCACACGAAATAACTGACTTTCAAAATAAAGATCCGAAAAATATATATTCAGCTTCAATAAAGAAATATAAAGAACAAAACAGATCATTTCCAAATAGGTATTTCGTTAAGAAAATGAAAAATGGCCAATTACTGGAAAAGTCTTGGTTATGTTATTCAACCAGTGTTGGTAGTGTTTTTGTTTGCCTTGCAAACTTTTTTCTAAAACCGCTTCTCAATACACAACCGGTTTCCAATTTTCTGATTATAAACACATAGACTCTTGTCTATAAAATCACGAAAATTCTAATGAACATAAGAATTCAATGTTAGTGTGGTTAACACGAAAAGAAAATAAGTTTGTTTTAGACAAGCAGCTTCAGGAGCAACTAAGGGAAGAAACAGAATATTATCACAACGTCCTAAAACGGGTTGTTGTAGTGGTAATATTTTTGTGTATAAGGGGCTTAGCATTCAGAGGTTCCGAGGAAGTATTTGGTTCTACACATAATGGCAATTTTATGGGTGCTCTGGAGCTATTGGCAGAATTCGACCCATTAATTCGTGAACATATTGAATAAAGAGAACTGGAACCAAAACCGATAATGTCGTTCTTATTAAAAACAGTATATTAGGAAATAATTGAAATTATGGGCAAACAAATAATTAAACAAATCATAACTCAAATAAATAACGACGACACAAAGTGCTACTCAATTGTAATGGATTCAACCCCAGATCTGTGACCACAGTGATCAACTTGCTATTGTATTACTATACTGTTCTCGGGGAAAACTGCATGAACGATGTGTATCGTTCATTAAAATTAGTAGTCATACTGGCCTACATTTATTTAATATTCTATAAGAATTTTTAGAAACAAATGGACTACTACAGGATAATTGTAGGGGGCAGTCTTACGACAACGCTGCTAATATAGAAGGTCACTACAAGAGTACACAAGCACTACTAAAACAAAAAAATAAATCTGCAGATTATGTGCCATGTGCTGTGCATTCCCTTAGCCTAGTTGGTGAAGAATCTGTTAAGGTTGCAACCGAAATTGTGAACTTTCTTGGAGTAGTGAAATTCCGATTCCGGATGCCGGACAGGCCTTCCACGGCTCCAATACTCGTAAAAAAGGCGCCGGCGTATTTTCCACAACAACTCCCCACTAGTGAGGTTAGTTACCGTGGATCCATAATCAGGTGCCCTAAGTAAACGCAGAGGACCCGAGACGACCGCTTTCTGCATTTGACCTACCAACTACTCTACACATTTTTGGCAAGCCGTAATGATCTTCAGTTCGGACAGCACCGTAGGCCTCATCCCTCCGAGAACACCGATAACCAGAACCACCATTTTGACAGAGTAGCCTGGGTACAGCGTACGCAACTCACCCCGGAGATCTACGTATTTGATCCGTTTCTCCTCCTCCTTCAAGGTAATATTTTTCTCGGCTGGAGCCGAGAACTCGATGACATACATCACCTCGGTTTGATGGTCTAGGAGGACGATATCAGGTTTATTAGCTTGTATTCACCTGACGGTCGGGAACGAGTAGTTAAGATATATGCGGCACTTCTCATTCCCGACAACGGACTCAATATCCCCGGGAGCGTAAGGCAGCACCGGCATTTTGTCCACCCCATACGAGTGCCTTAAGTAGTAATATAGCATACGTAATGCCGCGTTATGCCGATGGATGTAGGCCGAAGTCGCACATACAGCGACTATTTTTTTTTATCAGCAATATATTTTTTTAACAGTAGGAGGGGCCGCGCAACATTGATCTGGCCTTTGGTGATTAGCGACACCACTTACTCCAGCTGGAGTACACAACCGGACCGGCAGCACCAGTGCACCTGGGAGGGGATAACAGATTCCCTTCTGATGTTGGCCGTGGGATTACTGGGGCAACTTCCCGATAAGCCCGTACTTCTTGTTCCAGCTAGCAGAAGAAGAGGCCCCCACGATCGATCCCATTCAGACAGGGGCCATGGGCAAGGTGGTGGGACCCAACCGGACGGATTGCCCGAGGACAACAGACGCAACGAACAAGGACGCTTTGAGTGGACTGACGAACTGAGGGACGACCTGCTGCATATGCTATGAAAGCAGTGAGCCCATACGGAGGGGATGCATGGCACGTATGCATGCCCTGTTGTGTGAATTACACCCAGAGCATAATGCCTTCACGCCGCAGCATCTACGTAATTATGTATCCTATCTTCGTAGAAAGGGCTATGTGAGGACTGCGCCCCGATTGGCGAATGAGGTAGCTGAAACGCTGCCTAATGAACCAGTTGAGGATGCGGTCTTCACCTCTCCACCAATAGTAGAGGGCCTCAGTACTAGAAGGGGGTTACATCGCATAAGACCCCCTAGGCCACAAGATCTAGCCAAAGTGGATACTGAAGTTCAAGCATCGCTTCCAGAAGGGGCCGATATCTGGCACATAAACTGTGCCGTGTACACTGCCGCCAAAAACTTTTCTCATATGGAGAGGGTGAACAACTCTTCCTCTCCGTGAGAGAGAGCGGAGCGGCGTGTACGGAAGATGGAGGCCAGGATTCAGTCGACAAGACAACAGGTATCCCATATCCAATGTGTGATCGATTATATGGCGGCCAATAGGCCTTTTACGCAAAAATTACGGCGAATCGCCGCCAATATGAGACGCGTTCATCACATACTCAATGAGGTGGCGTGCATACTGCTAAACAGCACTGCCTTGATAGGATACGGATGCTAGTGACGTGAAATAGTTCACTAGTGAGGCGGGCGCGAAGGCTGGTGGAATATAATTTGTTCCATCAAAAGCCCTCGCGCCTATTCGAACCGCCTCAACCTGTTGTCGAAAATCTGCCAACTCCAGATTAAGTGGAAAACTTTGAGAAGGCGTTGTACGAGCAGAAGCTCCAACTCCAAAGAGACACTCCAGACCTGGCACATTTTGAAGACTTTTGTGAAGGTCATCAGCGACCAGAACAAGTGTGCCACCCGATAACCCCTGAAAAGGTTCTAAGAGCTCTTGCGGGCTCTAAGAACTTTGCTGCTCCATATCCCGACGGGATAAATAACTTCTAGTGGAAAAAATTATCTAGTACCCATCACTATTTAGTCAAAATTTTTCTACCTGGTTAAATGGGGAGCAGCAAATTCCTTCTTGGATTGTCGAGGGGCGGACCGTGCTAATCCCGAAGACCGGAGATTTATCCAACCAAAAGAACTACCGACCGATAACCTGCTTAAACGCATGTTACAAGATGTTTACACGCATCTTGTACACACGAGTACTCCTAGCAGTTGAGCCGGTCTTCGAGAGGATATACGAACAACGAGGGTCCAAGAGGGGTGTCGCTGGCTGCAAGGAGAATCTGTTGATTGACATATGTATCACGTTTCAAAAAATAAAACCAGCCACAGGTAGGATTCGACATTTGTCCCGGATCGGAACCGAACGACATACAGCTGTTTCGAACTTGTTAGTTCTCATCAGTGCCGCATACGGTACGCTGATTCAGGACAAATGCCGAATGAACTTTATGGCCTATACATCTTTATCGATACGATCTCTGTCGTATCACGCTATGTACGTACTGATATGTATCACGCTGGATTCCGTACAGTGCAAGCGAAACTTTTCCATGGCCTGGATCGACTACCGCAAGGCATTCGTTATAACATCGCATGAGATAGTAATTCACTTTCTCCAATGCCTTGTGGTGCCCGGTTCTGTAATGAGATGTATTCAGGAACTGGTGCCACTCTGGAGGACTTGGTTTACCATAACATCGGGTGATACTAGAGTCCGGACATAGCCGGTGTCGTTCAGAAGGGGTGTGTTTCAGGGAGACTCCCTTAGCTCCCTTCTGTTTTGCATCTCACTGCTGCCGTTGTCCATGTCTCTTAGGAAAACCCGTGGCTATAACTGCGGCACCCCCGGCGATAGGAGGCATAAGGTCACCCATCTATTTTACATGGATGACCTAAAACTTTATGCCTCTGGAGAAAGGGAATTACGGCAGTCCCTAAGGGTGGTGCAGGGGTACACGCAGGCCATCAGGATGGAGTTCGGGTTGGACAAATGTGCGCTGGTTCATCTCAAGAGAGGGCGAAACCGGTAATACGCAGTGGATGCGCAGCTCGGAGTCGGAAGCATCTTACACCACTTAGATGCCGGAGAGTCGTACACATACTTGGGTGTTGAGCAACGCTCCACCCAAGAGGTAGGTGTCGTAAAAAACGCTCTCCGCGGCAAGTATCAGCACCGCCTCCGACAGATCTGGTCTTCAGAACTTTCGGGGAAGAGCAAGGTGTATGCAACAAACATGCTTGTTGTTCCGATCCTTGTCTCCTCTCCTTCAGAGTAATCAAATGGACACAGAAGGAGCTGCGACGATTCGATGTAATAATCCGGAAGAGGATGCATCTCAGTAGGAGTTTGCATCCCAGATCGTCAGTTTCACGATTATATCTCCCACGACGTCGTGGAGGCCATAGACTCTTGAGTTTCTCCATAATAGGATAGTTCTGAACGGAGCTTGTAATGTTATCAGGAGTTCTAACCCCTTCTCTGCATGGTCCGAAATTAGGAACATGTAGGGATAGGAGCATTTTTATTTAAGGCAGCACGTAGAACAGCCGATGATCTCGGTCTCATCTTCGACACCGAACGGGCCAATCACAACTCTGTCACCGAGTTGGAACCCGTTCGGTTAAAAGCCCAAGTAAAAGCTGCAGAGTATTTAAAAGCTCTGTAGCTTCACAAGGATAAGCCCATGCACGGGATCTTCTATATGAGTATGGAAGCCCTGGGCTTATCCGAAAGGCTGGCCTTTGCTTTCTTAAGGTCAGACGGGCTAGATTCAGAAACCGAGGGGATTCATTATGGCTTGCCAAGATGATGTATTTAACAGGCTCATCTATCGGAGTCATGTCATGGGTATGGAGGTCCCTGATGTCAGCTGCAATGTGCCGGAGACATTGATGCATTTACTGTCTGCTTGCTCGGTATATGCAGTCTCGACCTATATACATAGACAAACACAACGCAGCGTTATGGGCGCTTTATTATCATTTAAGGCACTTGTATAAAATACACGAGACACCAGTTCTGCCTTACGCTCCAGGGGATATTGAGTCCGTTGTGGAAAACGAGAAGTGCCGAATATATTGGAACTATTCGATTCCCACTGTCAGGCAAATACAAGCCAACAAGCCTGACTTAGTCCTCCTCGACCACTAACTCAGGACAATGTTCGTCATCGAGATTTCGGCGCCCGGTGACGGTTAACGGACAAAATATCGAGATTTAATCTTCGAACTCCGTAGACTTTATCCAGACCATTCTGTTAAACTTAAGGTACTGATTGTAGAAGCCCTTGGTGAAGCGAGAGATACAATGCTTTCAGAATTAAATTTCATACTGGCATGCCCAAAATTCGGCAGAAATTTTAGCCGGTCACATCGGAATATATATATATATATATATATATATATATATATATATATATATATATATATATATATATATATATATATATATATATATATATATATATATATATATATATATATATCCCGATTCCGGATGCCGAACCGCTCTCCCACGGCTCCGATACTTGTAAGAAAAGCGCCGACATATTATCCACAACAACACCCCACTAGCCTGTGAAGTTTGTTACCGTGGATCCATAATCATGTGCCCTAAAACGCAGAGAACCAAAGATGACTGCTTTCTGCATTTGACCTGCCAATTACTCTACCGATTTTTGGCAAGCCGGAATGATCTTCAGTTTGGACAGCACCCTAGGCTTCATCCCTCAGAGAACACCGATAACCAGAACCACCGTCTTGACAGAGTAGCCTGGGTACAGCGTCCGCAACTCACCCCGGCGGTCTACAAATTTGGTCTGTTCCTCCTCCTCCTTCAAGGTAATGTTTTTCTCGGCAGGAGCTGAGAACCCGATGACATACATCACCTTGGTTTGATGGTCCAGGAGGACATCAGGCTTATGAGCTTGTAGTCGCCTGACTGTCGGGAACGAGTAGTTCCAATATATGCGGCGGCACTTCTCATTCCCGACAACTGACTCAATATCCCCGGGAGCGTAAGGTAGCACCGGTGTTTTGTCCACCCCATACGAGTGCCTTAGGTAGTAATATAGCATACGTAATTCCGCGTTATGCCGATGGATGTAGGCCGAAGTCGCATATACAGGGCACGCCGGTAGCAGGTGCATTAGCGATTTCGATGCCTGGTGGCAGGCCCTGCAATTGATATCAGGTGTCTCCACACCCATCACTCGTCTTCGGTAGACCAAGGTGTTTATAACACCATCCTCGCAGGCCGCTATAAAGCCTTCAGTCTCCGATCTGAGTCTGGCTGACCTCAAGTAAGCGATAGTCATCGCCGTCGATAAACCTTGTGCTTCAATGTTGTTATAGAACCCTCCATGTAGGGCCTTATCGACATGTTCCCTAAACAGATTTCTCTGTTCGGCAGCTTTGATTTAGGCTTTCAGACGATTCGGCTCCAGTTCAGTGATTGACTGTATGTCATCACCTTGCCTGCCTCTTCGTCTGTGGTCGAATCTGAGACCGAATCCTTCTGTGGATTTCTGCGCTGCCTTAAATAGAAACGCTCCCAGCTCCCCGACTTCATGATCTCTCACTAGCCGCATGAGTGGATTCAAGCTACAGACGACGACGTTACATGCTATGCCCAGGACTAATCTGTCATGCATGCACTCCAGGTTCAAGAGTTCTCGGTCTCCCCGTTGTCTCGGGAGATATAGCCGAGGAGCAGACGATCTTGGATGAATGCTTCTGTGTATGTGCATAATCTTTTGGGTTTCCCTGTCCAATCTACGCAGGTCATCGACAGTCAATTTCACTACTCCGAAGGAGTAAAATAGTACCGGAATGGCGAGCATATTTGTTGCAGACACCTTGTTTTCCCCGATAGATCTGATAACCAAATCTTTCAGAGTCTGTACTTGCCACGGAGAGCGTCCTTTACGCGTTGCGGATCCTGGATATAATTCTGATTTACACCCAGGTACGCGTACGTCTCCCCGGCATCCAAGTGTTTTAGGATGCTTCCGTCTGCTATCTGCGCATCTTCATGGATCCCCGTAGATCGTATATATATATATATATATATATATATATATATATATATATATATATATATATATATATATATATATATATATATATATATATATATATACGAGACAAGTCGTATCATTATAAATACCCATGAAGCCATTTGTACAACTGTCCCAATCAATATCGAAACTGGTGGAATCTATATTCCTGAGCAAAATTTCGGAAAATTAAAAATTTCCTCTACTGTTACGACCGCTGAGCATAATCAAGGTTTAGTCGAGATTCACAATCTTTCAGATGAAACAGAACCTATATACATGGAATACCCTACTACTGCTTACCCTCTCGAATATTATGAAACTAAATCTATCATAACACCTTCTCCAGAGTCCAAAGAATCTTGTACCAAAAACAAAAACATTTCCAAATTAATTCGTACTGATCATCTAAATTCCGAAGAACAATAAAAGGTAATATCCCTTTTCAATGAATATAAAGACACTTTCTTACTCCCTGATGAACCCCTTTCTTTCACAAATGATGTCAAACATAAAATTCGTCTTTCTGACACTGTCCACACTCGATCGTATCGATTTCCATATGTTCATAAACAGAAAGTTCAAACCCAAATAAACGAAATGCTAAATGAAGGAATTATTCGACCTTCTTGCAGCCCCTAAAGTAGTCTCATCTGGATAGTACCAAAAAAGATGGATGCCAATACAAAATTAAAATGGCGTCTAGTGATAGATTATCGAAATATTAATAAAAAAACAATCGAATACCGCTATCCCCCTTCCTAATATCACCGATATCCTTGATAAACTTAATAGATGTAATTATTTTACTACCCTCGATTTGACTCAAGGATTTCATAAAATTGAGATGGATCCAAATTCCATAGAAAAAACAGCGTATACAGTTGAAAATGGACATTACGAATACCTTCGAATGCCATTCAGGCTCAAAAATGCACCCGCGACTTTCCAACGTGTCATGGACAGTGTGCTTAGAGATCTTCAGCATAACATGCATGATATTATCGTGTTTTCTACATCTCTCCAAGAACACATTCAAAATTTAAAATTCGTTTTTGAAGCTTTCTGAAAAAACTCCCTTAAAATTTCCCTTGGTAAATCCGAATTTCTAAAGAAAGAAACAGCTTTTTTAGGACATGTTATTACCAGAGAACGAATTAAACCCAACCCTGATAAAATCAAAGCCATCACTCCTTTCCCAATTCCTAAAACAGCCAAGGAAATCAAACAATTTTTAGGTTTAGTAGGTTTCTATCGAAAATTTATCGACAACTTCTCCAAAATTACAAAACCCCTCACAAAAAGTCTTAAGAAAAATGGAAAAATTATCCATACCCCTAAATTTATCGATTCTTTCGAAAAATGCAAAACTATTCTTACGAACGAACCTTTACTCATCTACCCCGACTTCTTCAAAAACTTCGAATTAACCACAGACGCGAGCAACTTCGCAATCGGTGCCGCGTTATTCCAAGATAATAAACCTATCACATATGCATCTCGAACATTGAACCCTGTAGAAATAAATTATAGCACTATCGAGAAAAAAACTCTTATCAATCGTCTATGCCGTTAAATATTTCAGACCCTATCTGTTTGGAAGAAAATTTGTCATATATACGGACCATAAACCCCTACAGTGAGCCTTCTCTTTAAAAGACCCGCAATCACGTCTAGTACGTTGACGCTTAAAGCTAGAGGAATATGAATATGAAATTCGTTACAAGAAAGGAAATACCAATTTAAATGCAGACGCTTTATCCAGAATAAAAATCCAAGAAGAAGAAACCCATGCTCTTGAAGATAATTTATCCATGATCAATAATCCCGAAGAAAATCAAGACGATGTCTCAGACTTTCTAGACGGCATTGAAAATATTCCTAGTCCAGATTCCGAACAACTTGAAGAAGTAACAAAAAACTTATTTAGAAATGTCACTGAAAGTACATGTCACACAGCAGCTAAAAATCCCCTTTGTGTACCACCAATCACCGAAAAATCCGTCAACGCCTTCGACCGACAAATTATAATTACCGAATCGAATACACTCACTGCACGATTCTTACCCCATACAAAATTAAAACCTTTGCTGGTTAGATTTTTACTTTTTGTTTGTTAAACATAACAATTGTTTCGCCAACACAGTGACTTCTTCAGATGTTGAGTACATAGACTCTATGATACATAGAGTCTATCGTAGATAGAATCTATGTACTCAACATCTGAAGAAGCCATTGTGTTGACGAAAATCCAGTGGTAAACCCAGTCCTCCAGAGCGGCATCAGTTCTTGAATACATCTCACTACAGGACCGGGCACCACAGGGCATTGTAGCAAATGAATTATTAGCTCATGCGATATCATATCGAATGCCTTGCGGTAGTCGATCCAGACCATGGAAAAGTTTCGCTTGTACTGCACGGAGTCCTGCGTGATACATCTGTCAATCAATAGATTCTCCTTGCACCCTCTTAGACCCTCGTTGTTCGTATATCCCCTCGAAAACCAGCTCAATTGCTAGGAGTACTCGCGTGTATAAGATGCGTGTAAACACCTTGTAACATGCGTTTAAGCAGGTTATCGGTCGGTAGTTCTTTGGGTTGGACAATCCTCTGGTCTTCGGGATTATCACGGTCCACCCCTCGACAACCCAAGAAGGAATTTGCTTCTCCCCATTTAGCCAGGTGGTAAATATTCTGGCTAAACGGTGATGGGTACTAGATAATTTTTTCCACCAGAAGTTATTTATTCCGTTGGGACCTGGAGCAGCAAAGTTCTTAGAGCCCGCAAGAGCTCTTCGAAACTCTTTAGAGTTTATCGGGTGGCACACTTATTCTGGTCGCTGAAGGCCTTCGAAAAAGTCTTCAAAGTGTGCCAGGGCTGTAGTGTCTTTGGAGTGGGAGCTTCTGCTCGTAAAAAAGTTTTCCACCTGATCTACAGTCGGCGGATTCTCGACAACAGGTTGAGGCGGCTCGAATAGGCGCGAGGGTTTTTGGCGGAACTAATTAATTACCACCACTCTTTGCGCCCGCCTCACTAGTGACTTTTTGCACGTTACTAGCATCCGTATCCTATCAAGTCAGGGCTGTTTGGTGGTACGCAGCACTACCAAAGAGCATGCATACGTGCCATGTATCCCCTCCGTATGGGCTCACTGCTTTTATAGCATTGCGGCAGGTCGTCCCTCAGTTCGTCAGTCCACTCAAAGCGTCCTTGTTCGATACGTCTGTTGTCCTCGGGCAATCTGTCCGGTTGGGCCCCACCACCTTGCCCATTACCCCTATCCGAATGGGATCGATCGTGGGAGCCTCTTCTTCTGCCAGCTGAAACAAGAAGTACGGGCTTACCGAGGAGTTAGCCCAGCAAGCCCACGGCCGACACCAGAGGGGAATCTGTTATCCCCTCTCGGGTGCGCTGGTGCTGCCGGTCCGGTTTTGCACCCCAGCTGGAGTAAGTGGTGTCGTTACTCACGAAAGGCTTGATGTTGTGCAGCCCCTCCTGCTTATATATATATATATATATATATATATATATATATATATATATATATATATATATATATATATATATATATATATATATATATATATATATATATATATATATAATCTGTCGTGAGGTGGAGTTTTGTTTATACTCCAATCTATCTGTAAATTCCTTAAACATTAAGGATAAAACAAATAAGCCAAAACAGCTATTCCCCTGCTATATGCCGTCGACGGGCGCTAAATTATGTGGAAAAATTTACCTTATTTTGTTCTAACATAAAAGTAAAAATACAATGATTTGGATTACTCGAAAATCACAAGGAAGATGCAAGACGTCCTCTATCTCCGGATGCCGTGAACTACAGATCGGTTTCGACCTTATCTTGGGTCTCGTCAGTGTAGTGTAAGCGAATATGCCTTTGACAAACGAGGCTTCACATCTCATAGACACCGTTACGTTCTACAGTAGTAGAACTGTAGAACGTAAACCATGCGCCATCTCTCGGTAGTTTCGGAAACAATCCAAATCGAAATAAAACTTTGTCATCTATAATGACTAGCAGTCATTTATAACACAAAGTTTACAGATGGTAACTTTTATAAACTGTCGTGAGATGGAGTTTTGTTTATACTCCAATCCATCTGTAAATTTCTTACGAATACGTAAAATATGGTATCTTCTACGGGATACATAAACCAGGAAATATATTTAGTAACAAATGGTTCGTTGGTTAAACCATATAACTTTCTAGAATATTCGCCTAATTTATGTCAGGATCTAATTCAATTTCAGAAAAGTTTACGATTTCCGGGATTGCGTTTGCATTTAATACGGAGGCAAAAAATTCTCCTATATCCATGATTTTGAGTAGTGCGTTGGGAAGTTCTACTTTCTCTATTTCAATAGCTATTGGTATGGCTTCGGATTTACAAGGTTGCATTTTGAAATTTGTTCTATGTGAGCGTCGATTTGAACACTTTATTCTTTATAATTTGTATGCCAGTAGCATTTTCTATGGCATTGATTAAAGGAACAATTTTAAAATTTGTAATTACTTGTTTTTGGGAAAACGTACAAGTCCAAAGATGGATTTCGCTTTATTACTTTCATAAATAAGACATTTTATGCACCTGTGCAAACATGCCGTAGTTCCCATCTCCGAGCAGGGCGTCTCACAAAACGCGACAGTAATGAACCATTGGGGACTCTAAAAATGAGTGAAGGTGATTATATAACTTTTTGAAATTTTTTTAGATGATTTTATCGAAAAGTATAAACACAAAAGAAAATAAATCATGTTTTAAATGTTGGGTTTACATACCTGGTGATTATTTTTCGCAATTGGGCTACTCCTGGCTCCTCAGCTATACAAAAGTATGAAGGGGGGTGCCAGGGGACGTTATTTTATGTATGTACTTAAGAGATATCCGAGTGAATACACCTGTTCAAAGGAGAATGTCGGAGAAGGCCAGAGTACATACTAAAAGTTTGCATGAATATTATTATCGCAACGGAAATAAAAAACAATAACCAGGTATGTAAACTCAACATTTAAAACTTCTTGATTTACCTTCTTTTGTGTTCATACTTTTGGATAAAATCAAGTAAGCAAATTTCAAAAAATAATATAGTCACCTTTACTCATTTTTAG
Source organism: Rosalia funebris (assembly GCA_037954035.1). Taxonomy (NCBI): domain Eukaryota; kingdom Metazoa; phylum Arthropoda; class Insecta; order Coleoptera; family Cerambycidae; genus Rosalia; species Rosalia funebris. The sequence continues at coordinate 18,879,041 of JAZFAV010000036.1, read as the reverse complement.
AGTCCCCAGTGGTCCACTACTATCGTGTTTGGTGAGGAGCTCTGCTCGGAGGTGTGAACGCGGCATGTTTGGACAGGTGAAAATTCCTCATTTACTAAAGTAATATACCATACCTTTGCGAAACTTAGAACGCGAAATCGATTTTTGGACTTTTGGCCAGCTTTTCGGGAATCCTGAACCACTGTGCGACGGTGCCCCCCCAACAATACTTGGGCTTGAGCATTTAGTCGAAAATCCTGATCAGAATTGGATCAATCGAATGGATTAATCGTAAAATTATAATCTTGTTGGTAAGGACCCGATAGTGGTTCAGAATATACAACGTGAGTTGGAAGGAACGGACCAACCTCTAGGAGTGTATTTTACTCGTGAAAATAATGTAAAAGACTCAAATGTTATTATCCGATTTTTATTTATTTTCAAGTTATTAAAAATGTTTATCTAACATGCCATATTCGAGGTCCAAAAACATTTGATAACTTTGCTGTGTTGATAATGTGTCAATGCATTGTGACATTTCAGGTTTATTTTGGAGTTTGAACTATTAAGGTATTACAAAATGCCACACACTTATTCAAATTTAGAATATGCAAATATGGTGTCTGTTTATAGTTTTTGTAATGGGAATGCTAGAGCTGCTGTTGAAGAATATCGTCAACGGTTTCCACATCACAGACATCCTAACAAAAATGTATTTATCACAGTTTTCAACAAACTGTGCGAGACCGGAAAGCTTCCCAATGTTAACGTAACATCCGAACGAGCTACTCGACAAAATTTAGAAGAGGTAGGAGATATTCTGGATGTAGTGGCAGAAGATGCAAGTACCAGCTCTCGAAAAATTAGATAGTATTCAATTGGCATTCCACAAACAAGAGTAATAAACACACTCCACCAGCAAGGCTTACATCCATACTATGTACAGAGAGTATAGCACCTACAACCGGAAGATTAGCCTAAATGTATGGAATTTTGTCGGTGGATAAATAATAATTCTCGTGTTGTATCGCGCATACTTTTTACAGATCAGCAACATTTACCCGTGACAGTATTAATAACACTCATAACTGTCATGTATGGTCAGATGAACATCCCCACGTAACAGTCGAAAGTCACTTTCAACATAAGTTTTCGCTTAACGTGTGGGGTGGTATGGTTATGGTCGATGGTTATTTAATTGGCCCTTTCATTTTGGAGAATCTTCTCACAGGAGACAACTAGTTAAATTTTTACAAAATGAATTGCATGAACTACTGGAGGATGTTGCTCCAGTAGTTCATGCAATTAATTGCTCCAATGTTCTTGGAGACAAACTAATCATTCCAGATGATTAGTTTGTCTCCAAGCCCTCCAGACCTCACAGTACTAGATAATGGTTTATGGGGCTGGTTCCAAGATGAAGTGTATAAAGTAAAAGTGCACTCGGGATGCACATATTCAACGTATTAGAATTGCCGCAGCCAATCTTGAACAAAGACATGACTTAATCAGGAGAGCTACAAGCGCCCTTCGTAGAAGAAGCAGAAAATGTTTAGAGCTGAATGGCGGTATTTTTGAACATTTATAATGTTATAATGGTTACCAAAACGTTAATGTGTGAAATTTTGTTTATATTTAATTACGCTATAACTTGAAAACAAACAAAGATCGGATAACAACATTTGAGTTCTTTTACATTATTTTTAAGCCTACAATACACTCGTGGAGTTTCGTCCGTTCCTCCCGACTCACCATGTATATCGGACTTTTACTATTGTTGAATGATATTTTTAGTCTTGTAATTTTGATATAAATAAATATATTTATATTGATGAGCAATATCATTAGTATATTGTGAATGTCAATTATATTGATAAGTTGCATCATCAAAATTTTGTTTCATTTGGGCATTACTATGATGAGCCCTTTCAAAAAAGAAAACACGCCACGGGTACTCTGGTCCAGGACAAATACCGAAGCAAATCCGTGGGGTATTCATCTAAATCGATACGATTCATGTTAGTAACTTCTCGATTCCCGACTTATAAGTTACTGACTATGATGAACCTTTTGTTGAATATTATTTGGATTGGGTCGAATTATTGGTGGTCTCGGTTGATGAGTATAATTGGGTTTGGTTTAATAGCTGAAAGCCACCTTTGCTGGAAAATATTTTATTGAAAATTATTTTGCTAGATTTGAATGTTGAAGATTTGGATTTGGATTTAGTTCCATTTTGATTTAAACTTACGTCTCCGAAACTTTTAATTTGAATTAGACGATTACGCCTGATTGAAATTTGGTTAAAAATTTGTCTACAAAAATTTTGAAACGGTGCTAAAGAACTTTGTTGTTTCATCAGCATTCAATTACTCTATGACCAATATGTCTGCAAAATTTACACGTTTTCAATTTATTTGATTTTAGGTATTTTTGTAGGTGAGTCAAAATATTCCTTGAAACATATCCATAAGATTACTAACTCTTGTTATAGACCATAATTATTTATCTAATCCTATTAGTAAATTATTAAGAGTCATTGTTTCAATGAAGCTCGATTGTACAGGTTTTTGTTCTGCAGTTAACTGCTGTTTTTGAATAACCGTTTGTGTATTATAAACATTTTGTGTATTATATTTAGGAGAGATACGAAATTTAATGCGGATTCATTCGATTTCTGACTAATTCGTTGAAGATCCTATATTAGAAATGTAAGGTCTATAAAGTATCTAATAAGTACTTAATTTCATTCAACGGGGATAGATTTCTAGTATTTACTAATTTGGTCGATTTACCATGCAATTTGTTTTTCACATGAGAGTTATCAGTATTTTTTTTATTGTCCACTGCCATGTCGAAAGCACATTTTATTTCGTTGAAATATTTGAATGAAAACGTGATTTCCGTCAATTGAAAGTATTTTGGATAATTTGTCAGGTTCTGATATATCTTCGTTTGCCATTTTTATTTATCATTTTGTTTCGATTGTAATTAATAATATATAAATTATAATGTAATAAATTTATAAAGTTAGATGGAACAGATAACTTGATCTATACTCTACACAAATTTTTGAGAATATTTTCAAAAGGTAATCCTGTCAATTCGTTAATACGTTGCCTGTTTAATGAGCCATATACAGTTCATACTCTGCCTTGATTGTAAGTCCTGTGTCCACATATGGCTCATGTCATATTTACATTTCAAGCTTATTTTATTGGTGGACTCCTAGATCTACCAGTGAATTTTGTATTGGAACTCTGTACAAAACAAATGAGCTAATTCATGAGCCACATACGGTACATTATTGTGAACCATATGGCACATAGGACTCTGAATATCATATAGAAATGAATACCACATACACATAACCAAAAATATATTATAATGCATTACTTTATTTGGTAACTCATTACAAAAAAAAACACCTATTCTAGCAATAAAAATACATGTCATTATATGATATTAATTAGTGGGCCCTATTGAAGCAGCCAATACAATATGCCTGCTTGCAGATCTGACAGAGGGTTTTCACTCTTTTAGTCTTTTTTGCTGCTTCTTTTGAAGAAAGACCCCCATTCCTCAACATTTCGTAACATCCATGGCACCTTTTTCTTATTGCTTTACCGTGATAGTCTGTACCAGGTTCCTCAAGCTTATGACTGGTGCGAGGTTTAGCTTTGGGTATTCCACTGCCAATGGGTACGGTTTTCTTATTTTCAAATTCAAGTAGACTTTTTATAACAGATTCAATGAATGGTAATAATTCAAGCTGATTATCAACATTTTCAGAATTATAAATGATCTGACTGTTTATCAAAGCAGTATTGCACAAAAGTTCAATGGCGATCTTCTTGTACCACACTAGTGATTTTCTTAGAGAACTGTAATAACTGGACATCTGATCGGATATATCGACTCCATGTTTCCCTTTGTTATATTCAACTACGATTTTAGGCTTATTCTTATCATTTCCAGCGCGATCTTTTCCCACAGTGACCATGGAGTCATGTGGGAAAACATGTGGCAAGAAGGTGCACATCACGCTGATCTTTCCATTTTATGAATGTGATATACCCATTCTGTCTAGAGCAAATCTCTCCCTTTTTCAAACTCTGCTGTAAAATATCTCTTGGAAGCCCCTTGCGATTTTTTCTTACAGTTCCCAAGAGATTTGTTTGCTTTTTGAATAAATATTTTGCAAGAGCAATACTGGTATACCAGTTATCTCTTATGATCAACCTTCCTTCATTTAGGAGTTTTTTGGTTAGTTTTACGACGATGGTACCAGGCACATCCAAATCCTCCATTAGATTTTCGACTTTTCCACAGTAAACATCTACATTCCAAGTAAATCCATTGGGTGCACATACCTTGAAAAGTTTGATGCCGTAAGCGTGTGCTTTTGACGGATTGTACTGTCTGAATGATAACCACCCTCTGAATGGCAACATGGTTTCGTCAACTACTATGGTATCGCCAGGCATATACAAATTTTGAATATTTTGCATTAGCGTGGATATTAATGGCTGAATTTTCCAAATTCGCTCGTTACTTTGATTTGTTTCATTATTAATAAAATGCATACATTTCAATAATAATACAAATCTGTTGTAGCTTAGAAGAATTTTGTGAAACAATTCATAATTATATATTGGATCTTTTTTCCAGTAACTTTCTATGGATGGAAAGTTAAGCAATCCCATTACAAGAGGGCCGCCAATAAATTTATATATTTTATCGCTATCAGTATCTCTCCAACGTAAGAATCGACTTGAACGAGAGAGCGTTTTACTGTGCAATATTTGATTTGCATACCTGTTTGTTTCCAGTACTATTAGATTAATCACATTCTCGTCAACAATTGATTTGAAAACATCAACTGGCTCTATATTCTGTCCAGTGAAAGAAATATTTGATTGTAGACCAGAAACTCCCGTGAAATTGAATCTTGAAAAATTTAGAACTTCTTTATGCCAAACATCCAAATCAGTAATATCCTCCTCGATATCTTCCCTGTTATCCTCACCAACGTCCATATTTGTATCTATGCCGACCTCCATATTACTATTCAGTTCAGCTGTTGTTTCGTCAATCACATCACTGGATTCTGAATCATCCGATTCACTCTCTTAATCTGGATCACCAATATCGTCATCAAATGTTTCCGAATCATAGCCACTAATATCGCTGAGATTTTATAATTCTGCTTCTAACTCGGCTTGCATTAGTGCCTTTCTCGAACTCATGACGCTTTATAAGCTTTATAAATACTGCTTCGAACGTACAAATGAAATGAAATGCTAACATGTCAAGACTAGTTGTAACGCATATATGACTCATTGGACTTGATAAACTCCGAATAATCGAATGGAGTCCGATGTACCATATAAGGTACATGGAATAAACATAGTAAAATACTCGGGACAGTTCAGTGCGCTAACGTAATATTCTATTATGGACAGGGAACGTGTCCTGTTTCCATGCCTCTTCTAGTCTGAGTCTACAACCAGTGAGGAAAAATCTCTGTTCTGGATGCAGATGTCTTGCAGAAGGATGGATTTTCAGAGGAGGAGCATAAAGAGTAAGGGCTGTTCCGTGTTCTCAATGCGATTTCCCCTGTTGTTTTTCTTTCTTACTTTTTCTCTGAAGTGTTTCTTCTTGATTCTTTTTCTTCCTTCTTTTTCTTTGAAGCTTCTTCTTGCTTCTTTTTCTTTCTTGTTAGTCTTTGAAGCTTCTTCTTGCTTCTTTCTTGTTTTCTTCTTGGGTGTGTTCTTTTGGATTACATTTTAGGAATTGAAATTCCACGTTATTAATGAGGCAGGTCCATGTTCTAACAACGTGTCCACCGACTGCGCCTAATTTATTAAATTATTCTTACTTTTGAAAAACAATTCTTGTTTTAATTTCAGTTTAATATTGATATAATACTACTACTGAATTCCTGATAACTCTGCTATGACTTTATAAGCTCTGTCGTGCTAACATGTAAACCTGCAAAATATTGATATGGAAATAAAAATACAAAATTTCATCAAACCATTATAAACGTAATTTTAGTTAAGTGTTGGGTCCATGATGAGCCACACAGCTACATAAATTAGATTACAATTATTGGTCTTCAGATAACATATTAATGTTTTATGTTACCTGGGAAAAAAGTACAAAAATCATTCTAATTCTTAAATGCAACACAATAGTTTATCAGTGTGAACTTAGCAGAACAACTTTGAAGAATCGAAAAATGCATAGGCTCATTAATTGCCGCTAATTAACCGTTAATTAATCGTGAAGGTTATAATTTAACCGTTCTTCAATTTTAAAAAAATTTGAGTGTTCTGTTAACTTCACATGAAGTTAGCAAAACATCTGTCAAAAATTTTTTTTTGCTAAAAGTAAGTATATAGAAAATTGCCGCTAATTAACGGTTAATTAATCGTGAAAGTTATAATTTAACCGTTCTTCAATTTTAAAAAATTTTGAGTGTTCTGCTAACATCACATGAAGTTAGCGGAATATGTCAAACATTTTTTTTGTTAAAAGTAAGTATATAGGAAATTGCCGCGTTTTAACCGTAAACAAATGGTATAAACGAAATTTGAAATTTTTTTTTTTCAATATTAGCAAAATAACTCAAAACAGGAAGTAACGAGAGAAAATAAACACGAAAAAAATTGAAAATTTACATCTTCACAAAAGACCAGAGAATGAATTAATTAAGATTAAAAGCTGTTTTGTTAAATTACGGGGAACAAAATCCAAAAATCTGAAAAAAAAAATTAAAAATGTGACCCGGCGAAGATGTCACAATTAATTAAAAGAAGGCAAACGGTAATTCCTCAATGAAAACTAATCCCCGTAAGACATTGTAAAGCGAGATTAATGGCTGTTCTGCTAACTTCTCATGGGGAAAATCCAAAAATCGGAGCAAAATAATCATGGCAAATCAGAAGACTTCACGATTAATTAAAACAACCCGAACGGTAAATTCCTGAAGAAAAACTGACCCCCATAAGTCCTTCTCAAACAAAATTCATGGCTGTACTGCTAAGTTCACAGAAAGAAAATGCATAAATCATAATAAAATATTGCAAAACTACCACGGCGAATTCAGACATCACGATTAATTAAAAGAACGCGAACGGTAAATTCCTGAACGAAAACTGACCCCCGTAAGCCTTTTTCAAACGAGATTAATGGCTGTTCTGCTAAGTTCACAGAAAAAATGCATTAATCATAATAAAATATTGCAAAATCATCACGGCAAATTCGAAGACATCACGATTAATAATTAAAAGAACGCGAACGATAAATTCCTGAGCGAAAACTGACCCCCATAATTCTTTTTTAAACGATATTCATGGCTGCTCTGCTAAGTTCACAGAGAAACATTCATAAAACATAATAAAATATTGCAAAATTATCACGGCGAATTCGAAGATATCACGATTAATTAAAAGAACGCGAGCGGTAAATTCCTGAACGAATACTAACCCCCGTAAGCCTTTTTCAAACGAGATTAATGGCTGTTCTGCTAAGTTCACAGAAAAAAATGCATAAACCATAATAGAATATTGCAAAAGTATCACGACGAATTCGAAAACATCACGATTAATTAATGGAACGCGAACGGTAAATTCCTGAGCGAAAACTGACCCCCATAATTCTTTCTTAAACGAGATTCATGGCTCCTCTGCTAAGTTCACAGAAAAACATCCATAGAACATTGCAAAATTATCACGGCGAATTCGAAGATATCACGATTAATTAAAAGAACGCGAACGGTAAATTCCCGAACGAAAACTGACCTCCATAAGCCGTTTTCAAACGAAATTCATGGCTGCTCTGCTAAGTTCACAGAAGAAAATGCATAAATCACAAGAAAATATTGCAAAAGTATCACAGTGAAATCAAAGACATCACGATTAATTGAAAGGACGCGAACGGTAAATTGAATGAAAACTGACTCCCATAAGTCTTTTTTAAACGAGATTCATGGCTGCTCTGCTAATTTCACAGAAAGACATCCATAAAACATAATAAAACATTGAAAAATTATTACGGCGAATTGGAAGATATCACGGTTAATTAAAAGAACGCGAGCGGTAAATTCCTGAATGAAAACTGACCCCCATAAGCCTTTTTTAAACGAGATTCATGGCTTCTCTGCTAAGTTCACAGCAAAACATGCATAAAACATTGAAAAACTATCACGGCGAATTCGAAGATACCACGATTAATTAAAGGAATACGAACGGTAAATTCCTGAACAAACACTAACCCCCTAAGCCTTTTTCAAACGAGATTCATGGCAGTTCTACTAAAGTCACAGAAAAGAATGCATAAATCATAATAAAATATTGTAAAAGTATCACGGCGAATTGTAAGACATCACGATTAATTAAAAGAACGTGAACGGTAAATTCCTGAACGAAAATGACCCCCATAAGTATTTTTTAAACGAAATTCATGGCTGCTCTGCTAAAATGTCTTCGAATTCGCCTTGATAATTTTGCAATATTACGATTAATTAATCGTGAAGTTTTGGAATTTGCCGTGATAATTTTGTAATGTTTTATTCCGATTTTTGGATTTTACCCGTGAAAGTTAGCAGAACAGCCATTAATCTCGCTTTACAATGTCTTACGGGGATTAGTTTCCGTTCAGGAATTTACCGTTTGCCTTCTTTTAATTAATCGTGACATCTGCGCCGGGTCACATTTTTCAATTTTTTTCAGATTTCTTTAACTTTGTTCCCCGTAACTCAACAGAACAGTTTTTAATCTTAATTAATTCGTCTTCTAGTCTTTTGTGAATATGTAAATTATCAATTTTCTTTCATGTTTATCTATTTTTCTTTCGTTACTTCCAGTCATGAGTTATTTTACTAATACTGAAAAAACTTTTTTTTTTTCAAATTTCGTTTATACCATTTGTTTACGGTTAAAAAGCGGCAATTTCCTATATACTTATTTTTAACAAAAACATTTTTTTGACAGATGTTCCGCTAACTTCATGTGAAGTTAGCAGAACACTCAAATTTTTTTTAAAATTGAAGAACGGTTAAATTATAACTTTCACAATTAATTAACGGTTAATTAGCGGCAATTTTCTATATACTTACTTTTAACAAAAAAAAATTTTTGACAAATGTTTTCGATTCTTCAAAGTTGTTCTGCTAAGTTCACACTGATCAATAGTTTTTATATAACATACATACGAGTATATTAATTTACATACATATAAGTAAATAAAGACAAATTATTATTATTATTATTATTTTTTTACTAAAAGCCAGTCACCCCTTTCTGTGGCTCCGACTCACACAGAAGGTGCGCTGGTAATACCAGCAATCACTCCTCGCGTCCGCCCACTCCTATAATCAGTACCTTAAGTTTAACAGAATGGTCTGGAAAGAGTCTACGGAGTTCGAAGATTAAATCTCGATATTTTGTCCGTTTCTCCTCCTCTTTCAAAACAATGTTACCATCACCGGGTGTCGAGAACTCGATGACGAACATTGTCCTGAGTTGGTGGTCGAGGAGGACTACGTCAGGCTTGTTGGCTTGTATTTGCCTGACGGTGGAAAACGAATAGTTCCAATATATTCGGCACTTCTCGTTCTCCACAACGGACTCAATATCCCCCGGAGCGTAAGGCAGCACTGGTGTCTCGTCTATCTGATACGAGTGCCTTAAATGATAATAAAGCACCCATAACGCTGCGTTGTGTCTATGGATATAGGCCGAGACTGCATATACCGGGCAAGCCGACAGTAAATGCGTCAATGTCTCCGGCGCCCTGCGGCAGGCCCTGCAATTGACATCAGGGATCTCTATACCCATGACACGACTCCGATAGACGAGCGTGTTAAGTACACCATCTTGGCAAGTCATGATGAATCCCTCGGTCTCTAAATTTAGCCCGGCTGACCTTAAGAAAGCAAAGGTCAGCTTTTCGGATAAGCCCAGGGCTTCCATATTCCTACAGAAAACCCCATGCATATGCTTATCCTTGTGAAGCTGCAGAGCTCTTAAATGCTCTGCAGCTTTTACTTGGGCTTTTAACCGAACGGGTTCCAACTCGGTGACAGAGTTGTGATTGGCCCGTTCGGTGTCGAAGACGAGACCAAGATCATCGGCTGCTCTACGTGCTGCCTTAAATAAAAATGCTCCTATCCCTGCATTTTCGTGATCTCGGACCATGCAGAGAAGGGGATCTGAACTCCTGATAACTTTACAGGCTCCGTCCAGAACCATCCTGTTAGGAAGACACTCCAAACTCAAGAGTCCACAGCCTCCGCGATGTCGTGGGAGATATAGCCGTGGAACGGACAATTTGGGATGCAAACTCCTACTGAGATGCATCCTCTTTCGGGTTACTACGTCGAGTTGTCGCAGCTCCTGTGTCCATTTGACTACTCCGAAAGAGTAGACAAGGATCGGAACTGCAAGCATGTTTGTTGCAGACACCTTATTCTTCCCCGACAGTTCTGAAGACCAGATCTGTCGGAGGCGGTGCTGATACTTGCCGCGGAGAGCGTTTTTTACGACACCTACCTCTTGGGTGGAGCGTTCCTCAAGACCCAAGTAGGCATACGACTCTCCGGCATCTAAGTGATGTAAGATGCTTCTGTCTACGATACGAGATACCTATTGTCTTGCCGACTGGATCTTGGCCTCCATCTTCCGTGCACGCCACTACGCTCTCTCTCGCGGAGAGGAAGAGTTGTTCGCCCTCTCCATATGAGAGAAGCTCTCGGCGACAGTGTACAGGGCACAATTTATGTGCCAGATGTCGGCCCCTTCTGGAAGCGATGCTTGAACTTCAGCATCCACTCTGGCCAGGTCTTGTGGCCTAGGGGGTCTTATGCGATGTAACCCCCTTCTGGTACTGAGGCCTTCTACTATTGGTGGAACGGTGAAGACCACATCCTCAACTGGTTCATTAGGCAGTCTTTCAGCTACCTCATTCGCCAATCGGGGCGCAGTTCTCACATAGCCTTTTCTACGAAGATAGGATACATAATCACGCAGATTCTGCGGCGTGAAGGCATCATGCTCTGGGTGTAATTCACACCACAGGGCATGCATACGTGCCATGTATCCCCTCCGTATGGGCTCACTGCTTTCATAGCAATGCAGCAGGTCGTCCCTCAGCTCGTCGGTCCACTCAAAGCGTCCATGTCGTTGGCGTGCGTCGCTTCCAGGCAATCCATCCATTTGGGCCCCACCACCTTGCCCATGACCCCTATCCGAACGAGGTCGATCGTGAGGGCCTCCTCTTCTGCCATTTGGAACAAGAAGTTCGGGCTTACCGGGGAGTTAGCTCAGTAAGCCCACGGCCGACACTAAAGGGGAATATGTTATCCCCTCCCGGGTGCGCTGGTGTTGCCGGTCCGGTTTTGCACCTCAGCTGGAGTAAGTGGTGTCGCTACTCACCAAAGGCCAGATGGATGTTGTGCGACCCCTCCTGCTTATTTATTATTATTATTTTTTTTTTATTATTTCTTTTTACTAAAAGCCAGTCACCCCTTTCTGTGGCTCCGACTCACACAGAAGGTGCGCTGGTAATACCAGCAATCACTCCTCGCGTCCGCTCGGTTAGTGATTACTGGGCCGAGTCGTGTGCCCTGAGTAAACGAAGCGAGAATTACGGCTTTCTGCATGAGACCGGCTAAGATTTCTGCCGAGTTTCGGCATGCCGGTATGCTTTTTAATTCAGAAAGCAGTGTATCTCTCGCTCCACCAAGGGCTCCTATAATCAGTAATATTGTCCTGAGCTGGTGGTCGAGGAGGACTACGTCAGGCTTGTTGGCTTGTATTTGCCTGACGGTGGAAAACGAATAGTTCCAATATATTCGGCACTTCTCGTTTTCCACAACGGACTCAATATCCCCCGGAGCGTAAGGCAGCACTGGTGTCTCGTCTATCTGATACGAGTGCCTTAAATGATAATAAAGCACCCGCAACGCTGCGTTGTGTCTATGGATATAGGCCGAGACTGCATATACCGGGCAAGCCGACAGTAAATGCATCAATGTCTCCGGCGCCCTGCGGCGGCAGGCCCTGCAATTGACATCAGGGACCTCTATACCCATGACACGACTCCGATAGACGAGCGTGTTAAATACACCATCTTGGCAAGCCATGATGAATCCCTCGGTCTCTGAATTTAGCCCGGCTGACCTTAAGAAAGCAAAGGTCAGCCTTTCGGATAAGCCCAGGGCTTCCATATTCCTATAGAAGACCCCGTGCATGGGCTTATCCTTGTGAAGCTGCAGAGCTCTTAAATGCTCTGCAGCTTTTACTTGGGCTTTTAACTGAACGGGTTCCAACTCGGTGACAGAGTTGTGATTGGCCCGTTCGGTATCGAAGACGAGACCGAGATCATCGGCTGCTCTACGTGCTGCCTTAAATAAAAATGCTCCTATCCCTGCATGTTCGTGATCTCGGACCACGCAAAGAATGGGATCCGAACTCCTGATAACTTTACAGGCTCCGTCCAAAACCATCCTGTTATGAAGACACTCCAAACTCAAGAGTCCACGGCCTCCGCGATGTCGTGAGAGATATAGCCGTGGAACGGACGATCTGGGATGCAAACTCCTACTGAGATGCATCCTTTTTCGGGTTACTACGTCGAGTTGTCGCAGCTCCTCCTGTGTCCATTTGACTACTCCGAAGGAGTAGACAAGGATCGGAACGGCAAGCATGTTTGTTGCAGACACCTTGTTCTTCCCTGACAGTTCTGAAGACCAGATCTGTCGGAGGCGGTGCTGATACTTGCCGCGGAGAGCGTTTTTTACGACACCTACCTCTTGGGTGGAGCGTTGCTCAAGACCCAAGTAGGCATACGACTCTCCGGCATCTAAGTGATGTAAGATGCTTCTGTCTACGAGCTGCGCATCCTCTGCGTATTCCCGGCTTCGTCCTCTCTTGAGATGAACCAGTGCACATTTGTCCAACCCCAACTCCATCCCGATGGCCTGCGTGTACTCCTGCACCACCCTCAGGGACTGGCGTAATTCCCTTTCTCCGGAGGCATAAAGTTTTAGGTCATCCGATCACCCGATGTTATGGTAAACCGAGTCCCCCAGAGCGGCATCAGTTCTTGAATGCATCTCACTATAGGACCGGGCACCACAAGACATTGGAGCAAGTGAATTATTAGCTCATGTGATGTCATATCGAATGCCTTGCGGTAGTCGATCCAGCGACACCCCTCTTAGACCCTCGTTGTTCGTATATCCTCTCGAAAACCGGCTCAACTGCTAGGAGTACTCGCGTGTACAAGATGCGTGTAAACACCTTGTAACAGGCGTTTAAGCAGGTTATCGGTCGGTAGTTCTTTGGGTTGGACAAATCTCCGGTCTTCGGGATTAGCACGGTTCGCTCCTCAACAACCCAAGAAGGAATTTGCTGCTCCCTATTTAGCCAGATGGTAAATATTCTGGCTAAGTGGCGGTGGATACTAGGTAATTTTTTCCACCAGAAGTTATTTATCCCGTCGGGACCTGGAGCAGCAAAGTTCTTAGAGCCCGCAAGAGCCCTTTGAACCTCTTCAGGGGTTATCGGGTGGCACACTTCTTCTGGTCGCTGAAGACCTTCGCAAAAGTCTTCAAAGTGTGCCAGAGCTGGAGTGTCTCTTTGGAGTGGGAGCTTCTGCTCGTACAGCGCCTTCCAAAAGTTTTCCACCTGATCTACAGTCGGTGGATTTTCGACAACAGGTTGAGGCGGTTCGAATAGACGCGAGGGTTTTTGGCGGAACAAATTATTTTCCGCCAGTCTTCGCGCCCGCCTCACTAGTGACTTTTTGCATGTCACTAGCATCCGTATCCTATCAAGGCAGTGCTGTTTGATGGTACGCAGCACTACCTCATTAAGTGTGTGATGGACGCGTCTTAAATTAGCGGCGATTCGCCGTAATTTTTGCGTGAAAGGCCTATTGGCCGTCATATAGTCCATCACACATTGGATACGAGATACCTGTTGTCTTGCCGACTGGATCTTGGCCTCCATCTTCCGTACACGCCACTCCGCTCTCTCTCGCGGAGAGGAAGAGTTGTTCGCCCTCTCCATATGAGAGAAGCTCTCGGCGGCAGTGTACAGGGCACAATTTATGTGCCAGATGTCGGCCTCTTCTGGAAGCGATGCTTGAACTTCAGCATCCACTCTGGCCAGGTCTTGTGGCCTAGGGGGTCTTATGCGATGTAACCTCCTTTTGGTACTGAGGCCCTCTACTATTGGTGGAACGGTGAAGACCGCATCCTCAACTGGTTCATTAGGCAGCCTTTCAGCTACCTCATTCGCCAATCGGGGCGTAGTCCTCACATAGCCCTTTCTACGAAGATAGAAATAATATAATAGAACATAATCACGCAGATTCTGCGGCGTGAAGGCATCATGCTCTGGGTGTAATTCACACCACAGGGCATGCATACGTGCCATGTATCCCCTCCGTATGGGCTCACTGCTTTCATAGCAATGCAGCAGGTCGTCCCTCAGCTCGTCGGTCCACTCAAAGCGTCCATGTCGTTGGCGTGCGTCGTTTCCAGGCAATCCATCCATTTGGGCCCCACCACCTTGCCCATGACCCCTATCCGAACGGGGTCGATCGTAGGGGCCTCCTCTTCTGCCATTTGGAGCAAGAAGTTCGGGCTTACCGGGGAGTTAGCCCAGTAAGCCCACGACCTACACTAGAGGGGAATATGTTATCCCCTCCCGGGTGCGCTGGTGCTGCCGGTCCGGTTTTGCACCCCAGCTGGAGTAAGTGGTGTCGCTACTCACCAAAGGCCAGATGGATGTTGTGCGGCCCCTCTTGCTTATCTTTTTTATTATTATTATTATTATTATTATTATTATTATTGTTATTATTATTATTGTTATATGCGATATATTTATCACAGTATACAATGCTTTCGTAAAGTAATGAATACATTCGTTAAAAATTCAAGGAATAACTTTTGGGAAAAACTGTCGACTATGTCAAATTTTATGTTTAGTTGTGCTTTTTTAAAATATAATTAATATATACAGGGTAATTTGTGTAAAAAGTTTTTATTGTGTCGACTATGTTGAAAAGTTTTAATTTTGAAAAAAATTATTTTGACTCAGCCAGATTCTCCTATTCCTATCTATTCCTTTCCAATACATCCACGAATGGGAATACACCAGTTTTGTCTGAGATAGATGAATCCTACTCAATAGGTCATTTATATAAAGATGAGTTGGATGTCGGAAAGAATAAAACAACGATTGATGAAAATTTCGTTATCGATATTTCTTTATTGAGGAATATGAAAGTTTTGTGATTTTTACACATACCACAAGACATTGGAGCAAACAGACAATAATTTAATGAAATGTTATGTCAAATACGTTGCAGTAATCGATCCAGGGCATGAGGAGGTTCACTTGTACACATGTACTGCGTGACGCATCTCTCATTTAGCAGATTCTCCTTGCAGGCAGCTAGATCTCTTTTTTATCCTCGTTGCTCATATATCCATTCACATATTCGCTTAGCCGTATGGAGCACCACCATGTACAAAATGCGTGTAAACATCTTGTAACATGCGTTCAAACCGATTATCGGACGATAGTTTTTAGTTCGGTTAGATAAATCTCCGTTCTTAGGGATTAGCACTGTCTGCCCCTCGATAACTCTGGAAGGAATTTGCAGCTCTCCATTTAGCTATGAATTAACATTTTGGCGAAATGTGAACACTGAGGAATTTGTTCCACCAGTATTTATTTATTTTATCCGAACCTGAAGTAAGTTCTTAGAACCTTCAAGTGCTCTTCGAACCTCTTCCTTAGTTATCTGTTGGTACACTTCTTTTGGTTGTTGAATCTCTTGACAAAATAGTTTAAAGTGAGCAGGATTAGAGTGTCTCTGTTGAATGGAGCTTTCTGTTCGTATAAAGTTTTTCAGATGTTTTCCACCTGATAAATAGCCAGCGGATTCTTAACATCGTGCTGAGGTAACTCGAATAGGCAATAAGGCTTTTGGTGAAAGAGTTTGTTCTCCGTCAGTCCCTGCGCCCGTCTTGCCAGTGACTTTTTACAGGTCTTTAACTTATGTATCCTATCGAAACAGTGTTGTTTGATAATCTGCAGCACTGTTGGATTAAGTGTGTGATGGCCGTGTTGTAAGTTAGCAGTAATTTGCACTTTTATTGTGAAAGGCCTATTGGCCACAAAATATTCCATCACATACTGGTTACGAGAAGCCTGTTGTTTCGTCGATCGAATTTGGGCTTCCCTCTTTCGTATGCGCCATTCCGCTCCGTCTTGTGCGGATATACCGTTATTTGGCCTCTCCACTTGAGACAAATATTGTGGTTGTTGTGTGGTGGTTGCATACTTAATAAATGTCCCAGATGTCGGCCTCTTCTGATAGCGTTTCACAAATTTCAGCAATCTCTTTGGCCAGGTATTGTAGCCTGCGGGAGTTTATTTCGGTCTGCGGGGTTGTATGTAACCCTCATTGGGCACCGAGGTATTCCGGTGTTGCAATAATTATATGAACAACATTCGCTGCCGGTTTATTCGATGGTCTCTCAACCATCTCATTCACTAACCGAATTGTAATCGTCGCATAACCCCTTCTTACGAAGATGTGATACATAATCAAGAAAATGTTGTGGCGTAAAGGCGCTGGGTTCCGAATCTATTTTACACCATAGATCATGGCATGCGCGCCATATATCCCCTTCGCGCAGGGTCACTGCCTTTGTAACACTGCAAAAGGTCATCCCTTAACTCACCAATCCACTCAGAGCGTTCATTTCCATCGCGATCATTGTCATCGGGCCATCTTGCCCCTGATCCCCATCCAAATGGGGCCACCTTGAGCTTGAGCTTACCAGGGAGTCAGCCCATGGCCATCACTAGAGGAGAATATGCTTCCTCTCTAGAGGAGAATATTATTTATATTTATTCTTATTAGAAAGGAAAATAAATATATTCATTCATCATTTTTCTATTTTCTCCAAACTTTTGGTTGTGTTTATTTATAAATTAATTCTGTTATATTTTCCGCTACATTTAGAATTTCACGTTTGGGTAATGCCAATTATGTCAGCCGCCTTGCAACTGCGCTAGCAGTCCTTATCTCAATTCTTGGAGAAGTGCTGACAGCAACATATTAAAACCTATGCTGTGTTCCGTATTCATATAGTTAGTTATGATGTAACATTCGAATTAAAAACACATACTTACAATAAATATTTTAATTAAACCAAAATTCAAATTGTGAAAGTTTTGTTTTTTTAAAAACCGGAAATCGGCGACGAGGTATATAAGTGGCGCAGTCGGGAACGGATTTTTCGTGGGACTTTCATCGTGAAAAACCTGTGAGTTTCAACTCTTAAACGAAAAAACGGACTTACACAAAAAAAGAACAATATACTGAGTGCTAACCGCAAGGACTCCATCGAGGAAAACCTAAGGACAGCAACCGCCGTCGAGAACACAGGCATCGATGTTGTAAGTAGTCTTTTTTGTTCATGTCAGACTCCTCTTTATCCATTGATTCCTTAAGCGAAAACAATCAGGATTTAGAGAACACCTTAGTTAAGTTTTTCAGTCAATTAAAAATAAAAACGATAAATAATTCTAGTGAAAGTAGTAAGAGTAGTGAAAGTAATAGTGTTGAAAATAATTTAAATATGCCGAACGATCAAGTACCAATTTTAGACATTAAAAATCTATCAATTATTCCAAATTTTGATGGCAATCCAAATAAATTACATAGATTTATTAGTGCTTCGGAATCAATATTAAATCATTATTATGATAGACAAAATGCTAATAATTTCCAAAATACACTTTTAATGAATGGTATTTTAAATAAATTAGAGGGAAGAGCAGAAGAGATTGTCGCAATAAACGGCACATCAAATTGGGACGATATAAAAACTGCTTTGCTTCAAAATTTTGGCGATCAAAGAGACGAAAATTGCTTGAATCAAGATTTAGTAAATTTAAGACAAAAACCAAATGAAACACCGTATCAATTTCACGAAAAGGTTATTCATTTGCTAAATACAATTTGTAATTATATTGACCTTCATTGCGAAATTGCAGAAAGGCAATGTAAACGTAGTTTTTTTACAAAACAAGCTTTAAAAACATTTTTGGCAGGATTAAGAGAGCCTTTAGGACCTATAATTCGTGCAATGAGACCCACAACTCTTGCCCAAGCCTTACAATTTATTTCTGAGGAAGATAACGTTAAATATTTTCAAAAATCTATTCCAAATTCTAATATTTTAGTTAAGAAACCTGTTGTAAATCACTCACAAAATTTTTATAACCCCTCATTTTCACAAATGAGTGGCCCTTCTAGGCCAATAATGTACCAACAACAACCAACAAGTTCTAACTTTCCACGCGGTCCAATAAATATTCAAAGATATCCTAATCCTAATAGATTTTTGACTAATTCACGAGTTTTTGGCAGACCACAAAATGTCTGGAAACCATCAAGTGATAATAACAATCAACAAAATAAGCCAACGCCAATGAGTGTATCGACTAGAAATACGACACCTCAATTAAGACGACAAACACAAAATAATTTTTTCCAAAATAATAGTCAAAAGCCTAAATTTATTTCGGAAGAATTATTTAATGCAGAATTAGATAACCAACCAATTGATAACCCTGAATATTCTTATGACGAAGAACAGACATATGAATATTCACATCCTGCTGAGGAACAATTCGAAAATTTTCCAGAGGACCTGTACTCAATCGACGAAACATAGTAGAATATCATATTTCGACCAATAAAAAAGAACTGCCATATATTCAAATTTCAAAACCACCCCTAAAACTTCTTTTAGATACAGGCAGTACTAAATCATTTTTAAATCCCGAAATTGCCTCAAAATATTATTATGACAAAATTTCTTATGAACCTTTTACTGTATCTGCACTATTTCAAACATCATCTCATAAATATTGCGCAAAAATTCCTATTTTTCCAGAATTTAAATAAAAAGAAAATTTAAAATTTTATCTTTTTAATTTTCATAACGTTTATGACGGACTTATTGGACTTGATAATTTAAAACTTTTAAATGCCCAATTAGATTTTGTAAATTCAAAATTAGTAACACCTAATTGTTCTATTCCTATTCATTATCAGCAATCAGGTCAACAAGTTTTATTGAATTTAAAAATTAGTCCACATACTCGAACGGTAACCAAAATTCCTGTTACTCAAAAACAAGGTGAAATAATTATACCCCATCAACAAATTAAAAATTGTGAAATACCTGAAACTCTATCCGTGGCAGAAAATGGCTTTGCTTTAGTAGAAATATCCAATAAAACAGATAAAGAAATTATATTGCCCTTAACAGATCCAATTAAAACCATACCATTTTCGGAAAATAATTATGAACTATATTATGTAGACATGACTACCACAAGTGACAAAAAAAATAATTTAGACGTTAATAAATTAATTCGCACATCCCATATGAATCCCGAGGAACGCGAACAACTACTTAAATTATGTAAAAAATATGCGGACATCTTTCATACTGAAAATCAATCACTAACTTTTACCAATCAAATTAAACATTTCATAAAAACTAAAGACGATGATCCGGTGTATATTAAATCATATAGGTACCCATTTGTACATAAACCTGAGGTCGAACGCCAAATAAAATCAATGTTAGGACAAGGTATTATACGCCCGAGTAACTCAGCCTACAGTTCACCGATATGGATTGTGCCGAAAAAGGCAGACGCCTCCGGAAGGAAGAAATGGCGTATTGTTGTGGATTACCGAAAACTCAACGAGAAGACCATCGATGACAGGTACCCCCTGCCCAACATTTCAGATGTCCTAGACAAGTTAGGGAAGTGCAATTATTTTTCAACGCTGGATTTGGCAAGTGGATTCCATCAGATTGAGATGAATCCAGAAGACATCCCCAAAACAGCCTTCAATGTGGAAAATGGCCACTATGAGTACGCCAGGATGCCATTCGGCCTGAAGAACGCCCCAGCGACGTTTCAACGGGTCATGGACAACATACTAAGAGGACTACAAAATGAGATATGTTTGGTTTATCTAGACGATATCATCATTTACTCGACATCATTACAAGAACATCTTGTCAACCTATCAAAAATATTCCAAAGACTGAGAGAAACTAATTTTAAGATCCAATTGGACAAGTCCGAATTTTTGCAAAAAGAAGTGGCTTATCTTGGTCACATCGTGACACCAGATGGGGTTAAGCCCAACCCGGACAAAATTATGACAATAGAAAAATATCCATTACCAAAAACAACGAAGGAGATCAAAGGATTTCTCGGTTTACTCGGATATTACCGCAAATTTATTAAAGATTTCGCGCGAATTACGAAACCATTAACTGTTTGTTTAAAAAAGAATTCAAAAATTGAACATACCCCCCAATTTATAAAATGTTTCGAAGATTGTAAAAAATTACTAACTAATGAACCAATTCTACAATACCCTGATTTTTCTAAAGATTTTATTTTAACGACAGACGCGAGCAATGTCGCAATTGGCGCAATCTTATCGCAAGGGACTATTGGAAGCGATAAACCGGTAGCGTTCGCTTCTCGAACATTGAACGATTCGGAACAAAATTTTAGTACTATAGAGAAAGAACTTTTGGCCATTGTATGGGCGACAAAATATTTTCGGCCTTATTTATTCGGTCGTAGGTTCAAAATTGTAACAGATCACAAACCCCTCAAATGGCTAATGTCATTAAAAGAGCCAAATTCGAGATTAGTTCGATGGCGGCTCAAATTGGAGGAATTCGACTATGCAGTAGAATATAAAAAAGGTAAATGCAACACCAACGCTGATACCCTTTCTCGCATTGAAATATACACAAAAGAATTCTTGGAATTTATGGATCAATATAATCGATCCCTGAGCACAATAGGATCAGAACCAAATAATTCCGATAATCTGTCAATAATCGCAAATGCCAGCGAACAACCAAGAATGGAAGACGTCACTGAAGAACCATGCCCACCAGCATTAAGAAGACCTACTACAGATACCGAAGAAACTATATCTGCAGACGAACCAGAAAGAAGAGACTCCGAAGAGACAATCTCTGCAGAGGAACCAGAAGAAAGCGACACTGTGCATACAAGTCACGAAAATCCAATACAGGAACTTCCAATATCAGAGAAAGCACTAAATTTATTCGATTTTCAACTAGATATAACTTTTGTCTTACATTCACCCGCAAAATCAGAAATTAGACAAATATTTCCAAATAAAAAACGAGTTTCCGCCCAGTGGTCTGTATTCGAATTAGAAAAAGATGTAATTGATTTTTTCAAAAATTATTTAGACCCAAAATTTACGTACGGTATTTATTTTAAAGATGAGACATTCGTACCGCAACTTTGCGAAATTTTACAAAAAACGTTTAAAAATTCAGCATACAAACTAATTAAGTGTAATAGCATTTTACAGGATGTTATAGAAAAAGACTTACAGAAAGATACAATAAAAAATTATCACGAAGGTAAAACCAATCACAGAGGCATTTTAGAAACTGAAACTCGCATAAGACGATCATATTACTGGCCCGGTTTAAAAAGCGATGTTACAAATTATATCAATAATTGCGAAATTTGCCAATCCAATAAATATGATAGAAATCCACCTAAACAAAAATTAATGATAACTCCTACACCATCAAGACCTTTCAAAATTGTTCATATTGATACCTTTCAGGCACAAGGACAAAAATTTTTGACACTCATCGATACTTTTTCTAAATATGCTCAAGCTTACCCCCTAGCAGGTATGTTGGGTACAGAAATTGTTAAAGCTTTTCTAATTTTCATGACCCATCATGGGTTACCATCGCTTGTAATTATGGATAACGGAACTGAATTAAAAAATTCCATAGTACAAGAATTTTTTAAAATTCATAAAATTGAAACTCATTATATTACAGTCAATAATCCCCAATCTAACGGACCAATCGAAAGATTTCACTCCACCATCATTGAACACTTAAGAGTAATACGAGCAAAAAATAAAGGTAAAATCGATATTTTAAATCAAATGCCATATGCTATATTAGGTTATAATAATTCCATACATTCAATTACCAAACAGAAACCTATTGACATTATTAACGGACATTTAAATACTAAAGACCCATTTGACATCAATTTAAATCAACAATTAATGAATAATTATATGCAAGAACATCGCGAAACCACTAAGGAAATTTACAAAAAATTAAATGAACAATTATCTCAACAAAAAGAACATGTTATTGAAAGTCATAATGAACGACAGAATCGTCATGACCCTTTGACATATGAACCAGACACTGACGCATACAGGAAAATTACCACAAAAAATCGTAATAAATTAAATCCAAAATTTTCTAGAGACAAAGTTATTCAAAACAGGAAAATAAAAATAAAAACTATTAGTAATATATTACATAAACAAAATCTAAGAAGAGCCCGGTCTAATAAAAAGAAATTGTTACAGGAACCAACTGTTCATCCTGATCCTGGTGATATCCAAGATCATGCTTCAGGAAGTAACGATAACTAACCTAAATAAGAATCCTGGGATTCTCCCGTATAAATTAGGTACAGCCAAAGTTAAATCCAATACACACACCTTTATCCACTATTTTGACTTAGACCCTATCAAAAATGAGATAAGAATACTAAAACAGCTATATATAAATATAACTATTACAATTAACGAAACCCTCAATCAATCATACTATTTTGAATTAAGTAATTTTGATAGAGCTCTGCAATATCAATTAACATTAGCTGAACAAAAATTCAATTCTCTAAGCCCTACAGGTAGAGTTAAACGTGGTCTTATTGATGGATTAGGAGGCACCATAATCAAAAGTATTTCTGGAAACTTAGATGCAAATGATGCTGCTCGTTACGATCAAGCAATTTCCGATCTGCAAAATAATGAAAAAGAAATCACTCAAAAATTAAACAGACAAATTTCTCTTACCACTCAAATGATTGATAATTTCAATAAAACAATGACATTAATTAGAAATAACCAAATTGTAATTACTTCCGCTTTAAATAAAATGAGAAAAGAATTAAATAAATTTATTTTTGACTTTAATCATTATCTGGAAATCAAAAATACCTTAGATCAAATTAGTTCGACATTAAATCTAATTTTGCAATTATTAACTGATGTTGAAAATTCAGTCACTTTCGCCAGATTAGGTACATTGCACCCTAGCATTTTGAAAATCGATGAACTAGAATCAATTTTAGATACTATTATAAAATATAATACAGTCAATCAATTAATTTTTCCACGCAATTCAAAAAATACTCATAGGTATTATAATTTAGTTGACACTGAGGCTTACTACTCAGGTACAAAAATTGTTTTCGTGGTTCATTTCCCAATTATTTACCCCCAAATATTTTCCTATTATCATCTTTACTCGATTCCTACCCAATACCTCACAACAATTGTTCCAAAAAATACCTATCTGGTTATGAACGAAAACCTCTACGAGTACACATCGATACCTTGTATCAAGTTACACCCATACAAATCGCCGATACTGTGGTGCAACAAATCGACGAATCACATTACATAACGGTTTTTCCAAAACCCACTAAAATACGAACGGTATGCCAACGTACGGACTTTACAATACTACAAGGGAACTATCTTATCAATCTACCTTTTGGATGTCAGTTCCAAACAAATGAATCGATTTATGTTAATGAAAAGTCAATCAGTGAAGGCCAGCCAATGCTTCTACCAGAAATCATTATTCAACATAATTCACCTGTACCTTCTCCAACCAAAATAAATTTAGAAAACGTCGAACTTGACAAAATTCATGAGCTACAGAAACAACAACGAAGTCTGATACCTATCGATCTCACTCCAAATCGAACTACATGGACCAATACTTTTTGGACAATCCCAATATATATTATTTTAATTTTTACTGGCCTATATTTCACATATGCATTTATTCGAAGAAGAAGAAGGACGACCAACGAACCCGGTAGTGACCAGCCGCAACCCAACACTTCGGCATTTTTCACTCCTTGAAATATGCCTCAATTTAGGGATGGAGGAATTATGTCAGCCGCCTTGCAACTGCGCTAGCAGTCCTTATCTCAATTCTTGGAGAAGTGCTGACAGCAACATATTAAAACCTATGCTGTGTTCCGTATTCATATAGTTAGTTATGATGTAACATTCGAATTGAAAACACATACTTACAATAAATATTTTAATTAAACCAAAATTCAAATTGTGAAAGTTTTGTTTTTTTAAAAACCGGAAATCGGCGACAGGGAATATAAGTTGCCCGACTTTTTTATGAATTATCGTAAAACCTGTCAAATTAAAAGGATTTTTGTTTTTCGCAAAAAGTAAACAGTGGCAACAAAACATTTTCTTGGAAGGTCACCGCCCGTCAATCAAATTCTAGTCAGTCGACTTAATTTTTTGATATTAAAATTTTTTAACATGGCAGACTTTAAAAATGCACATTATTTAAAAATAATTGTGTATCTACATATACAAAAATTAAATCGTCCAGCAAGAACCACGGGGAGGTCTAGAGTATTCTTGTCAGGAATGGGGTGGGAAAGGGCATAGGACCAAGGATAGGACAAATTTTGGAAAATAAAAAAAAACGAAAATATACTCTCTTAACAAAAATATAACTAAAAAATTAAAACTATATAGGTGGGTTAGATATATGTACCTACATTATTTAATTAGGTAGGTACTTAATCATTTTTATATAATAAATCAATTCTCCGGAATTTTGTTGTCGCGAAGTCGTCAATGATTTTATTATAAAAACTGTCGTCTTTGATTAGTTGTTTAAGCAAACCTCGTTCAATTGCTAATACTGACAAGTTATTTAAACGCGATTGCCCAATTTTATTCCGGCTATAGGATTTAATTCGCTTCAAGGCGGAAAAACTTCTTTCTACCGACGCTGATGTTGGAAGGAGAGACAATATTAACGAAAACAATTTATATAATTCTGGAACATCGGTTATAATATTATTATCGTAAGTAAATTTAATCATGTCACTTATATTTTCAGGGTTACCAAACAAAAATTTATCAGAATACAAAATTTGTAAATCTCATTTTAATTGTTCATTGTTAAACGGTACCTGATAATTATTAATTAAAGCATTAAATTGTTTTTCCGAAAAATTTCGATGAAAAGTGTCAAATTTAGAATAGTCTGTTAATTGCAACAAACTAAGAGATGAAATATCTTTAAATCGAAATTCGATTTGATTTACAATTAAATCCAAAATTTCGAAAAACAACCGCTTCATGTTTAATGAATTGTCATTTAAATCGGAAATTTTACTCTTTTGGAGCAGGGGGGTGTTATTTCTGAAATGTTTTCTACTTTATATTATATATTTTTAAAGTAATTATCGTCGTTTCTAATTTATTTTAAAGTATTTAAAAGTGACATTATTCTGTCATTACAATATGTTATACCACACAATCTATTCTAAACTATAGAAAATATGGGATCGGTATATGTGAATATTGAATTAAACGTAAAAAGTAAAACAAAATTAAATCAAAATCAGTTAACAGTTTTTTTAACCCGTTAGCTTCCCGTATAGAAATGTCATCCCACTAATCCAAATGTTCCATTATGTGGTCAAAATCTTCAATTAAACTAGATATGTTATCGCATAATACATTTACAGCGCGAGGTGGTCGCGGAATCGGTTCTTTAATAAACATTTTGTCGTCGTAGGATATCCTAAAAAAATTATGTGACAGGAAAAAACTCACCAAATCACCGCCGTTTTCACTTAATATTTCCCTTATACTCTCCATTCTCACCAAACAACACAAACAAAACAGTCTCAAGATTGGTATCAGATATCAATAATAAAAGTACATTTAATTGTGCCAAAATACGTACTTATTCTATTAGGTATTTTATTCTTTATACTTTGTTTGTGTTGCCTCCACACGGTATGCAGCCTAACCATCTTGGCCGATATTGTATGAAACAAGCTGCGCGTTACGCAGTCAATACGGGCCTCTACCTTGGTCTGTGTAGGTGGAGGTGGAATCGTAGAGAGTAGATAGTAGATTATTTCATATAATAATTCGTTAGCATATGTACAGCATTGTAGTTCTGCTGTGGGCCGGCTGGCCGGACTTAAGATTTAAGAACCGTAAACGCCGGAGCAGCGCCGAAGCAATTTGAAGGCGTTAAAAATTAAAAATAATGGAATAGAGATTGTTTATTGGAGAACTATTTTATATATATATATATATATATATATATATATATATATATATATATATATATATATATATATATATATATATATATATATATATATATAAATAAAGAACAGATCATCTTAATGGTATATGAATATAAAATGTATATTTATTTATTGGACAAAAAAGAATTTCTCTTTTCTCTCGATTTTTTTTTTTTGGTACGGCCCGGCCGACCCTGCCGTACCTGACAAGTCGTCACTGATTTATAACGAATATCATGATAGATAATCAGAATCAGCATTGCTTCCTATTCTAATAATAGTAATAGTAATAAACAATAGAAAATAAATACATAAATAAATAAATAAATATATAAATAATTATGTAGGGTTACAATATACAAAAACTGAACTAAACACCTCAGTGATATTATTAGAACCTACCTAACAATACAATAACAATAAACCATGTAAAAATTACAATTACTAACGAAAAATCTATTTTGAAAATCCAATCAAAGGGCTACGCCTTCATTGGCATAACAAAACTACAAGCCGAGAATCGCTGTATCCCGAATGTCACGGGCAATTCTCATCCCAGCATCACGAATTATGATTGTTGCAACAATGTTCTTGAAAGAATTACAATTTCATAATTAATGCCGCTTAAATTCGATGATATAAAAATTGACAATCTAGAAGTTGTCAATCATAAATTAGAACAATACTCAAGAGACTTGAATAAAATAATTCCCAAACCAAACACATTTCATGGCTTACATACATAATTATCGCTCCGTTGCCGTTGGTTTGATTATATGTTACACAATCAACAAATATTGAAAACAATTACGACGAACAAGACGAACGCAACACAACTAAGGTCCGTGCACAGAATAGTCCTAAGAATAATCAATACCCTACTAGAAAGGCGACCCAATCTACGAGAAGCCGAAGAAGGCATCCCGCCAGGAAATTCAGCCCCAAAGTTAATGTAAAATATCAACTTTTTCTAAAAAGGGGGAGTTATTATATGCAGGAATATGCTAAGGCTTGACCCCAGACATATTATGTTTCAGTATATGTCAGGCGATAACATCTTTCCAAAAAATCACCCCATGTCATGTGAACGTGCAAACATCTTAATTCTTAGAAATTCTGACGCTTGTACAGCTTTACTTATGTTATAAAAGCACTGTGTGCAACCATTTTCAGTTAGTTATACTTATAGTTATATAATTGTACTTATATTAAAAACTCAAACTCAAACACCAAAGCAGAAATGTTTTACTTCTTACTTAATTTGACATTATTTATGACATTTACATTTTCTTGTTTTAGTTGAAAAATAAATGGCCAAAAATTGATTTTGCAAATAACATAGAATAAACTGAGTTGAAGTATTTTTGAATGAAGGTTGCATTTCTAGCAGATAAAATAGTGACATTTTAAGATCTTGTACTTAATTTACATTAAACTCAAACACGAAAGTAGAAATATTTTTAGCTTACCTTCCAAACTTGTATAAAATTATCTCTTTGCAGTAGCGCCGTCGAGTTACGAAGGTTAAGATACAACAGGGCCTTCATTAGTGTTTAAAGCCACGTGATTATAAAATTCAGAAAACCCACGTTACAGCGTTGGTATCTTTTGTAACTAAAAATAACTAGGTCCAGCGCAGTCGCGATGGGGAAATTTTGAATAAACTTTTAGGAGTTCAGCCTATACCGTGCTTTCATTTTAAAACTGTACATAGGTTCCACCGTTCGGTCCTTCTAGGAAAATTAGCCACCGCTCAGGTGGGGAGTCCGGCCGTACGCCGTGATGATCGACGAGTTAGATTTCACATTTACCGTCGCATACGTGTTTGGCATTTAGACGAGTGAACTTCGTAATAATACGTGTAATTTTAAATAGATTCTTTTAATTCAAAACTTAGTAATTGTGACGTACTCACTTGAGCAAAAAATTGAATTGATATCATGGTCTCTTCCAGGACATTCATTATGTGCAATAAGGGACCTTTTCTCAGTCAAATATGTAAATCGTCCGATCCCTGCCTTGAACACAATGTCGACAGTAGTCGAAAAGTTTAAGTCAACGGGATGCATTTTAGGTTGTAAATGCCACAAGACACCTAGAATTCACGAGGATGCTGAAATGCAGGAATTAATGGTGTGTGCAATGGCAGAAGAAGATTCAAATATTTCTATCCCAAAAACTTCCGAGGAGACTGGTTTTAGTGTGGGTAAAATTCACAAAATTTTAAAGAAAAATAAATATCATTCCTATAAATACGAAGCCCATCAAGAAATTTTCGATGAAGACCAGTACCGTAGAATGGAATTTTGTAACACGGTAATGGAACGTGCAAATGCGGATGACAATTTTATTTATAACATCGTGTTCACCGATGAATCCACGTTTCCGTTCCATGGTAGGCACAATCCATCAATTCTACGGTATTGGGCTATTGAAAATCAGTATCGCCTGTTAAATACAAGGACACAATATCCCGAAAAATTGAATGTTTGGGCTGGTATTTATGGGAATGATATTATTGGACCATTCTTTATTGATGGAAATTTAAATGGGGAGACTTATTTAAATCTTCTTCAAAACCAAATTGTTCCCGCATTGGCAAACATTAACCCCAATTTTGACAACGTTTGGTTCCAGCACGATGGGTGTCCGGCCCATAACTCAAGAATAGTCATTGACTATTTGAATACGATATTCCCCCAAAGAATTATATCTACGAGAGGCGTAATTCAATGGCCAGCAAGATCGCCAGACTTGGCCCCTAATGATTTTTTCTTATGGGGGTATATTAAATCAAAGTTATACGGGCATCCTCATGAAAGAGCTAATAATTTAAATCAACTGAGGGCTAATATTGAAAATTTATTTTAAACTATTAGCCCTCTTATACTGACCAACGTTCATTCAGAATTTTACGACAGGTTGGGTTATTGTTTGGCGCAAGACGGAGGCCGAGGAAATTTTCTTCGAAAATTTTCTTTAGTTTTTTTTCTTATTCAAGGGGATATTTTTTAAGTTTTAAGAGTTTGTATTTTATTTTTAATTAATTTAAGAGAATCTATTTATTTTTAAACGTTTTATTAGAAGGCACTTTTTTTAATGCAAAACCAATTATAAAAATAATGCAAAAAAGATCATAGTTTGCTGTTAAATATGGCCAAGATATTTTTTCTTTAAATACCTTGATCATATTTTAACAGTAAACCCATCAACATCACTTCCCACGTAAAAGTTTTTCCCCGTTACAAATACGATGTACACTTCCTCACGTGTAGAACGTAACTGTCGTAGCGCCGCTAATTATCGACACTGAACAACCTGGAGCAGGGCGTACCCTCCGCGTCCCCTCCCTACACATTATACGAAATCGACCGATTGACTTGCTGTCTAGTAAAAAAAATGAAAGAACGGTATAAGTGAATGAAGTATTCAGAATGTCTCAATATCAATTATAATAGATTCTCAAATGACGAATTTGATGGGTATATCGCGGTCTATAAGACAAATGCTATTAAATTGAACCTTGGACCAAATGCTAGGTTAAGTTAGGTTTGCTGACAAAATGCTTGTTAAGTAAATAAATGAACGAATTCCATATAAATATTGAATACAAATTTTATCTCATGTTTTAATTTGATTATTTGAAATACATTTCGTGAAAAAAAAATTCATGAGATGAATTTAAAATCCAGAAATCTCCCAGTTGGACGAAATTACCCATTTTTTAAAGTGATTTTTGTTACATTAGCACAGCAGAAACTTGGTGGTAAAACTCACGGTGGTAAAACTACACTTCAAAGACTCACCCTGTATATACAAGATGAGTCTTTAAGTTATATATATATTTTAACCACTTATTGTCTACACCTAGTAAATGATTATAGTGCAAACCATTTTTTAATATCTTCATTATTAACGCAGTTATGGAATTTCTAAAAATGTATCAACATTTTGAGAACCACTTGTTATTAAATATTCTGCACTGCCTGCATTTGTCGCAAGTAAAATATTGACGTTTTAAAAGCTGTTTTGTACTTAATTTACATTAAAAACTTTTAAATATCGAAACACAAGCATTTTTAGTCTCTTATCTCCCAAACTTATATAAAATTATCTCTCTGCAGAAGGGCTGTCTAGTTACGGAGGCTAAGGCACTGTTATATAATAACAGTATAATGTCATAAATATGAGATCTAGGTAATTATTTACTTTAAAGTAAAAATCTCAAATCCTCGCCAAAATTTGACTATCCTGTCTATTTTCGAGGGTACTGAACAAAAATCTGGCTTCAGTTTTTAGCGGTCGGACACAGTTTTCGAGAAAACCTCGAAAACTTCACCATCATTTTTCCTTATCAAATAACATTCACTCTACATTACATGGATATCTAATGTTAATGTAAGTCCTACAATACTTCGTTTATACATATCATACATTAAAATTATCACAAAACTTTTTATTTACGATGATTTTTTTAATTTAATTGAAATGTTTACAATTTTCATCCAGACGTCCATTCAAGCATTTCCATAATACTATGTGATCTACGTACCAAGTAATATCGGCTCTTTTCAGTAATATAAGGTGTGATTTTACTGTTATTTAAAATTTTAATGTTTGTAAGTTAATTTTGTAGTTATTTACACTTTTATACTTATTTGATATCTATCTTTTATACTTTAACTATCAATAAGTTATAGTTATTGAGTAAGTAACAAAGTATAATCAAAGTAAGTTTTATAGGCTATGTGTTTTCCCAATCATATTTCATAACTTTTCATTATTAGATAATTAATTTTAGTTGAAAGAAATAATTGTCTTTAATGGGTAACTAATAATGTTCATTTATAGATTATACACTTATTTAGAGATTAAACGTGTATCAAATGTATATTTTAACTACATTATCACATTGCAGACAAATGAATGTGACTAAGAAATCAACAAAAAAGGCATTACATATCCGTTTCAGAGAAGTAATAAGTAATGTCATAATATTTATGAAGGAGGATTCTGAGGGTAAAGTGGACACTCCAAAGAGTAGTTACTGAGAACGTGTGTTGACTGCAAAAGAAATATCAAAACATACATATCAACAGGTACGCAAAGAAGCTGCTACGATACATTCAGGTGCAAGGACCTCATTTTCTTCTCCAAAGAAGATGAGGATTAAACCAATCACAAAAAGTGTCGAACGTACTGTGAAAGGTTTGTACGAACTGCAAACTATTTCCTGAGAGATTTTTATTAATTGCTTGATTTGTTTACACATACACGGTGAGTTGGGAGGAACGGACCAAACTCCAAGAGTGTATTGTACGCATAAAAATAATGTAAAAGAACTCAAATGTTATTATCCGATTTTTGTTTGTTTTCAAGTTATAGCGTAATTAAAAATAAACAAAATTTTATACATTAACGTTTTGGTAACCATTATAGCATTATAAATTTTCAAAAATACCGCCATTCACCACTAAATAGTTTCTTCTTCTACGAAGGGCGCCTGTAGCTCTCTTAATTAAGTCATGTCTTTGTTTAAGATTGGCTGCGGCATTTCTAATACGTTGAATAAGTGCATCCCGAGTGTCCACTTTTACTTTATACACTTCATCTTTGAACCAGCCCCATAAACAATTATCTAGTGCTGTGAGGTCTGGAGATCTTGGAGACAAACTAATAGGAC
This sequence comes from Rosalia funebris, assembly GCA_037954035.1. NCBI lineage: Eukaryota > Metazoa > Arthropoda > Insecta > Coleoptera > Cerambycidae > Rosalia > Rosalia funebris. The sequence continues at coordinate 18,847,043 of JAZFAV010000036.1, read as the reverse complement.
CACCGCGACCAATCTAACGCCTTGGAAACCTTTCGTCCAAATGTTGCTTGACCTGACGAGTGAAATGTGCAGGAGCTCCATCGTGCTGGTAGTACATTTGCATTCTGATGTTTAAAGTAACATCCTCTAGTAGTTCGTGTAATTAATTTTGTAAAAATTTAAGTAGTTGTCTCCTGTGAGACAATTCTCCAAAATGAATGGGCCAATTAAATAACCATCAACCATAACCATACCACCCCACACGTTTAGCGAAAGCTTATGTTGAAAGTTACTTTCGACTGTTACGTGGGGCTTTTCATCTGACCATACATGACAGTTATGAGTGTTATTAATGCTGTCACGGGTAAATGTTGCTTGATGTATAAGAAGCATGCGCGATACAACACGAGAATTATTATTTATCCACCGACAAAATTCCATACGTTTAGGCTAATCTTCCGGTTGTAGGTGCTATACTCTCTGTACATGGTATGGATGTAAGCCTTGCTGGTGGAGTGTGTTTATTACTCTTGTTTGTGGAATGCCCAATTGAATACTAACTAATTCTTCGAGAGCTGGTACTTATATTTTCTGCTACTACATCCAGAATATCTCCTACCTTTTCTAAATCTTGTCGAGTAGCCCGTTCGGATGTTACGTTAACATTGGGAAGCTTTGCGGTCTCGCACAGTTTGTTGAAAACTGTGATAAATACATTTTTGTTAGAATGTCTGTATACACAAAAAGAAAACACTTTTATGCTCGGGGGTAATAAACTTAGAAACAAGGAAGAGATTTTTGAAAACGTATGTATGGAGCACGGTACTATACGGCTGCGAAACCTGGACGGTAGGAGAACCAAGTAGGAAGAAATGAGAAGCTTTTGAGATGTGGTGTTACCGAAGAATGATGAAAATACCGTGGACTGATAGGGTTAAAAACGAAGAAGTATTAGAGAAAGTCGGCGAGAAAAGAAGTATGTGGAAAAACATAAAGAAGAGAAGAGATATAATGGTAGGCCACTTGCTGAGACATGGGGGAATAGTCCGCGATATTTTGGAGGCAGAAATAGGAGTGAAGAAAGATAGAGGTAGGCCTAGATTAGACTACTGCTCGCAAATAGTAAGGGATATAGGTTGTAGCACAATTAGCGAAATGCGTAGGTTAGCACAACATAGGAGAAGCTGGAGGTTAGCGTCCAACCAGTCTTAGGACTGATGACCTCATGATGAGAATGTCTGTGATGTGGAAACCGTTGAAGATATTCTTTAACGGAAGCTCTAGCATTCCCATTACAAAAACCATAAACAGACCCCATATTTGCATATTCTAAATTTGAATAAGTGTGGGGCATTTTGTAATACTTTAGTAGTTCAAACTCCAAAATATACCTGAAAGCACTGTCACAATGCACTGACACAATATCAAAACAACAAAGTTATCAAATGTTTTTGAACCTCGAACATGGCGTCCTAGATAAACATTTTTAATAACTTGAAAACAAATAAAAATCGGATAACAACATTTGAGTTTCTTTACATTATTTTCACGCGTGCAATGCACTCCTAGAGTTTGGTCCGTTCCTCCCGACTCACCCTGTATATACTTAAAATCAGAAACACTAGTAAACCTTTCGATGGCAAAATTAGTTCCTTGCGAGTCTTTCTTAGAAAAATGGACTTGAGGCAACTTATGCTGTAATTCATTTGTGTTATTATTTATATTTATAATTAAGGAGAGGATTTCAATTACCTAGTAGCTATTTGATCCACTCAAAGTTATATAAAAGCTACACAAAGAATGTCTTTGCATGAAAATAAATTATTTGAATTTCTACCTTACAAGTGGAAGAAAGCTAGTGATAATAGAAAAGCTTTTATCGAATCTTAAGACATACGACTGAAAAGAATCAAGTATTTAAAATAGATGAAACTTATCATCACAGTTCGCACACAGTACGAAAGGAATGGACAGATGGTAATTCTTTAGGTTTAAAGAAACTCACATTTAATGGAAAGCACCTGATAATTGTTCATGTTGGCAATGAAAATCATTCTGTGGAAAATACCTTATTAATATTTAAATCAGGTATGATATTGTCTAAATTTAAAATATGTGGAAATATAATATTATATTTAAGGAATGAATAGTGGGGATTATCATAGTTATATAAACAAAGAAAACTTTAAAAAAACTTTAAAAAGTGGCTTGAATATCAAGGAACCTCAAATTTGCCACCACGATCTGTGATGGCGATCTGTTGTTGAAAATGCATCCTACCACAACAATGCCATTGAAAAGCAACCATCAACAGGAACAAAAAAAATGTCGATGTGTGGCTGTGTAGTGGACACGGCCGTGGGTTTTACGTAAATACGTGTACGTAAGAGATAATATTTTCTTTGAGCATAATGTCTAATATCATATTTTTGTTAACAAGTCCTTCTGATCACCATGTTTTATTTGGGATTCGTTGAGTTTAGGAAAGAAATCAAATAAACAAATAATTTTATACTATATTATAACTTTATTAATGATAGGTCTGTGATACGAAAAGTATGGAATATATGGCATACAGGATACATCGATATTTCTGATAAACGTTGATAAACGTTAAATCAATGCCTGTGTTACCTAGCGTTGTTGGAGAAGTTTCGATGTAAGACAAATTAAACTCGCCAAGCATGAAGTCGGAAAACGAGCGGTCTTGCGAGACATTAACATTAAACAAAACATTAACAAGTTTTAACCACTGACTTTTTGACTACGCCGCCCAGATACGTAGATTTATGTATAATGTTCTTTTTGAAGTTAACATTGAACGCCTGATCATAATCCAATTGACGCGGTAACTGTTGTACCATTGTGTCCACATCGACGGGTACATTAATTACTTGTCCGATGATGCCGTAGCTGCCGTCGTAACGCAAGCGACGTATCTGCATAAATAGCAGACGCGGTGATACTAGACGTGCACTAATCGGATCTAATGCGGGCAACTCATGTTGCTTAGGTGGATATACAAATCCGTTGGAACGTGACAATGTGAGTACTTTATCCGAGTCCAGCGATTTCCTACACGTACCGCACAGTTTAAACTCAGTCACTGCCTCTTCTGGAAAAGTATTACTAAGCAGTGGTAAGTGTTTTTCCTTTGGTGGTTTCAATGAGCGCAGAAACCATAGACGGTCACACATATCACACTTATGTCCAAATGGATTATTGACAAACGTATTAGTGAAACGTGCACTAGCTGTTGCCCAATGTATTTTCATAATCGGCGATCGCACATAATCGATGTCTATACAGTCCGGCGTTGATATAGAAGCGACCGCATCATCCACTAGCATAGGCTCGGCCGCCCTGGTTGCAGATGTACTGGCGCCGTCGTTGATTCGCTCGGACGCCTTCATTCTTTTATGTTCCCGGCACCGCTTTACTCTATCATCTGGTGGTTTATGGGTATCACCGGATCGCTCTTGAGATTCCCTTTCCAATCGTATACGTTCTCTATATTTCGATTTGGCTTTTTGACGAGTATAGGCTGACATTGCGATATTTATTTTAATTTTTTACTTTAACACCATATATATTCACTACAAATATTTCACACTACTGTTTTATACACGAAATCTATAGATCTTGACAAGAACTGACGATTGAAACCAAAGTGAACGTCGTAGTTTCACCGAGTCAAAACTTATACTAAACGGAATTTATGTGACGTAGCAAAACGATCTCAAAATGGCTATCCTTCCCCCTCCGCTGCACGCGATGCATCACAGTCATCATTCAACGTAATGAATTCTTTAATCCTTTATCTATCGAGTGGTGTAATTAGATTTTGGATATAGATGATAGTTAAGTAGCTACAACACCAAACTGTATCCCCCGATTTTGTTATCATCAGTTTTTTGAATTGCCTCCCAGTATGGAAGCAAATTTAAAGACGTATTCACGTCAAAAATGGAGATATGGTGAAATGGCTATAAGAGCGTAACATTTCATGTGAGCCAACAATGACAAAACTTGAATTATATAAGCTAATTGAGCAAAACAAAACATACGTTACATAATGAACTACTAGAACACTAAGGTAATACTGTACTACATTTATCTCCATATCAGCCAGAACTGATACTACTTTTCAGTTAGATTATGTGGAATAACTAGTATGAGAAAAATTTGGTTCTGAAGAATGGAAAAAAGTATGTGATCATTGTAAATAAATTGAAAATAACTACATTGAAATAGAGCATTTAATAGACGGGACCAATGACAGTTCTCTCCAATTACAACGCTAACTGAGTTTTCCACAAAACACCAAAACACTATACACTACACTCGACGCGCGTTCGCCAACTTTGTTGGCTTCACACCAAAGGTTCCAACCTACTCCAGGACTCTCCAATTACAGTAAATACAGGATCATCAGACGAATATGTGGATAGAATAGATTTTTTAATTATTAAACACATTTTAATAAAGTTCAAATCAGTGTGTATTGCATTACTTTTATTTCATCATTTATTTTATAACATTTATTATGAGTATGTAAAACCACTGTCTCCTGTTAATGGTTTTATATTCTGTTTAAATTTATTCTTATTATATTTATAATTTTACTATCTTATTTCGCATATTATTATTGTTTCTTTATACATTGCATTGCTATATTTATTGTCACAATTTTCCAATTTGCCGTGCTTTATTTTTGTGATGTGTATTACTTTATACGAATTGCACTAATAAATAATATCTAAGAATTTTCCAGGGATTGCGAGATTTTGGAAGTTTTAAACCTCATACTCAAGACATCGGTAGAGAATAAACAAGAAGAATAAGAAATGTTGTGCCGGTCTCTTGAATTCAATTGAAGATCGTGAGTAGTATAGCAAAGCGGCTTCTGGCGCACTCTCGGATTTGTCCGCGGACATTTGATGCGGATGACATGTGTCCATCGGGAGTGACCAAAGATGTGGGTGGGATCGCGAAGAGTTCTTGTGGATTATCAACAATGACCAGAGGGTGCAGAAAAAAACATGGCGGCAAAAAAAATATAGCAGCGGAAAAGAACATGGCAGCATTAAGAAAAAAACAACATGGTGATATTAAGAAAAAAATATGACGTCATAAATCATGGCAGCATTACGAAAAAACATGGTGGCAAAGGGGGTAGGGGGGTAAAAAAAAATTGCATTAAGAAAAAACATGGTGGGGTGTAGTAGTATAGCAAAACGGCTTCTGGCGAACTCTCGGATTTGTCCGCGGACATTTGATGCGGATGGCATGTGGTCATCGGGAGTGACCAAAGATGTGGGTAGGATCGCGAAGAGTTCTTGTGGATGATCAACAATGACCAGACGGTGCAGAAAAAAACAAGGCCGCAAAAAAAAAATGTGGCAGCGGAAAAAACATGGCAGCATTAAGAAAAAAACAACATGGTGATATAAGAAAATAATATGACGTCATTAAACATGGCTGCATTAAAAGAAAACATGGCGGAAGGGGGTGGGGGTAAGAAAAAACATGGCTGAATTAATAAGAAAACATGGCGGCTTTAAGAAAAAAACAACATGGTGATATTAAGGAAAAAATATGACGTCATTAAACATGGCAGCATTACGAAACAACATGGTGGCAAAGGGGGTAGGGGGGTAAAAAAAAATTGCATTAAGAAAAAACATTGTGGAGTGGGGGTTAGAAAAATTTGGTAGTATTAGGAAAAAAACATGACAATACAAATGGTCGCATTAAGAAAAAAACATGGCGGCAAAGGGGGTAGGGGGGTAAGAAAAAAATTGCATTAAGAAAAAAAACATGGTGGAAGGGATGTGGAAAAAAACATGGTGGCATTAGGGAAAAAAACGGACGGAATCAATTACTTAAAAAAGTAAAAATATTAGTTCAATACTGTCCGATCGAAGTGAAATTTTACGTAGGTATACTAAACATCGATTGTGATCATCTGGCGCAATATGTCAAAAGGGCCTTATCTTAAACTTTATCCCATTTCAATCGAATAAAGACTACACTTCATTAAAAAATTAACTGAACAGAATCACAAGAGAGAATATTTTTGATAAGTTAATAAATAAAAGAGTTATAAACCAAAAAGGAAAAAATGTATTTATCATTATATTTAGATTCAATATTAAGATAATAGAACAACTTCCATCTAAATACGTCTCCTTCAAGCGTTATTTAAAGTGTAAAAATCATATTCGATAAGAAAAAACAAACTAATGACGTCAGTCACACAATTACCTTAAAATGATAATTTACCGATTCGCCTCAAATACAAGATAATCAAGTGCTGTGAAGAAGCAGGCTCTGAATAGTGTTTCAGTATTGGTTATTTGGAATTATAATTTTTTTTATCTCTATTACTTACAGGTTGTATATATTGCTCATCATTACTGTTGATATGGATTTTTATCTACTTATTTAGGTGATTCAGATATAAATGAACTACAGTTGGCTAGTTGTTTAGATTAAAAATCCGAAGACTAGGGAGGTATGTAGGGACATGGGTGGTAGGTAGGAATATTTAGCGGTATATAAGTATAGACTAAAAAAGAAACAGTGCTGATGATACAGGGCTAGAAATTTTAACTCTGGGGAGCGCGGTGGATTGCACATAAGCGGGAAATTTGAAATCTGAGGACTAGGTAGCAAGGATATCGGTAAGGTAGGAAGGTGTGAAATTTGAATGAAAAAAAAAAGGATAGAAAAATAAGAAAGGGTCTTATAAAGGAAACTGTTAATTATATATATATATATATATATATATATATATATATATATATATATATATATATATATATATATATATATATATATATATATATATATATATATATAAATATAGAGTGGTAGCAAGTAGTTTTAACGTCAAAAACTTATATGATTTTTCTAGTAAAGTTGTATGTAAAAATATGAGAAGTGCTAGAGATTTTATTGCTTTTAACAGATATTCCAAGAAACATTAAGAATGACTTGATAAATAATTTTGATGAATATAAATCGCAACGCAAAATAAAAATACATGTGATATTATTATATGAAAGTTTTTATTTTTAATTAATATTCTACATTTGCATTTTTCCCAATATCTGCAAAATATAAATGTTATAAAAAATTTAATCTATCATTAACCAGATCCTTAATTCCAATAATATTTTGATACATTCATCGTCCAAATAAATAACATTGTCATTACTCTTCAATATCAATATATGTTTATCCATAAATATCTGACTAATTATCTTAAAATTTTCAAATTCCATTCCAGTTTCGATAAAATTATTTTTTTTATCATTATCGGGTATGATATTAATATTCGCAATGTAATCATACCAATGCAAGTCCATTAACGAAATTTCTTCATTCAAGCAGATGAGTTTTTTACTGTCGGCTCGAATCCTCTTGCAGCACTAATACCTGTTGAGACATGTAATGGAAGGTCTGATAATGAATATTTGACTTCATTAATTAATTGTTTTCTCTTGTTTTAATTTCATTAACATATTTTAAAAGTATACTATCTACATATTTCCAACAAGGTGATGAACACCTTGTGTTACAATCTGCCATATTAACATAAAAACGTGTTCAGTGCTATTCAAGAAAATACTAACGTAATAAAAGTATTACAAGATTAGTTATAGTCTGTAAAAAAGCGAACTGTGGAATGCAGATTTTATTTAACATAAAAAAATATTTTTTCACAGTCACGATGTAACAGCATCAAATAGTCGGAAAATTTGGTAATATGAGAAACTGAACGCAAACAACGTGTATTAAAAAAGTGATTATAAGAGAACCGATAAAAATTAATTTATGATTTCCCATTATCAATGTTGTAACGTGAGAGCGAAAGCAACCCAATGAAAAAATGCAAAATTAGAGTTAAAACACAGAGTTAAAACAAACAAGTCTTAACTTGTTGACGAAAACGTCGCCGGCTGGTTTAAGGAACGTGACTTAAATGTAAACAAACTGCAAAATTTCCTGCCGCTAGATAAAACATTTTATTTCTAATCTGAGGATAAATCAATAAAAAAATAATTTATAACTTCCGGTCGATGAGAGTAAATTCACAAGAAAAAAACTGCAAATGTAGCATTTTGATCAGTCATGGGGCGACTATGTGGTGACGTCGAAGTTGGAAGCGAATAACACAGACATCTTCATTTTCGAGGATAACCCGTCTCAGCGTCGTCATCCACAACGATGAAAAGCTCACTTTAAAATACTTAAGATACGTTATTGCAGCACCGTAAAAAGGAATTTGTAAAGAGTCATTAGATATATTTAAGTGGATAATACTCTCAGATATTGTCAAAAGAATAATCGGACTCCAGATTGAGAAACAAATTTTTCCGTTTATAACATTAAGTTGAGACTGTCGATGTTTTTTTTAAATATTATTGGTGTAGATGAGCTCACGAACAACTTTGTCAGATAATTTCAGGCTTCAGATAATATTCCTCAGTCATAAAATTTATTATATATAGGTACTTTTTTAATAATCATTACTACATTACATTATTATCAAAAAATTATATCAATCTTATGGCCCGTGTGTACATAAAATTATTTGTAGGTAACATACAATACAGGAGATTAGTGCAGTTAGATGCAGTGATCCATTTAATCTTAACAACTAGCCAACCGTATTTCATTTATATCTGAATCACCTAAATAAGTAGGTAAAAATCCATATCAACAGTAATGATGAGCAATATATACAACCTGTAAGTAATAGAGATAAAACATTATAAGTCCAACTAACCAATACTGAAATACTATTCAGAGCCTGCTTCTTGACATCACTTGGTTACCTTGTATTTGAAGCGAATCGGTAAATTATCATTTTAAGGTAATTGTGCAACTGATGTCATTAGTTTTTTTCCTTATCAAATATGATTTTTACACTTTAAATAACGCTTGAAGGAGACGTATTTAGATGGAAGTTGTTCTATTATCTTAATATTGAATCTAAATATAATGATAAATACATTTTTTTCCTTTTTGGTTTATAACTCTTTTATTTATTAACTTATCAAAAATATTATCTCTTGTGACTGTGTTCAGTTAATTTTTTAATGAATTGTAGTCTTTATTCTATCGAAATGGGATAAAGTTTAAAATAAGGCCCTTTTGACATATTGCGCCAGATGATCACAATCGATGTTTAATATACCCACGTAAAATTTCACTTCGATCGGATAGCATGGAACTATGATTTTTACTTTATTAAGTAATTGATTCCGTTCGTCTATTCAGTAGACATTATTAGGTTCATATATCAAGTTTAATTGAAATCCAATGCCACGAACTCGAAGGATGTGAAATTTAATATATAGGAAATAAGTTACATTTCCTTCATGTGTTTTCTTTTTACACCCGACCGACCCAGATTTCAAATTTCCCGCCTTCCTCAACTATTAGCATCTGCGCTCCCCCAGATTTAAAATTTTCCACCCTGAATCATCAACACTGTTTTTTAACTCATATATAAATATGACATTTAGTGGAATATAAATTCCACTAAATGTCCTCAGATTTCAAATTTCCCTCGCACTCCACCCTTTGCCACCATGTTTTTTTCTTAATGCTGTCACGTTTAACAACGTCATGTTTTTGCCACCATGTTTTTTTCTTAATGCGGCCATGTTTAATGTCTCCATGTTTTTTTTCTCATACGAACTAACCGAGAATAACGTCACGTGTTTTTTCTTAATACCACAATGTTTTCTTCTTAATGCGGTCATGTCTTTTTCTCTCTTAATGACATCATGTTTTTTTTCTCACACGAACTAACCTAGAATGACATCACGTGTTTTTTCTTAATACCGCCATTTTTTTTCTTAATGCGACCATGTTTGCGCACGCGTATCACGTGCAGAAAGTTCAATCTTTGCTTCCAGCAGATTTATTAGGATGAAGATAATAATTGTGAATTGTTACAACAATATGAACAGGATCCAAATTTTTTAGATTCATTTTATGGACAGATGAGACAGGATTTACCAGAGAAGAGGTTTTTAATATCCATAATACTAATATCTAGGCTGATGAAAATCGTCGAACTGTATGAGAGACCAGCATCCAATAACAATTTTCAGTGAATATTTGGGCAGGAATTATTGACAATTTTCTTATTCGACCGTACATACTACCGAGACATCTGAATGGAGAAATGTATCTCTATTTTTAGAGCGAAACCATAGAAAATTGTTTGAATGACTTACTACCTATAGCAACAAGAAGACTGATGTGAATTCAATATGAGGGTGCTCCCCCACGTATTGCTACAAATGTTGTTGATTGATTAAATAAAAAATATGGTGATAACTGAATAGGACGCTATGGAAATTATTCGTTGGCCACCGTGATCGCCTGATTTAAATCCATGTGACTCTTTTAATGGTGCCACATGAAGCAACTAGTTTATGCCATACCAGTTAGTATAATTGAAGCATTGCAAGAACGGATTACACATTCAGCTAATATAATACGAAGTGATCCACAGATATTTCAAAATAATCGTGAATCACTGGTGAGAATAACACGAAGGTGTATCTGTATACATCTGTATACATCCACATATGTATCTGTATATAGAATAACGGAGGTGATTGTGAACAGTTTTTGTGATTTTATTATGGTTAAGAGATGCGCCAAGAAAGAAATTATGTTATAAGATGAAGTCATGTGAAGTAATCTGATTGGATGGAATGTAAAGTGAAGTGAAGTGACGTACAGTGAAGTGAAGTGACGTGAAATTAAATGAAGTAGAGTGAAATGTAAAGTGAGTCAATAAGTTCAGATAAGTGGATATTAATTTTTATTCCATGAAAATGTTTTTACTTTTTAATTATTAGTATGTTGGCACTTCTTTGTCATAACAATTGCTTTTTCAAATATCATTTGTTCTTTTCAAATTTATGAAAATTCATAGTGGAATAATAGGGCTATAGGCGAACAATCCACTTAGCAAAAATATAACGCACCAAAGCCATACCTGAGTGGTAATGTGGAAACTTGTTGATTTTAATTTACCAATTAAAACAAAACATTAAAGAAATTAAAAATGCATTTTAGGTATTCTAAAAATAAATATCTGTAGCGTATACATATTATCTCCAATTTGTGAGAAATTTATGACGACATACATTTCCTAGGCATTATATGTAATGCCGATTGAATAACTGACAATATGTGAAAAAAGCACAATGATATATGTATTTGAAATGGTATTGGGACATGGTACTGACTCGCGACGGGATGCTGCACGCCGGCGCTCGGTGCCGACGCAACGTGACATTGTTTAATATTGCATAATACTTCTTATTGTGTATACGTTTAAGCACATGATGTCCGATTCACGCGTTTCACTTATGAAAGAGAGATTTTACCAAGAATTAAAAACCAAAAGAAAATTAAATGCAAAGAATTGCGTTTATATTGCTGATGAGCAAATACAGTGTTAATTAATGATGTTAATAATGCGAAGTCGACGTCAACGAAAGTTCCACGGAATTATTGGTTATTGAAGCGCTATAATATTCCCACTCTTGATCAAAAAACCAAACTTATTTTTCCTGTTAAAGACTCTGGAAGCAACATACTTTACTACGTCTCTGATAGTGAGCTATTTGATGTTTTACACGAGATTCATTTACTATCGGTCATGGAGGAAGATACCGCATGATTAAAGAATTGTCAAATCGACATAAAAATGTAACCCGATTCATACTGTATATCATTATAGAATACATTCAACTTTGTGAACCAAGTCAACAAAAACAAAAAGTTTTAAAAAAGGTATTGTTGTGAAGCCTATAATTTCTTCGGTGTTTAATTCCCGTTGTCAAGTAGACTTAATTGACTTTCAGTCTCACCCAGATGGAGAATATAAATTTATATTAGTATATCAAGATCATTTAACCAAGTTCGTTATATTGAGGGGGCTTAAATCGAAACGGGTACAAGAAGTGGCTTCCGTCCTATTTTGCCCTAATTGGCGTACCTGCTATACTCCAATCTGATAATGGCAGGGAATTTGCGAATCAGATTATTTGTAATTTGAAACAGTACTGGCCTTCGTCGGCTTGGCAAGCCAAGGCACTCTCAGAGCCAAGGTAATGTTAAGAGCCAAGATGTCATGTTGACTACATGGATGCAAGATAATAACAATGAACATTGGAGTGAAGTTTTAAGATTCGTACAGCTCATGAAAAGTAGAGCTTTTCATTCCGGAATAAAGCGAACACCTTATGAGGCTCTTTTTGGATGTATGGTAAAAGTAGGTATAACATTACCAAATAAAGTTGCGCAATCCATTGAAACTGAGGAAGATTTGCAGAGAGTTATAAATAACAATATTGATCAAGGTAATGCACAAAGACAACCTTCTCAGGATGTAACGTCCAAAATGATTGAGTCGCTTCATCAACCTTCAATTTCAGGGAATATAACTAATGAGCCATCAAATAGTTCATGTTGTGTATGTTTCAAAGAGACAAATGGATCTCAGACTTGCAGAGGACGCAAACAAGCTATTCATCCTATTTGTGGTGGACTTGAAACATTAGATATTGATGGGGGTTGTGAGTCTTCGGTACTATGTCCTTTATGCTCTAGAAATATAGTAGCAACCGAAAATTGGCATTCTGCAGGAGAACACTTAAAACAACAAGCAGAAACGATGTTGAAACATAGTGACAACAAATTTCCGTCGGTATCTGTTAGTAAAACTGTAAGAATTTCAGTGCTCGAAGTTGATAGGGTACGTGGTGATACTCGAAATATTCTAGCTATTGTCATGAATAAAACAGACGATGGACTATACTAGCTCGGTACTAAGCAAGGAGTTGTTAAATTGCTCTATTCTAGATCCCAGTTTACAGTTTGTCGGAAAGGATTCTTAGACATTAAAGATATACCTGATAACGAAATTACACTACGTTCAATTGCAATCTTGCAGTCTACCGAAACAGGCCAAAGATTCGTCAAGTGCAGTTGCAAAAAGAACTGTGGAACAATGGAGTGTTTGTGCGTTAAGAAGAAAACACTTTGTTCTAGTAAATGTCACTCAAGTTTACCTTTACCTTAAAAATAAATGGAAAAATCTGTTCCCATAGACTTTTAAGAAATGTTCGATGTTTTTTCTGTTCCTGTTAAGTGTATTAAGCAAATATTTCTTTATTTCGAATAAAAGTTTCATTTAAAGTTTAATATTTATTTAACACCTTTCGTAATCTATATAGGCATTCTATGAAATGACTAAGTAAATTCTATAAACCTATTTAAATTAAAATAGATTTCATACATTGCCTGAAATCATTAGTCATTGTATAGAATACCTAGGTTTTCTATAGAACACCGGAATTTTATACATTATCGGTAACATATATATATATATATATATATATATATATATATATATATATATATATATATATATATATATATATATACTAAAATATACCTGTACAGGTAGGGGCAACTCTGCTGGACCAATGTTGGCCGTTAGGCTCTTGAGACTAACAATCCCCAGGGTCTGTCCTCACAATCGGCCTCATTCGGATGGAGGTTAGAGAAAAATCAGATTAAAAATTGCGCGTTAAAAAAGTGTTATAAAAGGAAAACTTTTATGCAACAGTTTGGTAAAAACATTCAAATACGATACAGTTAAAAACCGGTCATAAAATAATTAAGTGTTACAAAAAATAAACATCGGGGTAAAATTAAAAATAAAATAAAATAAAGGAATTAAAAAGCGACTAATAAAAAACGGTTCACCGCCATATTGTGTGAATGACTCCAACAAGTGGTCAGCAACAAGACATTCAAATACGCAGGTCTAAAAGTGAAGTCACAGGGTTGGTAAATTCTGATGGTAATGCAGATTTCTGACTCTTAAAAAAAGTTGACGGATCGAGGGGTCGCTGAGAAAAAGGCAATTACCCACTTCCGGCATAGGGTATCTTGCAGTTGGCCAGGTTAAAGTTACTACGCATTGGCAGAGATGGTATCTACGAACTGAGAAGTCACGTGTTTCCAACGTAAACAATACATCGGTGTAACCTGTTCAGATATGTATAAATTGCATGATGGTGGCATGTTGTTAAGTAGAAAATAAAAGAGTAGTTTTATATAGTCAAATGTAATCAAATTAAAAAACAATAATTATATTTAATTACTTGTTATGTATGTAAAATAATCTTTATAAAAATAGTCTCAGTCAAACTTTTAAGCAATTGATCCATTGTTGTCAATTTGCATAAAATATTTTTGCTTTAGAGAATAAATAAATAAATACTAAATTTATTAAAAAATAAATAAATTTAAAATATAAATAAATTTATAAATAAAAAATAAATTTATAAATAAAAATGGCTGAGCTAAAAAGATTGAAAGAAAAAAGAAAACAATGTAAAGCAAGCATAACAAGAGTAGAAACATTTGTAAATGACAAAATAACAAAAACTCATGTAATGACTCATTTAATGAAAAAATCATGGAGCAAATTGCTATAAGGCAAGTAATTTTAATGAAGATTTTTGAATAATACAAAGACATTCAAATAGAAATAAATGTACTCGATGAAAATGATTCAGAGAGTATTGATGATATAGAAGAAAAATATTGTATTTTGTTAGGTGAAATAAATTCAGTGCTAGAACGTAATAAAGAATATTAAAGATGCTCGTAATAGCGCTGAAAATAGTAAAGAAAATAGAAACAATGTTGAAAATAAACCATATGTTTCTACAACAAACATTAATGTAACTCATTTTGATGGTAAAAATATAAGTAATTATAATCCCTTTATAGAAATGTTTGAGGCTGGAAAAAATGACGGTTTATCTGATGTACAAAAATGATTTTATTTAAAAAATCATTTGGAAGGTGAAGCCTTTGGTTTAATAAAAAATTTGCCATTAGTTAATGACTCATATAAAGGGGCATTAGAAATATTGCATGATAGGTATGATAATGAGAATACATTAATAAATTCCCATATTTAGTCGATTTTGGATATTCAAAATTTAATAAAAGGTACTGCTGCTGGTATAAGAGAACTTGTGTAAAAATTTAAGCAACAATTACTTGCATTAAAAAATTTGCATGAAGACGTAAGTAAATGGGACATGTTGTTAATATGTATTCTTACAAGAAAAATTAGATTCATACACGAATGTATTATCAGTTAGACAGAATAAATAATAGTAACTTGCCTACATTACAAGAATTTCTAGATTACCTAGAAGGCAGAGCTGCTGCCCTTGAAGCAACTGTTTTACATGATATTGGCAAGGCTGATAATAAAGCTCATAAAGAGCGAGTTTGCAATATTGTAACAAAAAACAAAAAGGTCAAAGAAATTAAATGTGCTTATTGTAATATTCTGGGGTACAAAATATATAACCGTTTAAAATTTAAGGCTGCATTCATAGATGAGCGAATTGCTTTTATCAATGACAAAAAACATTATATGTATATATATATATATATATATATATATATATATATATATATATATATATATATATATATATATATATATATATATATATATATATATATATATATATATATATATGTGTGTATATATATGTGTATGTATATATATATATATATGTATGTGTATATATATATATATATATATATATATATATATATATATATATATATATATATATATATATGTATGCCATTTGTATGTTTTATTATAACCGCACTTACTACTACACTATAAATTGTCGTAACTACCTATTCAAGTCAAAGTATAATACTAATATCGATTTGATATAAGTTTGAAAGTACTTGAAAACAAACTACAAAAAATCGTTCTTTAAAGCCGACTGATTTTGCAATAACGTACCAAGACGAAATTTTCAAATCGACTGAAAATTGAAAATTAATTACATTTTTCCATGATGTGACGAAAACAAAGCGATATCGACATTATCAACATGATCGACATTAAATCGCCAAACAGCAGTGCCCTCTATTAGACAGCGAGTTAAATATTTTCCGTATCCAGGAGCACTTATTTTGCAATATTTATTATTTAAACCAAGGCAATCATAACGATATATTTTTTGTGAGAGAAAATAATAAAATGTTGCTGTTCCTGATATTAGGAAAGAAAAGATCTTTTGATGTACATTTAGGTTTAATTAGAAAATGATATCTGTAACATTTATTTTGTATCATTTTATCCAAATTTTACATTAAAAATTATTTAAAAAATGATATACATGCCTATGCAAATCCTTTGGTTAGTCTGCGTACTAGTGGATAATATTATAAGTATTAATAAATGGATACAAATATACAATAATGATAGACACAGAGATAATTATTAGTGCAATCCATATAATAGTAATACACACCTCAAAAAGAGAAAAGTAAAGCAAATGGGCAAATTGTGACAACAAATACAATCCAATGTATAAAGAACAATAATAATACATATGCGGAATAAGGCAATCAAATTATAAATGTAATAAGAATAAATAGAAACAGAACATAAAAACAATAACAGGAAAGAGTGGCTTTACATAGTCACATTCTACAATAAATGATGAAATAAAAATAATAATGCAATACACACTGGTTTGAAATGATTAAGATATATTTAATAATAAAAAAATATATTCGTTTGAAACCTGTTCTTTCAATGGATATATGTTTTCAATATCACTGTCACTACTTCCAGTATCTACATCTTTATATGATGGTCCTGTATTCATTGTAATCGCAGAGAACTGTCACTGGTGCCGTCTATTAAATACTATTTCAATATAGTTATCAAAAAATATAAAACCCGCCACGTGTAGGATTCGACATTTGTCCCGGATGGGCACCGAACGACATACAGCTGTTTTGAACTTATTAGTTCTCATCAGTGCCGTACACGGTACACCGATCCAAGACAAATGCCGACTAAAACTCATACATCTATATCGATACGATCTATGTCAGTAACATATAAGTCGGAAGTCGAAAAAGGAACTACCAAAACCGCCAAGCGGTTATCAAGGACTTGATAACCGCTTGGCGGTTTTGGTAGTTTCTTTCTCGATTTCCGACTTATATGTTACTGACATAGATCGTATCGTTGTAAAACTTGTATGTAAATCCACATAACCTATAATACGTACTTTGATTTTACTTTGTTACTTACCCTAACTGGTGATCAAAGTTGAAGAATATCAAATATAAAAGTCTAAATAACAACAAAAAACAACTCAAACAATATAAATGATAACTATTAAATCTTAATTAACAATTTTAAGGAACATTAAAATCTCAAGTTACACTGTCAAATCGATCAAACTTGAAACAACTGACAGAAGCTGTCAAAACATGTTACTTTCTACGCAGATCAACAAAATACGATAACCTCTGGGCACAAGAATACCCCTATAACCTATGACTGAAAACACGTTAACAAACGGTTGAATGTAAACATTGCACGTAAATTAAGAAAATCGCAAATCGTAAAAAAAAAATCATCGCATGTGTTGCGATGATTTTAATGTATAATGTGTATAAAGGAAGTACTGCATCATCTACTTACATTAATATTAGCTATCCACGTAATTATTAAACTGCATGTTATTTGATAAGGAAAAATAGTGTCATGTGGAAAAGTTGAAGATTCGTTTTGTCGAAAAATGTATCCGACCGCCAAATGCTAAAAACCAAATTCTTATTCGGCGCCTCAGCACTCGAAAATAAGAGGGAAGCCAAATTTTGGTGAGGACTTGAGAGTTTTACGTTAATGTAAATAATTAAAGAGGTCTTATAATTATGGTATAACCTTCGTAATTCGACAGCCCTTCTGCAAGTTTGGAGGTAAGAAGCTGAAAATATTTTTACTTCGGTATTTTACAATTTTGTAATGTAAATTAAATACAAAATGTCTCTTAAAACGTCAAAACTCTACCTGATAAAAGTGTATCTTACATCTCAGCTCTATTTATTTCACGTTACTTGCAATAAAATCAATTTTTGGCCATTTATTTGTAAACTAAAAAAAGAAAATGTAAATGTGGAGATTTGGCAACACTGGCTGCTATACATTTGATCAAACATATATCATGGATATAGTGGATACAACAAGTGAGTGGTTCTCAAAATGTTGATTTTTTCAACATTTTTTCTAAATATTAATAAATTCAATAACTTAATAAGGCCGTTATTAAAAAATAATTTTAACAATAATTATTTACTAGGTGTAGATATTAAGTGGTTAGAATATATGTACACCTTAAAGACTCACCTTGGATATATATATATATATATATATATATATATATATATATATATATATATATATATATATATATATATATATATATATATATATATATATATGTTTTTTCTTTTTGCTAAAAACCAGTTACCCCTTTCTGTGGCTTCGGCTCACACAGAAGGTGCGCTGGTAGTACCAGTAATCACTCCTCGCGTACGTACGGTTAGTGGTTACTGGGCCAAGTCGTGTGCCCTGAGTAGACGAAGCGAACCGAGAATTACGGCCTGCTGCATGCGACCGGCTAAGATTTCTGCCGAGCTTCGGCATGCCGGTATGCTTTTTAATTCTGAAAGCGATATATATCTCTCGCTCCATCAAGGGCTCCTACAATCAGTACCGTAAGTTTAACAGAATGGTCTGGATAGAGTCTGCGGAGTTCGAAGATTAAATCTCGATATTTTGTCCGTTTCTCGTCCTCCTTCCAAACAATGTTACCATCACCGGGCGCCGAAAACTCGATGACGAACATTTTCCTGAGTTGGTGGTCGAGGAGGACTACGTCAGGCATGTTGGGTTGTATTTGCCTGACGGTGAGAAATAGTTCCAATATATTCGTCACTTCTCGTCTTCCACAACGGACCCAATATCTCCCGGAGCGTAGGGCAGCACTGGTGTCTCGTCTATCTGGTACGAGTGCCTTAAATGATAATAAAGCACCCGTAACGCTGCGTTGTGTCTGTCTATGGATATAGGCCGAGACTGCATATACCGAGCAAGCCGACAGTAAATGCATCAATTTCTCCGGCGCCCTGCAGCTAACATCAGAGACCTCCATACCCAAGACACGACTCCCATAGACAAGCGTGATAAATACACCATCTTGGCAAGTCATCATGAATCCCTCGGTCTCTGAATTTAGCCCGACTGACCTTAAGAAAGCAAAGGTCAGCTTCTCGGATAAGCCCAGGGCTTCCATATTCCTATAGAAAACCCCATGCATATGCTTATCCTTGTGAAGCTTCAGAGCTCTTAAATGCTCTGCAGCTTTTATTTGGACTTTTAACCGAACGGGTTGCAACTCGGTGACAGAGCTGTGATTGGCCCGTTCGGTGTCGAAAACGAGACCGAGATCATTGCCTGCTCTACATGCTGCTTTAAATAAAAATGCTCCTATCCCTGCATATTCGTTATCTCGGAACATGCAGAGAAGGGGATCCGAACTCCTGATAACTGTAGAGGCTCCGTCCAGAACAATCCTGTTATGGAGACACTCCAGACTCAAGAGTTCACGGCCTCCGCGATGTCGTGGGAGATATAACCGTGAAACGGACGATCTGGGATGCAAACTCCTACTGATATGCATCCCTTTTCGGGTTACCACGTCGAGTCGTCGCAGCTCTTCCTGTGTCAATTTGACTACTCCAATAATCCAATTAACTAATCCAATGAGATTACTTCACATGACTTCATTTTGTAACATCATTTTTTGCTGAGCATACTCCTTAACCATATACATCACAAAATCATCACAAATATATAATATAAATAACAAAATAAATCGCAAAAACTGTTCAAAATGGTCACCATTATTCTGTATACATCTTCGTGTTCTTCTCATTAGCGGTTCATGAACATTTTGAAACAGCTGTGGATCATTTATTATTATACTAGCTGTAATATTTGTAATCGTGGCGCCCTCTGTGTCGTTCGATGAAACCACATATACACGGAGAGGCTCCAAAAGCTAACTCTGAATATTAACAACTAAATACGCTGTTATTTTGAAGGATACTAACCTAACTTAACTATCTACTTATTATGGTTAGTTTAGGTTAGGTTAGTATATTTCAAAATAACAACGTATTTAGTTGTTAATATTCAGAGTTAGCTTTTGGAGCCTTCCGGTATATATGTAGTTTCATAGAACGACACAGAGGGCGCGACAATTACAAATATTACAATGGACGAGGCCAACTGCACGCGAATTGGAAACATTTGAAGTAACTAAACATCGTAATCAATAATAGGTTCTATGACGGTTAAATATTTGATATCTATAAAGGAAGTGTTGTAGCATCTACTCATATTAATATTAGCTATGTACGTAGTGGGACGTGAAAGTTATTTGGTAAGAAAAAGTGCTCTCATGCGGAAAACTAAAAATTTCATTTTCTCGAAAACTGTGTCCGAGCGGATGAAACTGAAGATTCGTCTTCAGCACCCTCGAGAATAGGGGGGTAGAAAAAATTTAGTAAACATCTTCAAGTGGGTTCTTAAAGTAAATAATTACCAAAATGTGCTTTGATTATACTTCGTTACTTACCCTAACTGGTGATCAAAGTTGAAAAATATTAAATATAAAAGTCTAAATAACAAAAAAGCAACTCAAACAATATAAATAATATTAAATTTTAATTAACAATTTTAAGGAACATTAAAATTTCAAGCTGCACTGTTAAACCGGTCAAACCTGAAACAACTGACAGAAGCTGTCAAAACATATTACTTTCTAGGCAGGTCAACAAAATACGATAACCTCTGGGCGCTAGAATGCTCCTATAACCTATAAGTGAAAACACGTTAAGAAACACCTGAATGTAAACATTGCAAGTAAATTAAGAGAATCGTAGAGAATAGCATGATGCTGTGATGATTTTGATGTATAATGTGTATAAAGGAAATGTTGTATCATCTACTTACATTAATATTAGGTATCCATGTAATGTAAAATGCATCTTATTTGATAAGGAAAAATAGTGTATTTTGTGCGAAAGTTGAAAATTCGTTTTCTCGAAAACTGCGTCCGACCGCCAAATGCTGAAACCATATTCTTATTCTGCACCCTCGAAAATAGGAGGGCAGCCAAATCTTGGTGAGGATTTGAGAGTTTTACGCTAATGTAAATAATTAAAGAGGTCTTATAATTATGGTATAACTTCGTAATTCAACGGCCCTTCTGCAACTTTTTATACAAGTTTGGAGGTAAGAAGCTAAAAATCTTTTTACTTCAGTATTTTACAATTTTGTAATGTAAATTAAATACAAAATAGCTCTTAAAACGTCAATATCTTACCTGCTGAAATTGCATCTCACATCTCAGCTCTATTTATTCCACGTTATTTGCAATAAAATCAATTCATTTTGGCCATTTATTTGTCAACAAAAAGAAGAAAATGTAAATGTGGAGATTTGTTAACATTGGCCGCCATACATCTGATCAAACTTGTATCATGGATATAGTGGATACACCAAACAAATAAGTGGTTCTCAAAATGTTGAGCAATATATGTACACCTTAAAGACTCACCCTATATATATATATATATATATATATATATATATATATATATATATATATATAGAGATAGAGATAGGGTGAGTCTTTAAGGTGTACATATATTGCTCAACATTTTGAGAACCACTTATTTGTTTGTTGTATCCACTATATCCATGTTATATAAAATATTTAATTGTATACACTTTAGACTTAGAATACTTAGAATAATTTCAGTTAGGTACCATTTACATTGTATCATATCTCAAGTAACACAATCTTTGCTTTTTCTTATCAGTTGTTTCTCATAGTTACTTGATACTATTCGTGACTTATCTTATTCTCAAAAACAAAGACTTGCTTATGGTCAGCAACTCACGCCTAACTTCTAAGAATACTCATGGCTAAAGCCATTCCCATGCAGAGTCAGCACATGACAGTTTATATAGGCGAAAGCGTGCGACCAGAAGTTAGTATCCGGCAGACCGGCATAGTATCCGGCAAACTAGCATAACTCATTTCAAACCTCCGGTACTCACTTAATATTATTGTAATTTCAAATCCTTTATAACAACACGTTCAATTGTGTATTTCAAAAATAAATTGTTTTTAAAAATTGATTTTTATCGACCACGAGATAAAAATCTGGCGCAGTCGTTCGGATTTTCACACGTCGTTAGAACACGGACTTTCCTCACTATCGTCGTGGAATTCCAATTCCCAAGTGACTACAAAGAACCTCAATAAAGAAAACAATTTTTACGAAGAACGCAAGAAAACCCCAAGAAGGAATTCGCTCCAGAACACGGAATCGCCTAACTGGTCCGAACCTCTTGAAGCCCGGAAGATCAGCTGTTTCCAGGTGACCCAGTTAAAACACGGAAATTGCCTCATTAACTGCGATATCCAGGCCAGCGTCCGGATGAATTTGATTTGGTAAGTGCATTCATATAGAATTGTCACGCCTTATCTCAAACTTCTCAAAGTGTATATTACATTATACGATTATACTGTTAATCGTCACATTTTAATTACGCGATTATACCGCTAATCGCATTACTTACATTTTATCTACATCTAAAAATAAAGTGGTATAGTCCAGTCGCTATTGCTCCTATATTCACTTTACTCCCTAATTTTACATTTAACGTGAAAAAATATATAAACCTATTTTTTATTATTTTATTTAAATTTTTCTAACAAATTTATTAAAAATGGCAACTGCCAATGTAAATAATCAAATTGAAGAACAGGTAGAAGCTTATAAACTTTCAGAAGTATTTTCTATTGTACCCGAATATGATGGAAATCAGATCTTCTTACAAACATTTTTAAACACTGTTCGTTGTGCCTTCCAAATGGCTGTAGGCAACCAAAAAACATTATTGACCCTCCATGTGAAAAATAAGCTTAAAGGTAAAGCTGCTGAATTAATTAATTCTCGCAACCCTGCAACATGGGACGAGATAAAAATTTTATTGGAAACTCATTTCGGAGATTCTAGGGATCTCACATCTCTCATTCAAGACCTTCAACGCATTTCACAAAACCAAAACGAATCTGCTTTAAATTTTATTTTGAGACTTCAGTCACATAATGCGAAAATGCACGCTTGTGTTCAGAAACAACCATTGACACCAGAGCAAAAATTAGCACAATCTACTTTAATAGAGACGCTAACATTAAATACTCTTTTAACAGAGCTAGATCCTAAACTTGGCTCAATAATTCGTGCTGCCAATCCTTGTAATATGCTAGAAGCAATATCCAGAATTAAAAGAGAGCTACAGCTTTCGTATTTTGAAAACCAAAAATTTTCTCGTTCAGTAAATTGTAAACATCTCAAATTAAGAAGCCTCAAATTAATGTACAAAAAGTCTGCTCGTACTGCAAACGAAACGGACACACTATAAACGAATGTCGCACTAGACAAGCTACCCACCAGTTTAATAATAATAATTCTACGAATTTTTCTAATAACACTTTTAGGCCAAATTTTCATCAACCAGGTCAACAAACTTTTCCAAGACCTACACTTACCCAAAATCAACCTAGGCCGATGTCTACAAATCAGCCAAATAATAATTTTCAACAAAACAAATTTATGCAAAATAGACCGCCAATTTTTAGACAAAACCCAAATTTTCAGAGACCCTCCGTGATAAGATCAAACCCAAATTTTAATCAACAACGTACGCATCATTTAAATGAAACTGTGGATGATACTGCTCATCCGTACTATGAAACATATTACACAAATGATACTGCTCATTTGTACGAGAATGAACAATACGGAATGACGAATAGTCCTGCCTATTCAAATTCAACTCAATATTTTCAGCCCAATTATCAAATTGATAATTACGAATATAATCATACTGCTCAAAATCAAGACTCATACGACGCTACTTTTAACGATAATACTCAAAATTTCGATACTACTCAATATCCTGAAAATTCAAATACCCAAAATTTTCAATTAGACCCCCAGTCTTACGAAGACCCGCCGAATCAATCAACCGCCTTAGAACAAATTCAAGCTCAATTTCAAACGATGAACTTAAATCAAAATCAAGACAGCCAAGAACAGAAATTCATGTAAATAGGCCTTTACTCACCGTAAATCCTCACAACCTGTATTATATAAAGGACATAACTAATACTTTTAAAATTTTAATAGATACAGGAGCAGGTATTTCAATTTTTAAGCCAAAAACATGTCAAAATTATAAAAGAAGGTCCCCTGAAAACGTTGTTATACAGGGTATAACCGATCAAAAACTTCTAATTACTGAATCAACATTAATTCCATTCGCTGACAACGATCCACACAAAGTATATATCTACGATCTTGATATTAGTTTCGACGGTTTACTAGGCTCTGACTTCCTAGAGCATTATAATTGTTAATTGATTTTAATAATAGACAACTCGTAACGAACTTTAAAACAGTACCTCTATTTAAGGTCGAAGACCCTTCTCAAGATTTTGATCTGCCGCCCTCCATTCCAAATCAGACTAAAGAAGTGACTCATCCTCTTCCAAAAATTTCTAAATTCGATCAAGAACTGACTACAGTTGAAAACAAAAATTTTAGTTTTCCAAATTATAATCAGACATCTCCAAAAGTAATCCAAAAACCTTTCAAAATTCAAAATAAAATTTGTATAGGTCCTCGAACTGAAGAAATTTTCAAATTTAAATGTAATCTTTTTAATACTGACGCAATAATATGTAATCAAGAAATAGAAAAAGTTCGTATACCGAATGCCCTTGTGAAAATTAATAACCAAGGTGAATTTTTAACAACAGTTATCAATGCTAACGCTATAGCAAAAACTATTGACTTCTTTAAATTTGAAATAGAACCTATTCAAAATTTTTCAGCATTTAATTTAAATGACCAAATTCAAAATTCAGGTCAATTTATTGATAGAAATTTTGAAATAAGAAATCAGTTAAGACTTGAACATCTAAATAAAGAAGAGAAAGAGTTATTAACGGAACTCTGCCTCAACTTTTCAGACATATTTGATCTTGAAGGAGATAACCTCATTTTCACTAACGAGATTAAACATTCAATTGATACCGGAAATTCGAAACCCATTTTCACCAAATCTTATAGATACCCGCACATCCACAAGGATGAAGTAAAAAATCAAGTATCTAAAATGTTGAATCAAGGTATAATAAGGCCATCAGTTTCGCCATGGTCCTCCCCTGTTTGGGTTGTCCCAAAAAAAATGGACGCCTCTGGTATACAAAAATGGCGTGTTGTGGTGGATTACCGTAAATTAAATGAAGCCACAGTAGGTGATAAATACCCCTTGCCCAATATTTCGGATATATTAGATCAACTCGGTAAGTGCGAATATTTTACGACTTTAGATCTCGCCTCTGGATTTCACCAGATAGAAATTAATCCCGAAGATATTTCCAAAACTGCTTTTTCTGTCGATAATGGTCACTATGAATTTGTTAGAATGCCCTTTGGATTACGAAACGCCCCTAGCACATTTCAACGTGTTATGGA
Organism: Rosalia funebris; assembly: GCA_037954035.1. Classification (NCBI taxonomy): domain Eukaryota; kingdom Metazoa; phylum Arthropoda; class Insecta; order Coleoptera; family Cerambycidae; genus Rosalia; species Rosalia funebris. Next base: position 18,821,474 of record JAZFAV010000036.1, on the reverse strand, counting down.
CAATATATTATTAGGAATTCAAAATGAGCGATGTCTCGTCTATATGGACGACATTATCATTTATTCACCCACTATTCAAGAACACATGTCAAGACTTACAGACGTATTTAAGAGACTACGAAACGCGAACCTCAAAATTCAACCTGACAAATGCGAATTTCTCCGGAAAGAAGTCGCATATCTTGGACACATAATAACCCCTGGCGGTGTAAAACCAAACCGCGACAAAATTAATTGTGTTGCAAACTTTTCGCAACCTAAAAATCAAAAAGAGATTAAATCGTTTCTCGGACTCGCAGGTTATTACCGCCGATTTATTCCAAATTTTGCAAAATTATCCAAACCAATGACAAAATTACTTCAAAAAGATGTTCCATTCTTTTTTGACAGTGACTGTATTACTGCATTCGAACAATTGAAAGAAGCTTTAACCACTACCCCTATACTAAATTATCCAAATTTCGATGAGCCATTTGTACTGACAACGGATGCTAGTGCATTCGCAATTGGCGCAGTTTTATCTCAAGGTCCTATCGGTAAAGACCTCCCCATTGCATATGCTTCAAGGACATTATGTCAAGCAGAAACTAAATACAGCACCATTGAACGTGAATTATTAGCTATTGTTTCGAGTGTAAAACATTTTAGACCGTACCTCTTTGGCAGAAAATTTAAACTCGTCGCAGACCATAGACCTCTTACTTAGGCTTTTTTCGATTAAAGATCCAGGCAGCCGCCTTGCGCGCTGGCGTTTAAAATTAGAGGAATACTCCTATGAAATTGAGTATAAACCAGGTAAGATAAATAAAAACGCGGACGCACTATCGCGAATAAAAATTAATTATTTCAGAAATTGTGCAAAATTACAAACAAAAGTTTTAAATTCAAATTCTGACAATGACGATAACGAATCTATCAGTACTGACGAATCCCCTGAGACAATTGTAGAAGAACTCCAAAATTTCGTAAACTTGTATAAAACTCAATCCCTAATAGATTACAACAAAATCCAATTTACTAATAATCAGTTATTAGATAAAAAACATAAAGATATTGTTACATTCTTTCAAAAAGATAAATTAGCAGATTTACACTATAAAATTATCGAGGATATACTCGAAGAGCAACCCGATTTAATGAATAACAAAATTAACATAGTCTCTAGTAAATCCATTAAAAATCGTAAATACTATATAATTCTTTTACCATTTGAACCTGATAGTATAATAGAAACGCTTTTTATCACATTATTCAGAGGACAAGACAATTTTGAAGAAACAAAAAATTATTATATTGAAAATAATTTAGACCTACCAACTTTAGAAATGTTTTCCTATATTTATTCAGGTAAAGACATAAAACTTACTATTTGTCAAAATTTAGTCAAACGACCTGACGATGACCAAATACCAATTATAATTGATCAACATCATTCAGGAAAATCTAACCTTCATCGAGGAATCAATGAAACCATTAGACGAATCAAAGAAAAATATAATTGGCCCGGTTTACTAAAAGATGTCGAAAAATACATTCAAAATTGCGAGACATGTCAAAGAACAAAAATTTTGAGAAAAAATTTAAGTAGTCCTCTAGTAATTACGGAAACCCCGAAAACACCGCTTGAACGAGTTAACATTGACATTCTAGAAGTCCCCACTCGGAATTATGTTTTGACCATCAGAGACGAATTAACTAAATTTACTCAAGCATACCCGCTTGAAGACAAAACCGCACGATCGACAGTAAATACTTTACTTGTTTACTTCCAACACTTTGGCACACCCCTTCGCATTCACTGCGACTATGGAAAGGAATTCGACAACACCCTGCTTAGAGATCTTTGTACCCTCTATGACATTAAACTGACGTATTCCAGTGTTAATCATCCGCAATCCAACGGATCGGTTGAACGTTTCCACGCAACCTTATTAGAGATGATTAGAATAAATAAAACAGAAAACCCTCACGAACACCCTCTAACAGTACTCCCATATGCTGTAATATGCTACAACAATTCCGTCAACAAAATCCATGGATTCTCCCCATACGAATTAGTTTTCGGTCATACTTCCAGCCGACCTCCAGAAAAATTATATAATGAAAACCAGTTAATTTCAAAATATATCAGAGACCTCAATAACAGAATTTCTCACTACTACAAAATTGCCCGTGAAAAAACCATACTGTCTAAGCAGAAATCAAAAACTAGGTTTGACAAAAATGTCCCCGAAAATCAATACGAATTTAAAGTCGGAGACAAGGTCTACGTGAAAGAGTCACAGATCAAAAACAAACTTAGCAATAAATTTAACGGTCCCTTCGAAATTCAAGAAATACTTAAAAATTCTGCAATCCTATTAAACTCTCAAACGAATCAAACAACTAAAGTAAATTTTGACCGAATGAAACCCTATTTTGAAAATTAAATTTAACTACAGGTTTCTCCTGCTGATAAGGACAGCAGCATCCCAATACTCAATAACACCCATAGAAATTACAATCGGAGTCTATTATCACCATGAAAGCCATATTTATGTGACAAACAAGCATTGGACCCGCCTTGTTCACAAGAACATTTCAGCTCTAATATTAGCTTATCAACATAATGAACATATTCTTGAAAATTTAATACATGTCGTCAGCCCTATTTTTGAAAACATGAATTAATTTCAAGGCGAAGTAAAGATCCACATCAGTTTATTAACACAAATTTCTGGTAATATTAAAGAAAAATTATATGAAATTAATTATGATACAAAACGCTATAAACGCGATATTCTAAATGCTATTGGTTCTGTATTTAAAGCAATCATAGGCAATCTAGACGCAGAAGATGGCGAATATTACACAAACACTATTAACAAATTAATTACAGACGAACATCAAATTGAAATTTATTAAAAAATCAAATATCCGTAACAACATCGGTAATAAAGAATTTCAACACAACTACTCAAAAATTACAACTAGACGAAGAAACATTTAACAGAGACATTAAATTAATATCTGAGACAATTTACAGAACTAAAGAGAAACTCAAAATTTTCGAAGTAAAATTAAGATTCCTAGAAAAATGCGAAATATTAATGGAAAGCTACTTGTACATTGAGGATCAATTAAATGACATATTAAATTCAATTACATTCGCGCGTCTAAAAATCATTCATACTTCTATTATAAATCCTGGAGATCTGATATCCGCATTACAGGAGATATCTCAAAACTTGCATCAAAATAATTTACCACTTTCAATAAAATTATCTGATGTTGGCAGATATCTAGATATCATAGAACTATCAGCATTTCAAACCGATTCAGATTTAATATTTGTTCTAAAAATTCCTCTTATTGATCAACAAAGATTTTCCTTATTCCAATTATTCCCAATGCCTATCCTCAATAATAGGACTGGTTTATATCATGTTTTGTCAACCAATCAAAAATATGTTGCGCGAGACGACGATTCTATAATGTACATTCCTATGTCAAATCTCGACGGATGCAAACCACTCGTCTTTGGACAAAAACTGTGTTCAAATTTGTTCGCCTACCCCATTGATGACAACGCCATCTGCGAAGCCAAGATTCTGAAGAACACCAGGACCCTTCCGGAAAATTGCCAGACATCTTTAATATTTGCAGAAGGATACAAAGTTCACAATCTAGAAGACAACACTTGGCTTATAATCAATTCTGAACCCCTTCAAATAACCATCTCATGTCAAAACCGAAATTCTAAAACTGAAGTCATTTTCAAAAATTCTATTCTCAAGTTATAACCTTATTGTAGTGCTTTTGTTGGTGTTACCAAAGTCCAAGCAAACTCTAGAGACAGTACTATAACTCATGATGATTCTCACCCTATTCTAATCCCTTACAACTGTTGTGACAACATTCCTAACGATCTGCGAATTCCAAAATTAAAGCCTTTAAAATTAAACAACCTCAACGTTGAAGACCTTGAAGTTGCAAAGCACAAATTAGATGAATATTCCAAAACCCTTGATGATTTAATCAACGAACCTTTTGTCACGAAACATATTTCTTGGTTTACCTATTTCATAATTACTGCCATAATTCTTCTCGTCATCCTATACTTCACATGCAAATGCAGAAGAAGAAGAAGACTTGCTATTTCCCTAACGTCAAATTTACCTCCACCGCCTCCTGGACAATCAAAACCCGTTGGACGACTCACCAACTTTATTTCAAGAAGAAGGCCCGCTATCAGACCAACAGACAGTTCCCCAGAAGATATTGAACTAAATTGAGACTTTATAGTGATTTTGGAACTTTAACATTTTATATTTTGTGACTAGTGTTCAAGTGAACTGGACTTATGTGATTATTATTATTTTATTTTGTTCACTTGATTTTATTACTATTTTACCTTAGCATATTATATTGCTTATTGCATTTATGTTGCACTTAATAGCAACTTTCATATTTTTGGAACTTTCTGCTTATCCAAATGTTGCTGTATACCACCAACTTTTCTATAAGGGGGGAATTTTTATATAAAATATTTAATTGTATACACTTTAGACTTAGAATACTTAGAATAATTTCAGTTAGGTACCATTTACATTGTATCATATCTCAAGTAACACAATCTTTGCTTTTTCTTATCAGTTGTTTCTCATAGTTACTTGATACTATTCGTGACTTATCTTATTCTCAAAAACAAAGACTTCCTTATGGTCAGCAACTCACGCCTAACTTCTAAGAATACTCATGGCTAAAGCCATTCCCATGCAGAGTCAGCACATGACAGTTTATATAGGCGAAAGCGTGCGACCAGAAGTTAGTATCCGGCAGACCGGCATAGTATCCGGCAAACTAGCATAACTCATTTCAAACCTCCGGTACTCACTTAATATTATTGTAATTTCAAATCCTTTATAACAAAACGTTCAATTGTGTATTTCAAAAATAAATTGTTTTTAAAAATTGATTTTTATCGACCACGATATAAAATCCATGATACAAAGTTGATCAGATGTATGGCGGCCAATGTTACCAAATCTCCACATTTACATTTTCTTCTTTTTGTTGACAAATAAATGGCCAAAATGAATTGATTTTATTGCAAATAACATGGAATAAATAGAGCTGAGATGTGAGATGCATTTTCAGCAGATAAGATATTGACGTTTTAAGAGCTATTTTGTATTTAATTTACATTACAAAATTGTAAAATACAGAAGTAAAAAGATTTTTAGCTTCTTATCTCCAAACTTGTATAAAAAGTTGCAGAAGGGCGGTCGAATTATATATATATATATATATATATATATATATATATATATATATATATATGTATATATATATATATATATATATATATATATATATATATATATATATATATATATATATATATATGTATATATATATATATATATATATATATATATATATATATATATATATATAAATATATATTCAAGGTGAGTCTTTAAGGTGTACATATATTCTAACCACTTAATATCTACACCTAGTAAATAATTATTGTTAAAACCATTTTTTAATATCGGCCTTATTAACGAAGTTATTGAATTTATTAATATTTAGAAAAAATTGCTCAACATTTTGAGAACCACTCACTTGTTGTATCCACTATATTCATGATATATGTTTGATCAGATGTATAGCAGCCAGTGTTGCCAAATCTCCACATTTACATTTTCTTTTTTTAGTTTACAAATAAATGGCCAAAAATTGATTTTATTGCAAGTAACGTGAAATAAATAGAGCTAAGATGTAAGATACACTTTTATCAGGTAAAGTTTTGACGTTTTAAGAGACATTTTGTATTTAATTTACATTACAAAATTGTAAAATACCGAAGTAGAAATATTTTCAGCTTCTTACCTCCAAACTTGCGGAAGGGGCGTCGAATTACGAAGGTAATACCATAATTATAAGAACTCTTTAATTATTTACATTAACATAAAACTCTTAAGTCCTCACCAAAATTTGGCTACCCTCTTATTTTCGAGTGCCGAGGCGCCAAATAAGAATTTGGTGTTTCAGCATTTGGCGGTCGGACACAGTTTTCGACAAAACGAATCTTCAACTTTTCCACATGACACTATTTTTCCTTCTCAAATAACATGCAGTTTACATTACGTGGATAGCTAATATTAATGTAAGTAGATGATACAGTACTTCCTTTATACACATTATACATTAAAATCATCGCAACACATGCGATGATTTTTTTTTACGATTTGCGATTTTCTTAATTTACTTGCAATGTTTACATTCAACCGTTTGTTAACGTGTTTTCAGTCATGGGTTATAGAGGTATTCTTGCGCCCAGAGGTTATCGTATTTTGTTGATCTGCGTAGAAAGTAACATGTTCTGACAGCTTCTGTCAGTTGTTTCAGGTTTGATCGGTTTGACAGTGTAACTTGAGATTTTAATGTTCCTTAAAATTGTTAACTAAGATTTAATAGTTATCATTTATATTGTTTGAGTTGTTTTTTGTTGTTATTTAGACTTTTATATTTTATATTTTTCAACTTTGATCACCAGTTAGGGTAAGTAACGAAGTAAAATCAAAGTACGTATTATAGGTTATGTGGATTTACATACAAGTTTTACAACGATACGATCTATGTCAGTAACATATAAGTCGGAAATCCAGAAAGAAACTACCAAAACCGCCAAGCGGTTATCAAGTCCTTGATAACCGCTTGGCGGTTTTGGTAGTTCCTTTTTCGATTTCCGACTTATATGTTACTGACATAGATCGTATCGATATAGATGTATACCGCATGAGTTTTAGTCGGCACTTGTCTTGGATCGGTGTACCGTGTACGGCACTGATGAGAACTAATAAGTTCAAAACAGCTGTATGTCGTTCGGTGCCCATCCGGAACAAATTTCGAATCCTACACGTGGCGGGTTTTATATTTTTTGATAACTATATTGAAATAGCATTTAATATACGGCACCAATGACAGTTCTCTGCGATTACAATGAATACAGGACCATCATATAAAGATGTAGATACTGGAAGTAATGACAGTGATATTGAAAACATATATCCATTGAAAGAACAGGTTTCAACCGAATAGATTTTTTTATTATTAAATATGTCTCAATCATTTCAAACCAGTGTGTATTGCATTATTATTTTTATTTCATCATTTATTGTAGAACGTGACTATGTAAAGCCACAGTTTCCTGTTATTGTTTTTATGTTCTGTTTCTATTTATTCTTATTACATTTATAATTTGATTGCCTTATTCCGCATATGTATTATTATTGTTTTTTATACATTGGATTGTATTTGTTGTCACAATTTGCCCATTTGCTTTACTTTTCTCTTTTTGAGGTGTGTATTACTATTATATGAATTGCACTAATATATATATATATATATATATATATATATATATATATATATATATATATATGTTATATAGAATCCTCTCTTATATTAACTTAGATTAATATTGTATTTTATAATATTGTAATATACATTGTAACAGGCCATTAGCATACAGGATGTTATGTCCAGAAAAGAGTATACGAAAGTCATTGCGGTTATCGCGTAACTAAAAACCTTTTGTGCTTATCATAAACTTACATTGTATTTTATCGCAATTATTGCAACTTGCTAAAAGTCTTCAAGAAAACCACTTCTTAGAAACATTCCTGCAGCATCAGCAACAGAAATGTTTTAAATAGAGAAACAACCACTAGTATCTTCAGTAGTCCGTAACTTCACATATCAGTAATCTTCAATTAGTCGTCGAGTAAGCGTCGAAGAAGTATAAATTAAATTATAGAAGTCCTCCTTTTTACTCCTTTTTTGACATAGTAAAGTGTTCAAAATCGTAAATTAAAAATAAATTGTTTTTGAAAAGTTAAATAAATAAAAAGTGATATAAAAATTGGCGCAGTCGGTAGGATTTTCGCGCAACTTTAGAACACGGACACTGCCTAACTAGAGTTGTGGAATTCCAATTCCTAAGCGAAAGAACCAATAGAAGAAAGAAACAGGAAATTTCAAGAAGTAAGAAGAAATAATTCACGAAGAAATAAATAAAGAAGATAAACAAGAAAGAAAAACCAACTTAGTTTTAAGAAAAAGAAGAAGGACACCCAGATAGAACACGGACCTTGCCTCACTGTCTGCGGACCTCTTCTCCACGATATTCAACATCAGCCAGGACAACCCTAGCCAGAATACGGATCTGCCTCACTGGTAGTGGACCCTAGCCGACGAATGAAATCGACAATTTGGTAAGTCAAAGAATCATCTCGCTTACCCCATTATACAAATTTTTTGTGTGTATATTTTTTATTTTACGTACAATACGTACGAATAACTGATATAAACCAGTGAATCGAAATATATTTCTTTTTCTATCATATAATTTTTATATAATTGAAATCTTTCAATTTTAAAATTTGTATTATTTTGTTTTTATAAAATACTTGATAATTTAATAACCAAAAAATGGCTGAAGAACATATTGAACAATATAGGCTATCGGAAATTTTTTCCATAGTACCTGAATTTGATGGAAATCAAATTTTCCTTCAAACTTTTCTCAACGCAGTAAGATGTGCTTACGATATGGCCATCGATAACCAATCAATTTTATTAACATTACACGTAAAAAATAAGCTCAGAGGCAAAGCCGCCGAGTTAATTAATTCCCGTAATCCATCCACTTGGGATGAGATTAAGTATTTACTAGAAACAAATTTTGGAGATTCTAGAGATCTCACAGCTTTAATTTAAGACCTACAAAGAATAAGCCAAAATTCTAATGAGTCTGCACTAAATTTCGTCTCTAGACTACAGACTCACAATGCAAAAATGCACGCGGCAATACAGAAACAACCGCTTACCGCAGAACAAAAAACAGCGCAAAGTACCCTGATTGAAACAATGACTTTAAACACGTTATTAACAGGTTTAGACCCTAAATTAGGCTCCATTATTAGAGCAAGTGACCCGAGTGATATGCTTCAAGCTGTCGCCCGAATCAAACGAGAACTACAACTATCCTATTTTGAAACGCAAAAATTTAATAGAACTAACAGACCACCCACTAATATTCAAAATTTTCCAAATAAGAAAATTTGTAATAAATGCAAAAGAATTGGCCATACTTCTAATGAATGTAGGAGTACCCAACAAAATTTCGGAACTTTTTAGAATTTAGCTAGACCAAATTACACGCCAAATTACACACCGAATTTTACTCAAAATTCAAATAGCTTTCAACCACGTCAACCATTTAATTCTAATAACGACATACCTCAAACAAATCAAAATTTCCAACAATTTCAACAAAATAGACCCTCAGCTATAAGACCAAACCCTAACTATTCGGAACAACGACCATCTATTATTAGGCCAAACCCAAATTTTACTCAACAAAGAACTCACCATATGAATCAAAATTATTGTGAATATGACGAATATGACGATACAGCTCATCAACAAGAAATAACCCCACAATATTATCCGGATGATACCGCTCATCCATACAACTTTCAAAACCAATACTGTGAAGAATATTCACCATATGAACTATAACAGATATGATGATACTGCTCATCAATTCCATGACCCTAACGACCCGACAGAACAAAACACAAATCAGGATTTTCACATCCTCGACCATCAAGACCACCCTCCAGATTCGGAGACAACCAAAATTCAAATTATAAAATGCAACAAAAACCGACAACCCAAAGACCAAAAATTCATGTAAATCAAAATCTCTTAACTGTAAATTCAAAAAATTTATATTATATTAAAGATATTAGCAAAACATTTTAATTGATATTAGTAAGACATTCAAAATTTTAATTGATACAGGCGCAGGACTTTCGATATTTAAACCTAAAACTTGTGAGAATTACACTAAAAGATTTTCGGAAAATGTTATTATACAGGGAATAACGGATGAACGAATTTTTATCAAAGTCAACACTTATACCATTTACAGATTCGGACCCTCATAAAGTATATATTCATGACATTGACATAAAATTTGACGGACTATTAGGTTCTGATTTTTTGGAACACTACAATTGTATAATCAACATTAAAAATAGACAACTCATAACCAATTTTAAAAGTGTCCCACTATTTAAAGTTACTGACGATTACGAACAACAAGAAAACACGCCACCAACTTTAGAAACCAAAATTATTAAAAATAACATTTCGATCGCCCCTCGTACTGAGCATATATTTAAAATTCAATGTAATCTCTTTAATGCGGACGCAATTTGAAGCGGTCAAGAAAATGACAAAGTCCGAATTCCAAATGCTCTTGTAAAAATTAATGAAAAAGGAGAATTTTTAACATCAATAATTAACGCGAATGAAATTCCAAAAATTATACATTTCGATGATTTAAAATTAGAGCCCATTAAAAATTCCAGTTTATTAAATACAAATACAGCAAGTAAGAATCAAAATTACACAGACCGAAATTTCGAAATTAAAAATCAGTTGCGAATTGAACATTTGAACGAGGAAGAACAATTTTTAATTAAAGAATTATGTTTAGAATATTCAGATATATTTTACTTAGAAGGTGATAATTTGACATTTACAAACGAAATTAAACATACGATTGACACGATAGACACAAAACATATTTTCACAAAATCATACCGCTACCCTCACATCCATAAAGTAAAAATGCAAATTTCAAAAATGTTAGATCAAGGCATAATAAAACCGTCTATTTCCCCATGGTCTTCACCAGTATGGGTCGTTCCGAAAAAATTGGACGCCTCCGGGAAACAAAAATGGCGCGTTGTCGTCGACTATCGGAAACTAAATGAAATATCCATAGGAGATATATATCCTCTCCCTAATATATCTAGACCTAGTTGATCTAGATTTACTAGATCAACTAGGTAAATGTGAATATTTTACAACCTTAGATTTGGCCTCAGGTTTTCACCAAATCGAAATTGATTCAAAGGATATTGCAAAAACAGCTTTTTCGGTAGAGAACGGACATTATGAATTCACTTGTCTTCCCTTTGGTTTAAAAAATGCCCCCGCGACATTTCAGAGAGTTATGGATAACATACTCCTAGGTATCCAAAACGAACGTTGTCTGGTAACATGGATGACATTATAATTTATTCACCAACAATACACGAACATATTAGTAGATTAACTGAAGTTTTCAAACAATTAAGGAACACGAATTTAAAAATACAACCCGACAAATGCGAATTTCTCCGCAAAGAAGTCGCTTATTTAGGTCACATAATTACACCCGACGGAGTGAAACCATATCCAACCAAAATTAATTGTGTAGCTAATTTTCCACAACCGACAAATCAAAAAGAAATTAAACAATTTTTAGGACTAGCAGGATATTACAGACGACTTATACCCAATTTTGCAAAAATCTCTAAGCCTTTGACGAAATTGTTACAAAAAGACATATTATTCCATTTCGATTATGAATGCCAAAAATCCTTTAAAGAATTAAAAGAATCGTTAACTTCAACCCCTATTTTAATATATCCAAATTTTAATGAACCCTTTATCTTAACGACAGATGCAAGTTCATTTGCAATAGGAGCAGTTCTATCCCAAGGACAAATAGGAAAAGACTTACCTATAGCTTTTGCATCTAGGACCTTATGTCATGCCGAAACTAAATACTCCACAATTGATAGAGAGCTTCTCGCTATTGTCTGGTCGGTCAAACACTTTAGACCTTACCTTTTTGGATGTAAATTTAAATTAATAACTGATCATAGACCTCTAACTTAGCTACTATCAATAAAAGACCCAGGAAGTCGTCTAGCGCGTTGGAGATTGAAGCTTGAGGAGTATGATTACGAAATCCAATATAAACCGGGAAAAATCAATAAAAACGCTGACGCTTTATCTAGAATAATGATCAATCATTTCCAAAAATGTTCAGAATTTCTTACTAAAATTTTAACTTCAAATTCAGACAATGAATCAATAAATTTAGAAATTACAGAAATATCCCCAGAAACATGTACACAGGAATTAGAGACATTTGTAAACCTTTATAAGACGCAATCTTTAATTGACTATAACAAAATTAAATTTACTAATGACCAACTATTAGACAAAAAACACAAGGACGTAGTAGTATTCTTTAGGAAAAATAAACTAGAAGATCTTCATTATAAAATAATAGAAGACATTTTTGATGAGAACCTAAAATTTGATCACAATAAAATAAATACCGTATCTAGGAAAACTGTAAACATCGCAAATATTATATAATCTTATTACCTTTTGATGCAGATGAAGTAATTGAAACAATGTTTGTTATCTTATACAAGGATAAAAATACTCTCGACCTTTCGAAAACATATTTTGTCGAAAATAATCCAGACCTTCCAATTTTAGAAATGCTATCATTCATCTTCACTGAATCAGATCTAAATTTAACAATTTGTCAAAATTTAACAAGAACACCGGACGAAGATCAATTTCCTATAATAATAGATCAATACCACAACGGTAAAGCAAATCTGCACCATGGTATAAATGAAACTATCCGTAGAATACGCGAAAAATATAATTGGCCAGGATTAACAAAACACGTAGAGAAATACATTCAAAACTGCGAAATTTGTCAAAAAACAAAAACGTTACGTAAAAATTTAAGCAACCCTTTAGTTATCACGGAAACTCCAAAAACACCTTTTGAGCGAATCAACAAGATATTTTAGAAATTCCAACAAAAAATCACGTCCTGACAATTAGGGACGAATTAACAAAATTTACACAGGCATACCCTCTTCAAGACAAATCAGGTAAATCAACAGTCAACACCCTACTTTTGTACTTCCAACATTATGGAACACCTCTCCGAATTCATTGTGATTACGGCAGAGAATTTGACAATACGTCACTAAAAGACTTATGTACTCTTTACGACATCAAACTGACTTTCTCTAGCGTCAATCATCCACAATCAAATGGATCCGTTGAACGATTCCATTCAACACTATTAGAAATGATACGAGTCAATAAAGCAGAAAATCCAAATGAACACCCCTTAACGGTTATCCCATTCGCAGTAATATGTTATAACAACTCTGTAAATAAGACCCATGGTTTCACACCATATGAATTAGTCTTCGGACATACGTCTAGTCGTCCTCCCGAAACACTATACAACCAAAAAGAACTGATTTCTAAATATGTTCGAGATCTAAATAACAGAATCTCATGGTACTACAAAATAGTACGGTCAAAAACGAACCTCCAAAAGGAAAAAGCGAAAACGCGATTTGACAAACATATTTCGGAAAATATACCTAAATTTAATATCGGTGACAAAGTCTATGTGAAAGAATCACAAATAAAAAACAAACTTCACAATAAATTTAATGGCCCATTTAGAATAAAAGAAATATTTCAAAATTCAGCGATCTTACAAAATTTAGAAACGAATCAAACTACAAAAGTAAACTTTGATAGGATGAAACCTTATTCTGAAAATTTAAATTTAATTTCAGGTTTCTGCTTCTGATCGGAACAGTAGCCTCACAATACACCATATCTCCTATAAATAATACCATCGGAATATATTTCCATAAGGAAAGTGAAGTAGTAATTTCAAATAAAAAATCGATGCTATTAGTTCACAAAAACATATCGTCATTGAAAAATGCTTTCAAACATAATGAAAACTTATTAGAAATTCTTTTACACGCAGTCAACCCTACTTTCAAAAATATGAATCTATTTCGAGGAGAAGTTAAAACCCATGTAAGCCTGCTTACGCAAATCTCTAAATCAATACAAGAGAAATTAAATGAAATTTATTTCGACACCAGACGCTACAAACGAGGACTTATTAACGGTATTGGCTCAATATTTAAAACCATCACAGGAAATTTAGACTCTGCAGATGGAGAATATTATTCAAATTATATTAAGAAACTAGCAAAAGATGAATTCCAATTAGAAAGTTTATTAAAAAAACCAAATTTCAGTAACAACCTCTGTTATCAAAAACTTTAATGCCACTATACAAAAATTACAAATTGACGAAGCCACTTTTAATAGGGACATAAAAATTATTTCAGACACGATTTACAAAACAGCTGATAAAATAAGTCATCAAAGCCAAATTGAGATTTCTAGAACAATGTGAATTTCTAATGGAGAGTTATTTGTATATCGAGGATCAATTAAACAATATCATAAATTCAGTCACTTTCGCGCGTTTAAAAATAATTCATACATCAATAATTAATCCGGAAAATCTGGTTACATCACTTCAGAATATATATATATATATATATATATATATATATATATATATATATATATATATATACATATATACATATATATATATATATATATATATATATATATATATATATATATATATACAGGGTGATTCACTTAACCCGTTCATTAAAAGTTCATGAACTTCCCATTGGAATTCATTTTTAAAATTTGGAATCAGGAGTTAGCGAGGACGATCTATTTAACTAAAGTGTCAGAAAAGCAAAAATAGCTTTTCTGACACTTCCGATTATACCGGAAGTACCTATCAACTTCCTTATTTTAAATAGAACACCCAGTATATTATTACATTTTTGTATTACACTACTGATTTTAAGTGAACTTTCTTAACACGAATGATGTTTCGGGAGAAACGTTGTTTGAAGAATAACTACAGGTTCACAAAAACTTTTTATTTTGTACGAAACTAACAGCGATCTGAGTCTAAAACCGACTGGAATAATTGTATCTGCTTAGAAAGAGTGCAGATTTAATTTATAATTAAATAAATGCTAACTATGGAAAACCATTATTATTATGATAGGATTACTCATGGCGGCATTACGTTATGTGTAATGCCGGTGACTCAATTCTTATCAAAAATAAAATATGAACGGAAATGAATCATAGGCTATTACTCCTCCCTCCTTAAATAAGAGACGTAGGGTTGGCAGAAGGCTGACCTGGAGTCTCGTCAAAAATGATTTTAGCTGTTGATTTTTGTTTCCAACATGATTTAAAAATTATCAATAATGGTTTTCGAAAAATATACACTACAACAAAGATAATAACAATAATAATAATAATAATATATAATATGTATATGTGATCATTATGATCATTAGAGTTCTCAAGTGTCACTGTTTCAAGAGCACTTAGGGTCTCGTGTAAATTCATTATCTTTTCCAAGGGTATCTGCGAGAGATGTATCGCAGGGAGGTGTGGTTCTGTTTCTATGTCGAATTCGGGTAAATGGGGACTGATTTCGTCTAGCTGGGATTCGTCGTAGTAGTAACGGTATCCATTGATGGTTGCTGGACAGGATGCCTCTAGTTGAATTTCGGTGGGTTGATCCAATTTAATGATTTGATCTTTGTCACAGGATGAGCTGGCTATTGTCGGTTCATCTGGGAAGACTAAGATTTTGTCTTTGGCAACTTGCAAGACAGTGGACGATATGCTGGAAACTCGAACATAAGTACAATTTGAGGGCTGTTGGCCTAGCAAGATGTTTTGATAGCAGTGGTCATTCCAATAGGTAGGTAAACCATTGCAAATACTGTTGTCCTCGAGGGTTGGACATGGCTGCTCTTTCCAAAGGTGGAGATTTGTAGAGCTCAATACCAGGTAAGGTAAGGGTGGTATAAGAGAGATGTTTCTTATAGGAATAGGGACCAGGTGGTAACTTTGAAAGGTGTCTCTTTGAAAAGTTGGTACAATAATTTTGATTATCAATTGATTATTTTTTGTTATAGTTTTTACATGAAAAAGTTGATAATAAGATTGTATGTCCTTTAAATGGATGAGCTCACTCTCAGTGTACAGTTCTTTCGTTTGTTTAAGGATATAGCGAACTTCTGTATTTGATAAGAAAAAGTTATGGAGAAGATTAGCATGTGAGGCAATAATCGCATTTTTTATATTATCAATAAAATTTAAGAGGAAATTTAAATTTTGACTTAATTGTGTCATGAGTTGGTGACAGTTTACATCAACAATTAGGTTTTCTAATAAATCCATGTCTTGGTTAATTTTCTCAGTATTATTATTTATTATTGTTAATGTTTGATTAAGTCTTAGTGCTAATGAATCCATAAGGGATGTGCGTAAATTTAGTTGAGTGACTAGATTATTTTGATTTTTCTTAAGAATTGTTATTTGATTATTAATTTTTCAATGTCATCAGCATCGGCTGTGCCAAAAAGAAATTTTTGGATAGTTCCTATACCATTGATCAATCCTCGTTTAACTTTAATATCGTGATTTTGTAAGTTGATTAGTCTTTGATTTGTTAAATTATACAAAGTGTCAAGTTGTTCGATACGATTTTTGTTTTTAGAACAATATTTTCTCTTTAAGTCAATTTGATGGTTTAGTTGATTTAAACTGGTTGATAATATATTGTAATCAATCGAATGAATGAAGGTGTGGTAAGAATTTATTAATCTGGTCTGTTTGGAAAGTCTAAGAAAGTATATGGGATTAGTTAGTTTTCTTGTTTTTAGAGCGTGTACATGATCTTGTAACAGGACGAGAAGCATGGGGAGGACTAGGTGTACTAGTCGAAAGTGAGATTTCTGTTCGCGGTATTTCTCTGTCATAGTCAATTTGTTGTGTCTGTGACGTTGAAGGAATATTATCAGTTTGTTGTGTTCGTGACGTTGAAGGCTGTGGTTTAGTGTTGTTACTGTCAGGTGATGTCTCAGCCTGTAAAGAGATTTTCTTCGTTAATGAAGGAATTTTGCGTTTTCGTTTGACAATACTTTTATGAATTTTGCCACGCTTTGTTAAAAGAACGGGGCCTTTGTCTTGAATAGCTTGAGTTTTTAGAAAACGAGGTTTAGCCTTGTTAAATTCGGCTTGGTTGGTTTTAACTAAGACAGTTTCATTTGGTTGAACTGTTTCTGGTTCGTCACGTTTTTCATTCAGGTTATAAATTTGTTTACTTTTTGTTTTTTCTAAGTTGTCACGAATGTTCTTATACAATTCTTTTGTTAGGTCTTTATGTTGTTGTATGTAATCTGAAGTGATTACATCTTCGGAGAGTTCGAAGGGAGATGGTTTGTCAAGATGACCAAAAAGAACTTCGAAAGGGGTATGTTTTAAATTTGTGTGGATCGAATTGTTATAACCTAAGACGGCGATTTGCATGAAATAATCGATAGGGGCATTAGGGTTTTCATGTTTAAGGCAACGGAGTGATTCTACTAATGTCGAGTGGAACCTTTCAACAGGTGCGTTTGATGTATGGCCTTGAATGGAAGTAAAATGTAATTTAATTTTGTGTAAATGACAAAAATCTTGGATCATGACATTATTGTATTCTTTACCACAGTCAAGAATAATTTTATGTGGTAAACCATAGTGTTGAATGAAAAGGAGTATATTCTTTTGAATTAACATACCTGTTTTAGCTTCTAGAGGATAAGCTTGTCCAATTTTTGAAAAAGGGTCAATGACTGTTAGAAATTGTTTATGGTCAAAGTGGAATGTGTCAATATGTAATGTTTCCATAGGTTTTTCCGGTGTAGGTGTGATTTGAAATTTTGGATGTTGAGGTTTTCTGTCGTATTTACAAGTTTGGCAAGTTTCGCAAGTGTTAATATGTTTAACTACATGTTGTCCTAAATTAGGCCAGTAATATCTTTTTCGAATGGCTTTAATAGTTTCGTTTTGTCCGCGGTGCACTGTTTTTCCTTCGTGCATATATTTAATTATGTGTTGTTGTCTTTGTTCACTAGGAATATCTTCGACTTTTTCGCGGCTAATTACCATTTTTACGGAATTTGAATAATATTTTTGAAGTACGCGAATAATTTTTGTTTAATATAAAAAATAAAAGCAAGGTGTATGGTTACTTATATTTTTAATCCATTGAATAAGAAATTTGAAAACATCATGGTCAGATGATCGACTTTTAAGACTTATGGTCCATCTGTAATGGTTATCAAATACTTTTTCGTAAGAACAAATATGACTAATATTACGATCATTTTCTGAAATAATATATTTGTATCTATAAGAATTTAATGACTTAGGGGTATATTCCATAGTAAAAAGTGGATTTTCATGAGATGTATGGGTAGTCTGATTGTCTGAGTCTTGTATAGTTTGCACGGGTTCAGTTTGTGTCGGGAGATTATTTTCAGTGGTGACATCTTGATTTTCATTTCCTAATATTTCGGAGATAAATTGGTCCAATTCTTCGGGGTTGCCTAGTTGAGCATTCATTGAAAGTGTTTCTAGGTCGTCTAATTCGGGGATGTGTATTAGGACTGGTTGATCTTGGGCGGTGTTTTCATTTTCTATAACGTTCAAATCGTCAATTCTGATTCTAGAGAGTGGATCAGCGGGATTGTGTTTACCTTTTTTATATTTAATTTCGAAATCATACTCCATGAGTTTGAGTCTCCATCGAGCTAAACGAGAATGGGGATCTTTGAGATTGAACAACCATTGCAAGGGTTGATGATCGGTTTCGATAATAAATTTCGTTCCAAAGAGATATGGTCTAAAATGTTTGGTGGCATCAACAATAGCTAAAAGCTCTTTTTCAATAGTTGACTAGTTACACTCAGCTGGATTTAGGGTACGAGAATAGTAACTTATTGGGTGACCTTGTGATAAAATAGCGCCTATAGCAAAATTGCTAGCATCTGTAGTGAGGGTAAATGTTTTTTCATAATCGGGATAAGCAAGGACAGGATCATTGCAAAGCAAGTCTTTGCATTTTTGTACGCATTCTTTGTACTCGGGGGTAAGGATGATTTTGGCATCTTTTTTCAAACAAGACGTTAGTGGTTTGGTAATACGAGCGAAGCCTGGAATGAATTTTCTATAATAACCTAGCAGACCAAGGAAAGACTTAATTTCTTTATGAGTTTTGGGTATTGGAAATTTTTTAATAGCTTCAATTTTCTTTTGATTGGGTTTAATACCTTCTGGAGTGATGACATGACCAAGGAATTCAACTTCTCTACAAAGGAATTCAGATTTATCGAGTTGAATTTTGAGGTTGGCTTTTTGGAAAGTTTTAAAGATAAGTTTTAAATTTTGGATGTGTTCTTGAAGGGAAGTACTAAAGATTATCACATCATCCATATAAACGAAACAGATTTTATTTTGGAGATTTTTAAGAATATTGTCCATGACTCGTTGGAAAGTGGACGGGGCATTCTTTAGACCAAAGGGCATGCGGATGTACTCATAGTGTCCGTTTTCAACGGTGAAAGCCGTTTTTTCGATACTGTCAGGATGCATTTCGATTTGATGAAATCCTGAAGCGAGGTCTAACGTAGTGAAATATTGACAACGTCCTAGTTTGTCAAGGATATCTGTGATGTTTGGAAGTGGGTAACGGTCAGAAATGGTTTTTTCATTAACTTTTCTATAATCTACAACCATACGCCATTTGCGGTTGCCAGAAGCGTCCAGCTTCTTGGGTACAATCCAAATAGGTGAGCTCCATGGGCTGAAAGAAGGTCGAATGATACCATCATCGAGTAATTTGGAAATTTGTTTTTGGACTTCTTGTTTGTGATAATATGGGTAACGGTATGATTTTGTGTGGACAGGAGTTTCATCTGAAACTCTAATATGATGTTTGATTTCGTTGGTGAATGTAAGTTTATCATCGGAAAATAGAATACGTCAGAATATTGACTGCATAATGAGAGAAGGGCATTTCGTTCTTCAGAATTGAGGTGATCTGTTCTTAAAAGATTAGCAATATCTGTAGGTTTTTCAGAAGGGGATAAAATTTTTGCATCGTAAGTGTTGAAATGATCAAGGGGCAAGACATTTAAAGGCTCTGGGAATTCAACTTCAGTAGGTCTACTTTCCAAGTTGTGAATTTCGACAAGGGCTAAGCCATTTTTTGCTGTGGTTATAGTCTCTGGAATGAGACAAGTAGAAGTCGAATTTTGAGGAATATATACGTCGCCAGAAGTTATATCAACGGGGACATGTTTTAGAATAATTTCATTCGAATTTATAGAATAAGTCCTTGAAGTTTCATTTGGAGTTCGCATATAAACAGGAATTTCAGTGAAGTTATTATAAAGAATTTGATCTTCAAAACCTATAAGACCATCATAAAAATCGTGAAAGTCGAAAAGAAGGACATCTAATGTTTTATTAGAGTTAAATTCTGCAAATGATGGAATTTGGGCGGAAAATTGAACATCTGTTTGACCAGTACAAGTCTTTAATCTGGTCGTGTCTTGATAAATACATTCTGAGAAATTAGTTTGAATAATGTCAGGACGGATGATACTTTTTGAACATCCTGTATCTATAAGAAGTTTAAGAGGAGGATTTTGAATTAAGATGTAGGGTAATGAACAGGGGATTGAAATATTGTTAAACTCGTGGTTTACGTAGGGGAGATTTCTTGAGGTACCTGGATAAAATTTTCTTCATTGTCTTCATTTGTAGGTTCTTCCCATGAATATTTATTGTATGTAGATTCTCTTCCTGACTCAAGTGGGGCGACTTCTTGTCGTTCTTCAATGGGGAATGTTTCATGTTGGTAATATTGATTGGACTAGTCAGTAGTCCGGTTGGTTGTCTGGAGTGGTGATTTGTAAGTCATTAGAAAATAATTCTTCTACGTGATACTTAGGTTGTCTAGTATTTTGGAAACGGATGCCTGAAGGTTGTGACGGACGTGGTGGCATTTCTCTTTGTTGAGTTTGATTATAGCGAGGTTGTATAGAGACTCCTGACATAGGGGTCGGTTTGTTCACAGGTTGATTAGATCGCTGAGATGGCGCAAAGACATTTTGGGGCTTACCAAAGACTTGAGAGTTTGTTGGATAATTCCTATTTACAGGACGACTTTGAATATTAATTGGTTGTGACGGGAAGTTTTGTTGCGATTGTGGAGGTCGATAAGATTGTTGAAAATAATTAGGTTGTGAGTAATTGGGTTGTGAAGAATATGGTCTTTGATTTCAGTTGGTTTTGACTGGAGGTCTTTGGACTTGTTTTAAATTATGTTGTTTTGTATGACCTAGAGCTAAGTTTTTAAATTCATCGTATTTTATTTGTTCGTCTATAAATGTCATAGCATGTTCTATAGTTTTTATATTATAATTAAGACGCAACATAGTTTCATAGTGTGATGGCAAATTCATTTTGTAAGTATTGAAAATTTGATTCTCATAAAATTTAATTGAACCTTGTTTTTCTTCATTTGGTATTGGGGACATCATAATTTTAGAAATTATTTTTGATTTTAATTCTACTAAACGATTCCCAAAACAAAGTAGTGATTCTTTAGGCTGAAGGCGAGTTTGCTGTAATTCGCACTGCAACGTTTCTATACTTTTATGATCGCTAAAATTTTGTGAAAATAAATCTCTAATTTGGGGCCACGTTAAAATATCAGGTCTACTATCTAAAAGTTGTTGTGCTTTTCCGGTGATTTTATTTTTTATTACACTTAGGAGGACTCTAATATGTAATTCATTTTCTGCGGGACAACAATCAAGTAAATTATCTACTGCTTCGAAAAAGTTTTTAAGTCTAGTTTCACCTCCATTGAAAATAGGGATGAATTCCGAAAGGTTACGAACTTTTTGCAAATCTAGAGACATTTCTGTTGCAAAGAATTGATCAGAACTTTTTACAGTTGGACTTACTATACTGAATTGTGAAAGTACAGAGGTTAATTGGTCAAGTTCAGGTTCAGATAAATTTTGAGAAATTTTCTGTGTGTGATGTGATGACATAAAACAAAGTAAATTAATTATTTACTGTGTATTTATATGTACTTAAAGGTAAAAATGATTGACTATCAAAACTAAATTTTTTAAAAATTGAGTTGATTTATTGATTTATTTGACTTAATTTAAAACTAATAATACTCGCACAGAGTACAGAGTAAGCGAAATTATTATAAAATGATTGACTCTTAAAACTAAGTTTTCAAAATTGGATTGATTGATTTGTTTGACTTAATCTAACATTAATAATACTCGCACAAAGTAAGCGAAATTATTAATCTTCTTTAAAAATTAATCCTACGGCAGTTAATCTTTAAAGGTTTGTTTCCGTAAACTATCACACTACGTAAGTGATAGCGATAGGAATTTCCTTGCAAGTGACCTTACTGAGTCGCGTATATCGTTTAAACAATTGAAAGACTGTTACGCGAGCGTTCACGCCTTAGTCCGGTAAATTTGAGTAAACAACTTAAATCGAGACACAGAAAAGGGTTGAGAAAGGAGGCGAGATACAACTATTGAGCTCTACTCACTGTGTAGTTTCTGCCTGTAGACTTCTTCTGGTCCTGGTTCAGCTTAATGGTTGAAACCAACGTTGTCCTGATGAAATCCGAGGTTGGATGTCTTCGATAGACTGCTTCACAGGAACAACTGCCAAATCCTACCGACTGCGCCAATGATGTTTCGGGAGAAACGTTGTTTGAAGAATAACTACAGGTTCACAAAAACTTTTTATTTTGTACGAAACTAACAGCGATCTGACTCTAAAACCGACTGGAATAATTGTATCTGCTTAGAAAGAGTGCAGATTTAATTTATAATTATATAAATGCTAACTGTGGAAAACCATTATTATTATGATAGGATTACTCATGGCGGCATTACGTTATGTGTAATGCCGGTGACTCAATTCTTATCAAAAATAAAATATGAACGGAAATGAATCATAGGCTATTACTCACGTTATAATTTATAATACTATGTAAGATTTCTCACTTTGACATCTACTATGATGTTTACATTGACAATTAAGATAATGCGTATTATTTTCATGGCCCGCTGGTCAGAAGTAAATTAATAAAATGGAAAACTATGGTATCGAATAAAAAATACCTCGATAGCAAGAAAACGGTAGCAGATAGGTATAGGGAATCCTAATACAGATTGAAATATCACTTAATTCTCCATCACAGAAAGTAATAAAATACAGGGTGATCCATTTAAGAAAATTGACTTTTGAGCAGTTGAAGTTTGTCAGAATGAACTAAATTTTTGGACACCCTGTAAATAATAAAATATCAAAGTACATATCACCTGAAAGCTTAATAGTCCGCCTAATTACAGCCCAAAATTTGCTACTGTAACTTTTGTTTTGAATAAGGTGACGAGCATTCCAATGGGATACTACAAAACCTAATTTTTTCAAAAAAATTTAAATATCTCAAAAACTGCTGAAGATAGGTATAGGGAATTGTTAAGAAAGTTCACTTCAAATCAGCAGGGTAATTCAAAAATGTAATAATATACTGGGTGTTCTATTTAAAATAAGGAAGTTGATAGCTACTTCCGATATAATCGGAAGTGTCAGAAAATCAAAATTACTTTAGTTGAATAGATCGTTCTTGCTAACCCCTGATTCCAAATTTTAAAAAATGAATTCCAATGGGAAGTTCATAAACTTTTAATGAACGGGTTAGCTGAATCACCCTGTATATATATATATATATATATATATATATATATATATATATATATATATATATATATATATATATATATATATATATATATATATATATATATATATATATATATATATATATATATATATATATATATATATATATATATATATATATATATATATGATAGGCACATCCATCACTTTTCGACGAAACTTTGCGCACTTAGATCAGCGATTTATCTCATCATTTTTTTAAATGAAAGTAGGTCCTAATATCCTAATATATGGGGTTTTCCAAAGTCTCAACCCAATCAAGGCAAATTTGGTTTCAGGAGAACTTTTTTAAATTTTAAATTTAGCAATTTTCAAAAATTTATCTCTCTGCGTCTATTTAACCGATTGATCTCGGCCTGATCGAATTTCTTTTCGTTGAACTCTCTATTTATTGAAAAAAATTATATTAAAGCTTAGATCGTATGCACGCTTCCGGGAGACGATTTTAACTGATCCGTTAATTTTATAAAATTTTACCCTTCTTTAAAATGTCGCTATTTGTACAAATTTTAAAATTAAAAATTATGCCTGGGCTCATATTATTTGGCTTGATTCATAGTTTCAAAATTAGTGAAAATTTTAAATATCTAGTGATTACACTTCGTAATATGACCTATCAAATTTAATTGATTTTCAAAAAATAGCTATTTTCAATTAGCTTCAACTTTTGTTCTTTGAATTTCGAATTATTTGACATTTTCACAAATATTGATTTATTATATTCTTAAAAATTCCTGAAAATTTTAACTTTCGAATCGAACCAAGATACGAGTTACAAACTTTCAAATAACCTGAAACTCGTATTGTAACAACCGAGCAATTCATTCATCTTTAGACTCATTCATAATGCTTTAGAAAGTAAGTAAGTACAAGTAATGATAATACTTTATTTCACATTATCAATACCAATAAATATATATATATATATATATATATATATATATATATATATATATATATATATATATATATATATATATATATATATATATATATATATATATATATATATATATATATATATATATATATGGGGAACAACATCCTCCTCGTGGCTCGCCCTGTACAGGTAGGGGTAATTATATTAAATCAATGTTGGCCGTAGGCTCTTGGGACTAACCATCCCAAGGGTCTGAATCGGGTTCTCAACCAAACCAGAGGGAGTGCTCCTCACAATCGGCCTCATTCGGATGGAGGTCAGAGACAGGTGGCAAGGGTCTTACCGGACCTTCTCAATGGTAACGACAAAGGCAATGAACATTGACGTTTTAGGTAGACCTTGTCTACCTAACTAAGGGATGATTTGCTTCTTGCTACGAAAGCAGCACTCCTAACCGCAGTGGATACATGGCGACATTGCACGTAGCTTAGGATGAAATGCACCCTGGGCATTGCTCATTCTCTCAACAAAATCTGAGGAACCAGGTAGTATATCTGCGAAGGTCAGGACATGTGAGGCAGCCCCATCAGCCTGATATACTACTTACTGCACCTCTACCGCAGCAAATAGTTGATGGGGAAAATCCACGAGAGTATACCGAGCCCTCTATAAGGGCAAGAGGTAACCTTAATATCAGGGTTCACCTAAAGCAATAAAACCTGATAAGAATAAATGGTAGAATCGATGAGGAACTTCTAGAAGATGCAGACATCTGGCAGATCAATTGTGTCGTTTACAACGTCACTAAGGAGCTCTTTCCCGTGAGAGGTCAAACTCTTTCAACAGGAACGAGAAAACCAAGCGGAATGTAGAGCAGATCGAAAGCCCAGACAGCATGCCTCTCGAATCCAGAGTGTGGTTGAATATATAAGAAACAATCGGCAGTTTCCCGACACCTAGAGTCCGACGTATTATCCCCGGACTCAGACGCCAACACCACACTCTAAATCAAACGGCGCTCTTAGCTACAAAACAGCACTATTTAAACAAGATTCGAGCACTTATAGCGATTAAGAAAACTTTGAATAGGCGGATAAGGAGCATGGAGCAAAACAAATTGTTCCGTACAAATTCCTCCCGCCTTATTCAGGAGCAACAACGTGCCGTCGAACATCCACCGGCTGTAAAGGATGTCGAAAACTTTTGGAAGGAAATCTATGACACGACACGTCCATTCAATAACACTCCAGTGATCGCACGCTTCCAGGCTCTTTGTGACACTCTCATTGAAAAACGACAGGAAGCGTGCTCGGCAATTAAGTGCCGTGCACATGTTGGAACTAAGAACTTCGCTGCCCCGGGCCCAGACGGATTGAATATATGGTGGTGGAAACGGTTTCCTTATACACACCGCCGTCTGGCCAGAGTCTTAAACTCGTGATTGAACGAGAGGCAGCATATTCCGGATTAGTTTGTCGAGGGACGATCTGTACTTATCCCCAAGAAAGGGAATTTGTCCGATCCGAAAAATTATAGGCCGATTACGTGCCTCAATTCCTGGTACAAGTTGTTTATAGGCATATTGTATGTCAAGACGTTAGAGCACGTGAAACCAGTCCTTCAGGAGATGGGGGAGCAACGCAGTGCAAAGAGGGGCCAGGATATGCAACGCGTAAAGGACGCTCTCCGTGGCAAATACAGACATCGACTCCGAAAAATTTGGTATCAGATCTGTCGGGGAAAAACAAGCTGTCTGCAATAAATATGTTCGCCACTCCAGTACTGCTCTACTCCTTCGAAGTAGTGAAGTAGACTGTCGATGCCCTGCGTAGGTGAGACAAGGAAACCCGAAAGATGATGGACATACATAGAAGCATTCATCCAAGATCGTCTGATCCTCGGCTATACCTCCCGAGAAAACTTGGAGACCGAGGACTCTTAAACCTGGAGTGTATGCATGACAGATTAGTCCTGAGCATAGCGTGTAACGTCGTCCACAGCTCCACTCCACTCATGCGGCTAGTGAGAGATCATGAAGTCGCAGAGGTGGGAGTGGGCCTATTTAAGGCAGCACAAAAGCCGCAGAACGATTCGGTCTCAGATTCGACCACAGACGAAGGGGTAGGCAAGGTGATGACATACAGTCAATCACTGAACTGGAGCTGAATCGTCTGAAAGCCCAAATCAAAGCTGCAGAACAGAGAAATCTGTTTAGGGAGCATATCAATAAGTCCCTACATGGAGTCTTCTATAATAACATTAAAGCGCACGGTTTATCGACGGCGATGACCTTCGCTCACTTGAGGTCAGCCAGGCCCATGGTGTTATAAACACCTTGGTCAGCGAAGCCGGATAATGGACCTGATATCAACTGCAGGGCCTGCCACCAGGCACCGAAATCACTTATGCAGCTGCTATCCTCGTGCCCTCTCTATACGACTTCGGTCTACATCTATCGGCATAACGCGGCATTACGTGTGCTATATTACTACCTAAGGTACTCGTATGGGGTGGACAAAACACCGATGCTGCCTTATGCTCCCGGAGATATTGAGTCTGCTGTTGGGAATTACAAGTGTCGCATGTATTGGACTTTCTCGTTCCCGACTGTCAAGCAAATACAAACTAATAATCCTGATGTCGTCCTCCTTGCTCATCAAACCAAGGTGATGTATGTCATCGAGTTCTCGGCTCCTGCCGAGAAAACATCACCTTGAATGAGGAGGAGAAACGGACTAAATACGTAGACCTCCGGTGTGAGCTGCGGACGCTGTACCCAATCTACTCTGTCAAGGTGGTGGTTCTGGTTATCAATGTTCTCGGAGGGATGAAGCCTACGATGCTGTCGGAACTGAACATCATTCCGGCTTGCCAAAAATCGGTAGAGTGGTTGGCAGGTCAAATGCAGAAAGCGGTTATCTTCGGTTCTCTGCGTTTACTTAGGACACATGATTATAGATCCACAATAACTAACTTAGCAGGCTAGTGAGGCGTTGTTGCGGATAATACGCCGGCGCTTTCGTACGAGTATCGGAGCCATGGGAGAACTGTCCGGCATACGGAAACGGATCGTATGTATATATATATATATATATATATATATATATATATATATATATATATATATATATATATATATATATATATATATATATTACTAAAAGCCAGTCACCCCTTTCTGTAGCTCCGACTCACACAGAAGGTGCCCTGGTAATACCAGTAATTACTCCTCGCGTCCATTGGGTTAGTGATTACTGGGACGAGTCGTGTGCCCTGAGTAGACGAAGCGAACCGAGAATTACGGAATTACGGCATGCGACCGGCTAAGAGTTCTGCCGAGTTCCGGCATGCCGGTATGCTCTTTAATTCTGAAAGCAGTGTATCTCTCACTCCACCATGGGCTCCTACAATCAGTACCTTAAGTTTAACAGAATGGTCTGGATAGAGTCTGCGGAGTTCTAAGATTAAGTCTCGATATTTTGTCCGGTTCACCTCGTCTTTCAAAACAATGTTACCATCACCGGGTTCCGAGAACTCGATGACGAACATTGTCCTAAGTTGGTGGTCGAGGAGGACTACGTCAGGCTTGTTGGCTTGTATTTGCCTGACGGTGGGAAACGAATAGTTCCAGTATATTCGGCACTTCTCGTTTTCCACAACGGACTCAATAACCCCGAAGCGCAAGGCAGCACTGTTGTCTCGTCTATCTGATATGAGTGCCTTAAATGATAATAAAGCACCCGTAACGCTGCGTTCTGTCTATGGATATAGGCCGAGACAGCATATACTGGAAATGCCGACAGTAAATGCATCAATGTCGCCGGCGCCCTGCGGCAGGCCCTGCAGCTGACATTAGGGACCTCCATACCCATGACACGACTCCGATAGACGAGCGTGTTAAATACACAATCTTGGCAAGCCATGATGAATCTCTCGGTCTCTGAATTTAGCCCGGCTGACTTTAAGAAAGCAAAGTCCACGGCCTCCGCGATGTCGTAGGAGGTATAACCGTGGAACGGACGATCTGGGGTGTAAATTCCTACTGAGATGCATCCTCTTTCGAGTTACTACGTCGAGTCGCCGCAGCTCTTTCTGTGTCCATTTGACTATTCCGAAGGAGTAGACAAGGATCGGAAAGGCAAGCATGTTTGCAGACACCTTGTTCTTACCCGACAGTTCTGAAGACCAGATCCGTCGGAGGCGGTGTTGATACTTGACGCGGAGAGCGTTTTTTACACCTACATCTTAGGTGGAGCGTTGATCAACACCCAAGTAGGTGTACAACCCTCCGGCATCTAAGTGGTGTAAGATGCTTCCGTCTACGAGCTGCGTATCCTCTACGTATTCCCGGCTTCGTTCTCTCTTGAGATGAACTATTCAGGGAGACTCCTTTAGCCTCCTTCTTCTAGAAAATTTTCCATGGCCTGGATCGACTACCGCAAGGCATTCGATATTACATCGCATGAGTTAATAATTCACTTGCTTCAATGCCTTGTGGTGCCCGGTCCTGTAGTGAGATGTATTGAAGAATTGATGTCGCTCTGATGGACTTGGTTTACGATAGCATTGGGTAATACTAGAGTCCGGACAGAACTGGTGTCGTTCAGAAGGGGCATGTTTCAAGGAGACTCCCTTAGCCTCCTTCTGTTTTGCATCTCACTACTGCCGTTGTCCGTGTCCTTCAGGAATACCCGTGGCTACAACTGCGGCACCCCCGGTGATCGGAGGCATAAGGTCACCCATCTATTTTATATGGATGACCTAAAACTTTATGCCTCCGGAGAAAGGGAATTACGGCAGTCCCTAAGGGTGGTGCAGGAGCACACGCAGACCATCGGGATGGAGTTCGGGTTGAACAAATGTGCACTGGTTCATCTCAAGAGAGGGTGAAGCCGGGAATACGCAGAGGATGCGCAGCTCGTAGACGACAGCATCTTACACCACTACTACTATGAAATGGATCTAAATCTCGATAGTGGGCATACCGAAGTGTTTCTAAACTTCTTTTTTTTTTTTTTTTAAAGCGATAGTCAACTTTTTTTCTTCAAATGGCAACATAGATTCCTTTTTATTTACTGTTGTGCAGATTTCTTTTTTGAATCTAACGATGTATGACAAATGGACTTTTGTGAAATATTTGTGACAGATAAATGGTGAGAATATTCGCCGATACCGCAATAGACGCCCGGTCGCTTAATTGATGACAAACGTATTTTGACTAATCGTCTGTGCCGTGGAAAACAAAAAAAAATACAACAAAGAAAATAAAACCCAGGACAAAATTAGAATTTAATTGTAAAGGAAACATTACATGAAGATCAATTAAAAACAAGTTGATTAAATACATGCAAAGATAAAACGAAACTACATTAAACAACATTAAAGAGCATTAAACACGAAATACATTAAACGAAGTGCAACAAACTCGAAACAACTAAAGAAACAAATTAGCAAATCAAATAAAGTTACAAAAATACAAGTGCTGCTCAAAATGGTTACCGGCACAATCAAGACATACCTGGCATCTTCTGAATACTGCATTGGTCGCATTCAATATACAATTGGGGGGTATTTCGCGACACGCGCGTATAATTCTTTGCCTCATAATTTATTCATTTTTTGGTCGGGTTAAATAGACATGATCTTGAAGATAATCCCACAACCAATAATCAAGTGGAGTAAGATCTGGAGAACGGTCAGGCCAGAGAATCGGTCCAAAAGTTCCTATCCATCTTTCATTAAATATGGTATTTAACCAATTAGTATTCATTCTGGCATTATGAGGGGTAGCCCCATCTTGCTGGAAATAAATTCTATTGAGTTCTGGAATATGTAATTCATTTAAAAAATCCTGAAGTTGTTCTGTCAATATTTGATAATATTTTTCTTGATTTAGGGTACCGTCTATGAAAAATAGTCCAATCAATCTATTACTCAGAATGCCACACCACACATTAATACTAAACCTTCACTGAAAATTAGTTTCGACGATAATCCTTGGGTTTTGTTGGCTCCAATGTCAGTGGATATTTCTATTAAAAATACCATTGACACTAAATGTACATTCGTCTGACCAAATAATCTTAGTGTGGAAAAGTGTCTCTCCTCGCACTGAATTTAAATACAAATGGCAAAATTGTTGTCTTCGTTCTCTATAGTTATCCTCTAATGCCTGGACTTTTTAAGGTATGTATGGCTTAAATTTGTGCTTTTTCAATATTGAATTCACAGTTCGATTTGAAGTTCCAATATTATTTGAAATTTCCCGAATCGAGGTTCTTGGGTTTTCTTCAACATTAAGAAGAACATTGAGCTCCGTGTTTTCATTAAATTCGCGTTCTTCTCGTTTCGGTTTCTTAAATGCCCCATAGTTTCTTAAATTTTCTTCAAGTCTTCCAAACTTACGTGGTTCTGAAACTTCTCTATGAGTAAACCGCTCTCTATAAAGGCGGACTACTGCACCACGATTCTGATTACGCTGAAAGCATACCTGAATCATATCCGTCATTATTTGATTATGGTCCATACTGCACTGTTGACTTATTTCGTAAAATATAACTTACTGTAATGACACTATGACACACAAAAGAAAATAATGTAAAAAACTGGGATGCGGAAGCTGAAATGACATTTACTCGATTTGTTGTATTATCTTTTGTTTTCCACGGCACAGATGATTAGTTAAATGCGTTGTCATTAATTAAACGACCGGGCGCCTATTGCGGTATCGGTGAATATTTTCACCATTATTCTGTGGAAAATGTTTCACAAAAGCCCATTTGTTATACATCGTTGGATTCAGAAAAGAAATCTGCACAAAAGTAAATAAAAAAATACTATATTGCTATTTGAAAAAAAAGTTGACTATCGCTTTAAAAAAAAAAAAGTTTAAAAACACTGCGATATGCTCACTCTAGATTCACTAAGGTCAGTCTTTAAGGTATACATATATTTTAACCACTTAATATCTACACCTTATAAATGATTATTGTGAAAACCATTTTTTTATATCGGCCTTATTAACGGAGTTACTGAATTTCTAATATTTAGAAAAATTTCTTCAACATTTTGATAACCACTTATTTGTTGTATCCACTATATCCATGATACAAATTTGATCAGATGTATAGCGGAAGTGTTCCAAATCTCCACATTTACATTTTCTCCTTTTAGTTGACAAATAAATGGCCAAAAGTTGATTTTATTGCAAATAGCGAGGAATAAATAGAGCTGAGATGTGAGATGCACTTTAGCAGGTAAAATATTGATGTTTTAAGAGCTATTTTGTATTTAATTTATATTACAAAATTGTACAATACCGAAGTAGAAATATTTTTAGTTTCTTACCCCTAAACTTGTATAAAAAGTTGCAGAAGGGCTGTCGAATTACAAAGGTTATAGCATAATTGTAAGACCTCTTTAATTATTTACATTAGCGTAAAACTCTGAAATCCTCACCAAAATTTAGCTACCCTTCTACTTTCGAATCCGTCGTATAACGAATCGGGTTTCAGCATTTTCAGGTTTGACAGTGTAACTTGAGATTTTAATTTTACTTAAAATTGTTTAATTAAAATTTAATAGTTATCATTTATATTGTTTGAGTTGCTTTTTTGTTGTATTTAGACATTTATATTTGATTTTATATTTTTCAACTTTAATCACCAGTTTAGGGTAAGTAACGAAGTATAATCAAAGTACGTTTTATAACTTATGTGAATTGACATACAAGCAGATTTCATAACTTTTCATTATTATTTAATTAATTTTAATTGAAAGAAATTGCCTTTAATGGGTAACTATTAGTTTTTATTTCTAAATCACACATTTATGTAGAGATTAAACGTGTATCACATGCATATTGTAACTTCACTATCAAATTGCAGATAAATGGATGTGACTATGAAATCAACAAAAAAGGCGTTACATAGCTGTTCCCAAGAAGTAATGTAATAACATTTATAAAGAACGATCCCAAGGATAATGTGAACATTCTAAGAGAATGTTAGCCGCAACAGAAATTTAAAAGAACGCCTATCAACAGGTACTCAAAGAAGGTGCTGTGATAGATTCAGGTACCTCCTTTTTTCCCCCAAAGAAAAAAGGAACAAACCAAGCACAAAATCATATTCGTACGAAGGTAGTCGTGCATAATTCAGGAATTTTATATAATAGGGAAGAGAAGGCCTACTGTAAAAGGTTTGTACTAACTGCAAAATATTTCCTGAGAGATTTTCATTAACTGCTCGATTTGTTTACACAGATATTGTACTTCAAATCAATACTGAATCAAAAAAACTGGTATACCTTTCGATGGCAAAATTAGTTCCTTGCGACGCTTTCACAGAACAATGGACTTGAGGTAAATTATACATCAATTTATTTGTATTATTATTTATATTTATAATTAAGGACTCAGTTACATAGTAGTTGTTCTATGCACTCGATATTATATAAATGTTACACAAAGGTAAATCAATCGAGTAAACAACTTTGCTAAGATGATTTGTATTATAATAAGTATTTTTTATGATAAATACATTACTGTCAACTAAGCATAGGTAACTATTATTTTGCTAATATACTTCTACTTTGTTATAGCTCTATTGACCTAGTAAGTACAGAGTAGTTGCAAAATTATATACTACTAGCAAGAACATTCGAACGATATGCATATGAAGATAAATTGTTTGAATTTCTACCTTAAAGGTGGAAAAAAGCTAGTGATAACAGAAAATCTCTTATGAAATATTATGACATATTACGAGATTACGAGAAAAATCAAGTATTTATATTAGATGAAAAATATATTCGCAGTTCGCACACAGTACGAAAGTAATTGACAGATGGCAGTTATTTAGGTTTAAATTAACCCATATCTAAGGGAAAGGGCCTGATTATTGTTCATGTTGGCAATGAATATGGTTTTGTGGAAAATGCCTTATTAATATTCAAATCAGGTATGATATTGTCTAGATTCAAAACATGTGAAAATATAATATTATATTTAAGGAGTGAAGAGCAAGGATTATCATGGTCATACGAGCACCAAAAACTTTAAAAAGTGGCTTGAATGTCAAGTAATCCCAAATTTTCCAACACGATCAGTTTTGGTTGTTGATCATACTACAACAATGCCATTGAAAAGCAACCAACAATAGGAACAAAAAAGATAGATATGGTGAAATGGCTACAAGAGTGTAACATTTCATGTGAGCCAACAGTGATAAAATCCGAATTATATGAGCTAATTAATTAAAACATAAAGTATATGTTACATAATGAACTACTGAAACACTATGGTTATACTGTCCTACATTTGCCACCATATCACTCAGAACTGATACTAGTTTCCGCTTAGATGCCGTGGAAAACCTAACTAGCACAAGAAAAATTTGCTGCAATTGGTCCTGAAGAATGGAAGAAAATATGTGATCATTGTAGAAAATTTTAAAGTAACTTTATTGAAATAGCATTCAATAGATGGTACCGATGATAATACTATTTATTCTTATTACATTTATAATTTGATTGCCTTATCTCGCATATGTTTTATTATTGCTTTTTATACATTGGATTGTATTTGTTGTCACAATTTGCCCATCTGCTTTACTTTTCTTTTTTTGAGGTGTGTATAACTATTATAAAATAATAATGTTTGTTTGTTTGGACACACATAAATTAGAACATCCTTCCCCAGAAAGCCTACAGGCAGGTTTTGTGTAGGGGAAAGTTACACATATAAACGCGGACAAACACCCAGCCCTGAGGGAAGTGCCAAGTTCCCTCTGGTGAGAATCGAACTCACGCAGATAATGTGCCCAGTATTTGGCCCAGTTGCCACCCTGTTACCAAATACCAAGTCAGCACCACCGCGGCACCATGAGAATAAGACCATGCGTCACCGATCCAAGTCGTAGACATCCAAGTCGCCGTGCAATCCGTTGCTTGACTTCGAACAGCGCAGGTCCGACAATGAACGGAGTACGCTGTCTCATCCTCTTTGTTTTTGAATTGCACTTTTAAATATCTATGCGTTTATCACTATTCTATATTTGTATCCATTTATTATTAGTTATACTATTGTCCACTAGTACGCAGACTAACCATAGGATTTGCATAGGCATGTATGACATTTTTTAAATAATTTTTTAAGGTGAAATTTGAATGAAATGATACAAAATAGATGTTATAGATATCATTTTCTAATTAAACCTAAATTTACATCAAAAGAACTTTTCTTTCCTAGTATCAGGAACAGCAACATTTTATTACTTTCTCTCACAAAAAATATACCGTTATGGTTGCCTTGGTAATAAATAATAAATATTGTAATATTGTAAAATAAGTGCCCCTGGATACGAAAAATATTTAACTCGCTGGCTAATAGAGGGCACTGCTGTTTAAAGATTTTATGTCGATCATGCTAATAATGTCAATATCGCTTTGTATTTGTGGCATCATGGAAAAATGTAATTAATTGTCAATTATTGTCAGTCGATGTGGACATTTTGTTTTAGTACGTTATTGCAAAATTAGTCGGCTTTAAAGGACGATTTTTTGTAGTTAGTTTTTAAGTACTTTCAAACTTATATCATTGTTTATATTAACAGAGATACAGTAATATTATATTTTGACTTGAATAAGTAGTAAGGACAATTTATAGTGTAGTAGTAAGTGCGGTTATAAAAAAACGTGCAAATAGCTTACTCAAAACCCGAAATGGTGGATATGCTGCGCTGTTATTTTTTAGCACGTGAAAGTGCACTCGTAGCAAGAAGGTACTCAGAAACATATCCCGCGAGAAATCTACCTAACGAATGCACTTTCGTGAGGATTGTGCGCGCGAGTTTTCCCTTTTTTATCAGAAAAACACTGGCAAGATTGAGTTTTAACAAAAACACGTTTATTTCCTTTAGGTTTATATTAAAGTAAAAAGATGACAAGTGAAACCGTATAATACATGTGAGAAACTGACTAAACTATTATCTACTCTGGGCTTAAGTATAAATCTTATCTAAACGACAAGGGTTGTTTACGCATTCCGATGTAAAGGCGACATGAGTGTTCCCATATCGATGTGAAACGTCCTGAGTTGATGCTGATATAATTATATATACACTATAACCTACCACAATAAGTTCGTTAGTACTAAAAATGGACCGTTGCGGCTGAAATTGATGACTAGGCTTTGTTTTGAGTTTAACAATTTATTGATCTAACGGCTGCTCTAAATCCAACGGTCAATGATATTAGGTGACATCAATAAGCAATAGCATAAAAAATACGTTGAGGATTGCACATTTCCTCCCCGCCTTTGACATATTATAATGTCAAGATTTAAATAACATGAAAATAGAACTTGAATAAGACTGGTTAGCATTAAACATAAAAATACAAGTATATATAACGAATCTAAATACTAGTGTCTTTGTAATAATTATAAATGTTTTCAACTTTAGCCATTCACAGACGCGCACATACACGGAATTGACTTTTTTTTCACTCACAGACACTGGTGCTGCGTCTCGTCAATGACTCCTGGCAAAACCGCTAACTTACGAATTGAACGTCTATAGGTTCCTTGGGTAGTACGAACATTTGCCACACGAACGAGTCCGTCAGGTCCTGGAAAAACCTCCTCAATACGTCCCAGCTTCCAAACCATGGGTGGTGCGTTGTCATCCGCCATGAGTACGAGAGATCCGACTTTTACGTCACAGACAGGTCGGCACCATTTTCGCTTTGATTGGAGTTGAGATGTAACTTCCAGGCTCCAACGTTTCCAAAAATGTTGTTTTAATTTTTTAATTCTCTCCCAGCGGCTCAGTCATGACTCCGGGATATCGCTTACGTTGCATTCTGGAAGAGCTGTTAGACTTTCTCCAATAAGAAAGTGGGCTGGGGTTAATGCTTGAAGGTCTGAGGGGTCATTGGATAGGGGGGTGAGAGGACGGGAGTTCATGACTGCTTCAATTTGGGTCATAAGGGTTACCGCCTCTTCAAAAGTAAGGTTAGCGTTCATGGTGATTCTATTTAAATAGTACTTAGCTGATTTTACCAGTCTTTCCCATAGACCTCCAAAATTAGGTGATCTGGGTGGAATAAATTTCCAGATTATGTTTTCCCGTAATAAATGAGACTGTACTTCCTTCTGTAAATCTTTATTAAGCAGAAATTTAGAAATTTCGTCAATTTGATGTTTAGCTCCCACAAAAGTCGTTGAGTTATAACAATAGATGTGTGAAACCTTGCCTCGTCTGGCACAAAATCGATTCAGTGCATTTAAGAAACATTCCGTGGTCAGGTCATTGACTACCTCTAAGTGTACCGCTCTTGTTACTAAACAGACGACCCAAGCTTTGACAATTTTTGGACTGCGCTTGCTTCCTTGTTTTAAATATATTGGACCGAAGTAATCCAAACCGACCTTTGTGAAGGGTCTGCAAGGTATTAACCTATCTTTTGGCAAATCTCCCATCTTTTGTTTTAATAATCGTGGAGACGCACGAAAACATGTAATACATGAATGTATTATTTTTCTTAATTCGTCGCGGGCTCTAAGAGGCCAGTATTTAGTTCTTAAGGAAGCTAGAGTTTGTGAGGCTCCAGCGTGAAGCAAGGAAATATGCTCCTTTTTTATAAGAAGTTTAATTATGTGATGTTTACTGGGTAGTAGGAGGGGAAATTTTACATCGAATTTTAAAGGTGAATTACGTAATCTGCCGCCGAGTCTAATTAGCCCCTCGTTGTCGATAAAGGGGTCGAGCGAATATAGTTTACTAGTTTTTGGAACCGGCTGGCATTTTTGGAGTACTAAATATTCCTCCGCGAAATCAGACTTTTGTACGATTTGAATAATAGCATTATGAGACTCGATTAGCTCTTGATTGGACAGATATCCACTACGTTTAGTATTTCTTTCTCGAATATTATTTACGAATCTGAGACAATACGCTAGGACGCGCTGTAGCTTGGTAAAAGATGAATATTTTGTGAGTAATGAAAAGGGAGTGACGATAGATGCTACTAGTGTATGTTTCCGCTTTTCTGGTAGAGAATTTGTCTCTATTGATGGCCTAAAATAATTTTCAGGCCAATCAGATATGTCTTGTAATAGAAAACTAGGGCCTTTCCAATATAACTTGTTGTTCATTTGCCGTGGATTAGCCCTCCGAGAGATTAGGCCTGCGGGATTTATTTTACCTTCTACATGATACCAGTTTTTGATATTACTAAGATTTTGAATTTTTAACACCCTGTTAGCCACGAAAACTTGCCAGGCATTTGCATTACTATTCAAATAATGTAGGACGATCATGGAATCTGTGAAATAGTATTTATTCTTGGTGCTTATATTTATTTCCCCGCATACATTATCCATTAGTTCGGTTCCTAGCAATGCCGCACACAATTCTAGAAGTGGTAGAGAAAGGACTTTGAGCGGGCTAACTCGCGATTTACTACAAATTAAGTTAATTGTAAATACGCCATTTCCAATCTTGGTTCTAGCGTATATTACGGCACCGTACGCCCGTAAATAAGCATCACAAAACATTACAAGATCCGTTTCTGCATTTGCTCTTGGAGTTATTAGTCGCGGGATCTTTATTTCCGTTAAAAATTCGAGTTCTCTAACGTATTTAATATATTCATTTTCAATATTTTGTAGGACTGGCTGGTCCCAGCCTAATTTTATGTCCATAGTTCTTGCATTAAGATTTTTGTTTTTATTACAATAGGCGATATAATACCCAGAGGGTCGTAAATTTTTGCGATAGAACTAAGAATTGATCTTTTACTTAAAGTTTCAGTAGATATATTTGCTTCAGTGCGATAGTTAACAATGTCGCTAGACGGATCCCACCATAAACCGAGTATCTTAGCCTTTTTTGTTTTATTGAGATCGATCATCTCATCCCGATCGTATATCGATGAATGTGCCACAATTTGCTAAGAATTGCTTTTCCACTTTGATAATTTAAGTCCTCTGCGACCTAGGACATCTACCAGCCGATCGCGTAATTCGATCCCTTCTCGGACGTTGCTTGACCCTGTTAAAATATCGTCCATAAATATATCGTTTTTTATGGCTCGGGTAGCCTTCGGAAATTCATTTTCTACTTCTGATGCTAATTATTCTACGCAACGCATAGCCGTGTACGGAGAGTTAGTAAGTCCGAAAACAAGTCTAGTAAGCCGGTATTTATTTATTGGTTCGTTCTCGCTAAACCACCAAAATAATTGTTGAAAATTTGTGTCTTCCCGATCAATTTTTATTTGTAAAAACATGCTTTCCATGTCACATGATATGACTATCTGATAAGTACGAAATCTGATTAATGTCCCAAAAGAATCGTTTTGTATGTTTGGGCCCGTCATTAGATTATCATTGAGACTCAAACCGTTACTTGATTTAGCTGAACCGTCGTATACTATTCTAATCTTAGAATTGTTGGGGTCGCGTTTAAATACCCCATTGTGTGGCAAAAAGAAATGATTTTCGTTTTCGGTTTTATCAGGTATTACCTCTTCTAAATACCCTTTTTCAAGTAAGTCGTTTATTGCTTTGGAATACAATTGTTTACAAGTATCGTCTCTCCTAAATTTTCTTTCTAAAAAGGTGAATCGTTTCATTGCATTTGAGACGAGTTTCCGAGATTAATTTTGTTACCTTTAAATGGTAGTTTAACGATAAATCTTCCGTCGTAAGGATCACGGCGATAAGTATCTAAAAAGTGCTCTTCGCATTCGATTTCTTCACTAGTCACATTACAATGGACAGGTGCTATGTTTTCCTGAACCCAAAAGCGTTCTAATAATTCATTTAAGTTGTTCGTGTGGTTTTGTTTTTTGATTACGTTACACGATGCAATAGGTGTACGATTATCGTTAAATCCATCCTAATAAAGTTTTTGATAAATATAAATGTGGTTCCGATAACTTTATTATATCGATACATAAGAGAGACCAAAAGCTTTCGGCCCCCAGCAATAGATCAATAGGACCGTTTTCATTAAAATTTGGGTCAGCTAGCTGTGTATTTTCCGGAATATTTAAACTACTTTTATCAAAGGACTCTGTTGGAAGATTCGCTGTTACACTTTCTAATATGCAGTAGTCAACGGAAGTTTCATAATTTTGATACAACGACCGAAAGACGACTTTCGCTGTTTGTACAGTATTGTTACAGGTTTCGTTTACACCCGATATAGATACATCTTGCCTTTTCGTCCTTAAATTTAATAATTTGCACATTGATTTCGATAATATATTAACTTGTGATCCCATATCTAATAAGACGCGACATTTTCTTGTTCGACCCGTGGAATCGATAGCTAATACGATTGCAGTTGATAAGACAACTTGTGTTTTTGACAACGATGCACAGCAGTTGACACTAGAAGATTGCTGCTGTTGCCGCACAGGTTTAGATTCGTGAATTAACGTATGATGTTGGCGAGACTGACACGTTTGGCAGTCCGAAGCTCTACATTCTGAAAGCTGATGATTTGATCT
The DNA here is from genome assembly GCA_037954035.1 of Rosalia funebris. Taxonomy (NCBI): domain Eukaryota; kingdom Metazoa; phylum Arthropoda; class Insecta; order Coleoptera; family Cerambycidae; genus Rosalia; species Rosalia funebris. The sequence continues at coordinate 18,781,585 of JAZFAV010000036.1, read as the reverse complement.
AAAGCAATTTAAACAGAGATTGCGTTTATTTATTTCGTTCTTTCGTTCGCTTACGTTCAATCGTAGAAAGTTTTCACACTGGCTAATATAATGAGGTCCTTTACAAAAATAGCAAGGAACCCGCACAGCAGCTGCATTAGACATACAGTTAACTAGAGGTTTTCTTGTATTAGCATTTGTTTGGTTAAAGGGCGATTTATCGAATGACTTTTGTTTTGCATTCTGATTTAGAGATTCAAGTACTACTCGCTTCTTTTCCAAAAAATCCATTACTTTTGTTAGTTGGACCGGCTCCGAATCCAATATGTTTTCAAGTTCGCGTCTTGTATGGTAATCTAGTTTACCCATAATTATCGTAGTTAGGATAGCATCCCAACTGTTTACCGGGATACCTGAAACCTTGAGCGCTTGTAGATTATTTGTAATATCACCAATGAGTTTTTGTAGTGAATCAGACGAACATTTATTTATTTCTGGAGAATTTAGTATAGCTTGTACATGAGCTTGTGTAATAAGACGTGTGTTTTTATATCGTTTTTTCAAAATTGAACAAGCCGATTGATAATTCTCACTTGATACTGATAACGACTCAACGGCGCGTGCTGCTTCGCCTTTTAAACATGATTTTAGGTAATGAAATTTTTGACAATCGTCTAGTGAGTTGTTTTGGTGAATTAAACTTTGGAATGCATCGTAAAACGGCAACCATTCTGAATGTTTGCCCGAAAAGGTTGGTAAATTTATTACCGGTAGCTTAACGTTAAATTGAGGAATAGTTGTAGAAGCATTATTATTTGGGATATTATTCACCCGGCTGTTAGACAGGATGGGAGAATTTGCTTCAAGTAGAGTTTGCAGTTGACTAAGAGTACTAAACCATGATTTTCCGAAAATACTTACTTCAGAAAGATCGGTTCCAGATACGTCGGATGCATTGCTAACCGATGCATCTCCTTCCGAAGTGTACTGACAACACATTATGTCGATGTTAATGTTTTCAAATTCTTCGCAAATTTTATGCATTTCGTTAATACGATTTTTAATTTCGTTGAGATCATTTTCCGCCACGAAATGCCTTGGAAATGACTCAATATCTATTAGTTTCGATTTTATTTGGGTTTTCTTTATTAACAAACGTTTTAAGTCTGCTAGTGATGATATATTTGTTTGTAAGAAAGTAAAACAATAAAAGATTCGATAACTGGGAACGCTAAACAAACTTTTAAGAAGCGAAGGTTCTTTACAGTAAATTTATAGTAAAGGACTGGTGAGAGTAGGATGCCCACTTACCTTTCGTTGGTGGTAACGGCTTCCAGTATTCGTTGTGATGTAGCCCCTGATATTTTCGTTAACGTTGGCTTTGTTACGGCTTAGTTTTGCTTCATTTAGTATCCGCTTTTACGTTTACGCGGTGATGCACTAAATTTTTCTTTAGTGGTCAAGACGTTATTATGGTTTTGTTTCACTTGACATTACTTAGTGTCCGCTTTCGTTTGCGCGGCGATTCACTAAGTTTTTTGTTTTGTTTTGGTTTCCCTCCACTTAGTGTCCGCTTTTACGTTTGCGCGGTGATGCACTAAGTTTACACGATTCGATTTTCGAAATTTTCGATAGACTTTCTATTAATCCGATGCTCGAAGGACCATATGTGCGCGCGAGTTTTCCCTTTTTTATCAGAAAAATACTGGCAAGATTGAGTTTTAACAAAGACACGTTTATTTTCCTTTAGGTTTATATTAAAGTAAAAAGATGACAAGTGAAACCGTATAATACATGTGAGAAACTGACTAAACTATTATCTACTCTGGGCTTAAGGATAAATCTTATCTAAACGACAAGGGTTGTTTACGCATTCCGATGTAAGGGCGGCATGAGTGTTCCCATATCGATGTGAAACGTCCTGAGTTGATGCTGATATAATTATATATACACTATAACCTACCACAATAAGTTGGTTAGTACTAAAAATGGACTGTTGCGGCTGAAGTTGATGACTAGGCTTTGTTTTGAGTTTAACAATTTATTGATCTAACGGCTGCTCTAAATCCAACGGTCAATGATATTAGGTGACATTAATAAGCAATAGCATAAAAAATACGTTGAGGATTGCACAAGGATTTTTCAGCGATTGCGATATTTTGGAAGTTTTAAACCTCGTACTCAAGACATCGGTAGAGAACAAACAATAAGAATAAGAAATGTTGTTCCAGCTCTCTTGGATGCAATTGAAGAAGGTCGTGGCACCAGTACAAGAAGACTAAGTACCCAATTGACGTGTCACAGTCAACCGTTTCACGAAGTTTACGTTCGCAAGGGCTACATGCGTTTCATGTCAGGAAAGTTCAAGCTTTGCTTCCAGCAGATTTAGCAGGTCGAAGACAGTTTTATGAATGGTTACAACAACAATTTGAATAGGATTCAAGTTTTTCAGTTTTTCAAGATCCGTTTTATGGACAGATGAGGCAAGATTTACCAGAGAAGTGGTTTTTAATATCCAAAATATTTGGGCTAATGAAAATATTTGGGCTAATGAAAATCCTCGATCTATACGAGAGACCAGCTTTCAACAACAATTTTCAGTGAAGGTTTGGGCAGGAATTATTGACAATTTTCTTATTGGACCGTACATACTACCGAGAGGTCTGAATAGAGGAATTTATCTTAATTTTTTGAGTGAAACTTTAGAAAATCATTTAAATGATTCATTGCATCTAGCAACAAGAAAACTGTTGTGGATTCAACATGATGGTGCTCCCCCACATACTGCTAGAAACGTCGTTGATTGGTTGAATACAAACTATGATGATAAATGTATAGGACGTCATGGACCGATTCATTGGCCACCGCGATCGCCTGATTTAAATCCATGTGATTCTTTCTTGAGGCCATATGAAGCCACTAGTTTATGAAAGCTAATACAATTGAAGAATTGTAGGAACACAGCTGTTTCAGAATGTTCGTGAATCGCTGGTGAGAAGAACACGAGGACGTATACAGAATAATGGTGGCCATTTTGAACAGCTTTTGTGAATTTTATTATAGTTAAGGAGTATGCTCAGGAAAAAATAATGTTACAAAATGAAGTCATGTGAAGTAATTTTATTTGATGGGTTATAAAGTGAGGTGAAGTGACGTAAAATTAAGGGAAGTGGAGTGAAATGCAAAGTAGGTCAATACTTCCTGTTCAAGTGAGCGTTTATTGACTTTTATTCTTTGAAAATGTTTTTACTTCTTATTATTAGTATGCTGGCATATCTTTGTAGTTACAAATGCTTGTTTTTCTATTATCATTTGTTGTTTTCGAATTTATAAAAATTCATAGTGGGATCATAGGGCTACAGGCGAACAACGCACTTATCAAAAAAGTAACGCACTAAAGCAATACCTCAATGGTGGTGTGGAAACTTGTTAATTTTAATTTACCAATTAAAATAGAAGTTTAAAGAAATTAAAAATGTACTTTTGGTATTCTAAAAATACAAATCTGTAAGGTAGATATATTCTCTCCAATTTATGAGAAATTGGTGACAAGCTGACAACAGCGCATCTCTGTGATAGAATATTAACGGCAGTCGGCATGCTTGATCAGCGGTAACCAACATGTGACGGTGTTTTAAGGCAAAATTTACAAAAAAAAAAGAATATATATATATATATATATATATATATATATATATATATATATATATATATATATATATATATATATATATATATATATATATATATATATATATATATATATATATATATATATATATCTGGTTTCAGCATTTGGCGGTCGGACACAGTTTTCGAAAAGACGAATTTTCAACTTTCGCACATGACACTACTTTTCCTTGTCAAATAACATGCGTTTTGCATTAGATGGATACCTAATATTAATGTAAGTAGATGATACAACACTTCCTTTTTACACATTATACATTAAAACCATCACAACACATGCTATTCTTTACGATTTTCTTAATTTACTTGCAATGTTTACATTCACGTGCAGTTAGCGTCGTCCACTGTAATATTTGTAACCATGACGCCTTCTGTGTCATTCGATGAAACCACATATAGACTCCAAAATCTAACTCTGAATATTAGCAACTAAATACGTTGTTATTTTGAAAGATACTACCCTAACCTAACCTAACCTACCCATAATAAGCAGACAGTTAAGTTAGGTTAGTATTCTTCAAAATTACAGCGTATTTAGATGTTAATATTCAGAGTTAGCTTTTGTAGCCTCTCCGTATATATGTGGTTTCATCGAACGACACAGAGAAATATTATAATGGACGACACCAACTGCATGAGAATTGTAAACATTTGAAGTAATTAAATATCGTAATGAATAATAGGTTTTATGACGGTTTAATATATGATATGTATAAAGGATGTTTTGTAGCATCTACTCGTATTAATATTAGCTATCTGTGTAGCTATCTATGTAGCAAAAGTTATTTGGTAAGAAAAAGTGCTCTCGTGCGGAAAAGTGGAGAATAATTACCGAAAGAAATTGTCTTTAATAGGTAACTATTAGTTTTTATTTCTAAATCATACACTTATGTGGAGATTAAACGTGTATCACATGCATATTGTCACTTCACTATGAAATTGCAGATAAATGGATGTGACTAACGAAATAAACAAAAAAGGCGTTACATAGCTTTTCCCGAGAAGTAATAAGTAACGTCATAACATTTATGAAGAAGAATCCCAAGAATAAAGTGAACATTCGAAGAGAATGTTAGCCGCAACAGAAATTTAAAAAATACCTATCAACAGGTACTCAAAGAAGGTGCTGTGACAGATTCAGGTACCTCCTTTTTTCCCCAAAGAAAAAAGGAAAAAACCAAGCACAAAATCGTATTCGTACGTACGTAGTCATACATAATTTTACTGAAAAATGTTTGTGGAAGATAATTCAGGAATTTTATACAATACAATAGGGAAGAGCAGGCATACTGTAATAGGTTTGTATTAACTGCAAAATATTTTCTGAGAGATTTTAAATGTTAATGGTTTATTGTGAATGGTTACAACAACAATTTGAACAGGATCCAAATTTTTTAAGGTTCGTTTTATATACAGATGAGGCATGATTTACAGAGACGGGATTTTTAATATCCACAATACCCATATTTGGGCCGATGAAAATCCTCGAGCTGTACGAGAGACCAGCTTCCAACAACAATTTTCAGTGAATGTTTGGGCAGGAATTATTGACAATTTTCTTTTTGGACCATACATACTACCGAGACGTCAGAATGGAAGAATGTATCTCAATTTTTTGAGTGAAACTTTAGAAAAATCATTTGGATGATTTGTTGCCTCTAGTAACAAAAAGACTGAACAACCCACTTATCAAAAAAGTAACACACCAAAGCAATACCTCAATGGTGGTGTAGAAACTTGTTGATTTTAATTTACTTAGAACTTTAAAGAAATTAAAAATGTATCTTTGGTATTCTAAAAATACAAATCTGTAAGGTAGATATCAATTTGTGAGAAATCGGTGACAAGCTAACAGCGCATTTCTGTGATAGAATATTAACGGCAGTCGGCATGCTTGATCAGCGGTAACCAACATGTGACGGTGTATTAAGGCAAAATTTACAAAAAAAAACATTACTTTTAAGAAAAAAAACTACATAATAATGTTCCATGTGCCTAAATACACCGCTAGTAAATATATATATATATATATATATATATATATATATATATATATATATATATATATATATATATATATATATATATATATATATTTCTAAAAGCCAGTCACCTCTTTCTGTGGCTCCGACTCACACAGAAGGTGCGCTGGTAATACAGTTATCACTCCTCGCATCCGTTCGGTTAGTGATTACTGGGCCGAGTCGTGTGCCCTGAGTAGACGAAGCGAATCGAGAATTACGGCCTTCTGCATGCGACCTGCTAAGATTTCTGCCGAGTTCCGGCATGCCATGCCGGGTATGCTCTTTAATTCTGAAAGCAGTACAACGTTCCACGATGAACTGTTCGTAACCATATCAAGACAGAAAATGCAACCATAGTTGCTTGTGGAAACGCACCCATGGCACGTTTTAAAGAAAAATGCAGAAAGGATGAATGGAAAGATAATATGCCAGCAGGTACCGAAATAGAAATGACTTCAAAGGAAAGTATGACGTCAGAAATTTTAAAAATGGGTAGATCACTTTGCCAAATACAAACCGCCTGGAGACATTCTCCTTATTTTTGATGCAGCTGCTTCTCACCTAGATGTCCATATTGTTACTGCAGCTGATACGCATAAGATAACATTGCTGTGCTTACCCAGTAATATTAACCATGAGTTACAGCCACTTGATAAAAATGTTTTTAGAAGTTTTGAATACCATTGGAATTAAGAACTGGAATAACTAATGAAGTCATGAATTATTACACTCGGTATGTGGGCAGAAATGTAACGTACTAGATTTGGCGAAATTTTAAATAAACTTTTTTTACCACGAATGTCAGATTTAAGAATATTCAATGTCTTATTTTCTACGAATATTAAAATTAGAAATATAGGTACAAATCATAATATTCCCCAGCTACATATGTATGTATGTACAATAAAATATATATTTAAGCAGATTTGTTCTATTATTTTATGAATTTTGTCCGACTTTTAGCCTATGGCCTTATTGGGACATAGGGGTTTCTAATAACGCCAATAGCACTGTTTTCAAAAAAATACATTTTAAAATATAAAGGTTTATCGTATGAATCATTTTAAGTGCAGGATTAAAGTAGACTAGTTCAAGATGTTATTAATTAGATTTGGTGAAATTTTGGTGAACTATATTAAAGTTATAGCTTGTCAAACCTTAGCGCGGCCTTATTGGCAAAAACTGCTTTGAAAACTATTTTGTGAACTTGTTAAGCTATGAAAAAGGGCTAGTTAGTCTTGACGATGCTGGACGATGAAAATTAATAAATGTCTGTAAGAGAAAAGCTCTGTTAGATCTGAAAACAAAGAAAGTGTATTATCCTGAAAACAAAAAATTATTATTAATACTGCAGACAAACAGTATGAGTAGTCTTGAAAACAGAAAAGTATTATTAATCCTGGAAACAGAACAGTATGAGTAATCCTGAAAATAGAAAAGTATGAAGCCTGAAAACTGAAAAATATAGATCAAAATATAATTGAAATCAGCTGGAGTCGATCTATTGTCTATACAGTTACCCACACAGACAAGTTATTGTTCCAGTTAATAACTATGTAACCTGAGCAGATAGTCGGAGTTTTCCTCATTGCTCAGATGGCGTAATCTGAGCAGGTAGTGTCTTCCCTCGATGCTTAGACGGTGTGGGCTTCGGGTCATTATTGGTAGCACTTTGGTAACTACGTCCTTACGCTTCGTGGGTTCACTCAACACCCACTGAATAACAAGGCCTTAGTGCTTGTCGTGTGACGTCATCAATGTAGGCCGTGCAATTTTAATCATATAAGGGGATACATACACTAATATTTATGAAAACTATCAATAGTTAACTTATTTTAAAGAACACTATTTATATGACAGGCTTCTTGACAAATCCCAAAAATTATGTTTGAGTTTTGGTTTAATACTAGGTGTAGTATTAAGTGCAGGCTCCCAACTCCCCTACACCTGCGCCAAAATTCGGGATATGTATTTATGTATAATAAACATTTTTCACACTACTGAAAAGAGGTTATTACACATAAATACATATACTGAACTATTTCACACCTTCTCTTAATTATTATTACTTAGTAGGTATAATATAGGTATGCATGTTCATGTTATGCAATTTCAAATTTCATTTACCTACCTAACATCGTGCATAACTTAGTGTTGAGGTGAGAGTTTAGGTATAAAAAATATATTATAGAACACAAGCCATGAAAATACGTTAATTAAACTTTTAAAGAAATAGGTCCCAAATTATATACGTTTAGTTATAAAAAATATTTATGCATGTATAGGTAGGTATATGGCCTACTTCGTTAATGTATTCGAGTTTCCTTTTTTTATATCCTTTTTTTAAATGGTCGCTATTTTTAGCGCAATAATTTTTTAACAGGGTATTGGAAATACTTTTGAGAATAATTTTTAAAATGTCTTTTCCGTTATGATTAGCGCATCCATCGAAATGTAAAACATGTTTCTGTTCAATACAATATTCCAAAATTAAATGTACCATTAACGATCTTTTATTATAGATTTCTAGAAATGTGTCCTCAAATTCATTTATTAATTTATTGAAGATTATATAAGTCACAGATACAACATTTATAACTTGTCCTTGGGGATATAAAAGTCCTCCACGATTTAATTTATTAATGAGATCAAAATTGTCCTCAACAATAAATTGCTCGTCATATACTAATTTTTGTTTACAGCTGGTACATTTTAATTTTTTTAACGTAATATAGCAACAATAACCACCTAAATATGTAATTAACGGCAATACATCGTTGATATCGTGAAAGTGATCATCATTTATTAAAATTTGAGACAATAACGTTTTAATTTGAGAAAAGTCTTGTTGAGAGCAATTTTCATCTGGGTCATAATCAGGTAGCTCATAGAACTTATTAACATTAATAGGGCCAAAACTGCGAGACTGAAGTGTTAATATAGATTGAATTCTAAGTCTCTTCTCTGTCTCATATAACTGGCGCACAGAAATATGATAATGACCACCTGTCATTTGCCTGTATTTACCAAATCTATCTGCAAGAGGGTCTGTTTGAAATTTCCCTAAGAGAACATAATTCATATCAAGTTCATTAAAACAGTATTTGGTAATTTCAAGCAGCCCATGAAGGGTATGACTTAAAGCAGTTCGGGTCTGTCTAGTAAGAGTCTTTGAAAAATTACTAGGTTGCCAAGTATCGAGCCAGAGTAACATTTTTTCTAAGAACTCAATCTTAGGATCCAACTCAATGTCCGTGAGTTGTTTCTTTACGATAGGTTCCTGAAATATGTCACGTTTATGTTTGCCTTTGAATGGGGTTTTTACATTTACTATTTTCCACCATATGGTTATGATGTTTACAAAATCCGCAGTATCTTGAGAGTGTGGTATACGGCTATCAAAATGTCTTAAAGCCTCTACTACGAAAGAGTTAAAAATTTTTAGTGAAAGTTTTACATTTTGTCGCTCTAAAGATGAAGGAAACAATGCTTTTAGGTTTAAAGAATAGCCGAACTTTAAAAGCTTATCATACTCCAGTTCATGTAATTTTTTAAGCGCAGGAAAAGAAGCGCATTTTTTTTTTCTGAAGTGTCAAAATCAGGAAAATAAAATGTTTGATCAGGTTTACAGTTAAGCCAGTTAGTGAATATACATTTTAGTAGGTGAACTGTGTCAAATAAGTAAAATAATGGTCTTTTATTATCTACCGGGTGAGGATAAACAATACTAAGTTGGTCTGTAGTTGAAAAATGGCTCATTGCTTTCCCGTTAATAGCATTATTATCACTTATTGTGCAAAAAACTACATACCCAATTTCCTCTAAATTTTCAATAATAGTTTTAATAAAATTATAGAGTATTTCGGAATCAATTTTTGAGACGGGAGCTATGTGAGATACCTCTTTAAAGCTAGAACACACACTTGCAATCATGAAGGTAAATGCTGAAGAAGCTAGAGAGTTATTATTATTGACTGCTGTACCAGCTATATTGCCTCCCTTATAATCCATAAAAGGGTCAATATGAATTTCATCGAAAAGCAGTGTCAAAAATCTCTCATGATCCTTTAACAAACCAAACACATTTCGAGCATAGGTTAAAAACATTTTTTTTCATCTACAGTGCTATTCCCCTCCCCCCTCTTATCTTTGGAACGATTATACATAAACTAGTGAAATTTGGTAACTGAATATTAAGGGTTGTAAACTTCCCTACTAGTGATGATAGATGACGTATGCGTCAAAGATAACGTCACAAGATCATTGTGACCAATAATTTTAAATGGAACCCTATGGCAAGCGACACCTCTTTTAAAAGGTATCGAAAAAACCTATTCAATGATACTAATATGGTGTCTGTTTACGGCAGTTTTGACAACTGGCTTTCAAAAACCGCAAAGCTGTGATGAATTAAATCAGTTAATAATAAAATTTAAAATTCAAGCTCCGCCACTGGATAGTTGGATAGTAAATAATCTGACGTTTTTGCAAGTCTCCCCAATTTGATGTTTTTTTAGCTGTCAAAGTTTTTATACATTTAATAATTTGTGTATTGTTGATCGAACGTTTAACTGTTTTAGTACCTTGTGGTAATTTTAAAATATTTGTACATTCAATAATTTGTTAAACTGTTGTGAGCTGAACGTTTAAGTGCTTCAAGAAGAGAAATGGTACGTGTTTTAGGTGATAAAGAAGCAGCGATCCTAATACTTGGTGAAACTGGAGAAAATATTCATGCAGCAGAACGCATTTTTAATGAAAGGTTTCCCGATCGCCCAGTTTCGAGGACTTATTTGAGAGAACTTCTTCGTAAGTTTAAAACAACGGGTAGTATTAATGATGCAAAACGATCTGGCAGACCACAAATTTCTGATGAGAGAAGAATTGATATACTGGCAGAAGTAATAGTAAATCCTATTTCTTCAACAACTCAAGTTGCATCAACCTGTGAAGTCAGTCAAAGTACAGTGCACAGGGTGTTGAAAAAAGACAAATATCACCCATACAAATTAAAAATGGTTCATCAATTCTCAGACGACGATCCAGACCAAAGACTGCAATTTTGTGAAAATATGGAGACTAAAATTAACCAACAGCCAGACTATGTCAAAACAATTTGTTTTAGTGACGAAAGTACTTTTTATCTAAATGGAAATGTAAATACACAAAACGTGAGATATTGGAGTGACGCAAATCCTCACATGTTTCGTGAAACACATACTCAGTATCCCGAGAAGGTCAATGTTTGGGCAGGTATACTGGGAAACCACATCCTTGGGCCTGTTTTTTTAAATACCAACTTAACCGGTGAGGTGTATCTGCAGATGTTGCAAAATGCAATAGAACCGTTAATCCTTGAAATTTTGGAAGATAATCAAGATGAACTCAACATTTTGGAAATAACATTCCAACAGGATGGTGCTCCTCCACACTATTACGGTGCAGTAAGACGGTATTTGGATGAAGAATATCCTGGTAGATGGATTGGACGACGAGGTTCAATGGAATGGCCGCCTCGATCACCGGACCTCACACCTTTAGATTTTTTTCTGTGGGGGTATCTTAAATCGAAGGTTTACGCCACTCAGCCTGACAATATTGATGTTTTAAAACAACGTATTGTTACAGAATGTAGGGCTATTTCCGCAGACACATTTGAAAAAGTACGAGAAGAGTTTCGCAATAGGATGTTTTACTGTCAGGAAGTAGATGGAGCTCACTTCGAACAATTACTATAAGTAGGTACTGATCTAGTATAAGTAGGTACTTGAATCTGTAATTAAAATTATTATCCAAGTTTACTGATTACTGATTTAATCCATCAAAACTACCATAAATACAAACAATATTAGTATCATTGAATACGTTTTTTCGATACATTTTAAAAGAGGTGTCGCTTGCCATAGGGTTCCATTTAAAATTATTGGTCACAATGACCTTGTGACGTCATCTTTGACGCATACGTCATCTATCATCACTAGTAGGGAAGTTTACAACCCTTAATATTTAGTTACTGAATTTCACTAGTTTATGTATAATCGTTAAAAAGATAAGAGGGGGGAGGGGACTTTTGAATAGCACTGTATATGGAGATCAGTCATATGTTTATTACAAATACCTATTTTAGTTTGAGGATGTGGTAAAATAAGAGACCCATAATCTCTTAAGTATTTGTATGCATGTGGCCTAATAGTATAGAGAATAGAACATAAAATTATTGTACTACTTGAATACCTATATCTTTCCTTTGCAGTTGTAAGCAATGCTAATTGTTCACAAATAAAATCTAAAGCATGTACTATTTTGTTATCATCAAGATTTCGAAAACTTTTTAGTATATTTGACACAAAATCGAATACATGTTTAATTTTATTTATGTCATTTGATGATTTGACACATTAGGCATGGTCTTGCTATTAAAATCCCAGTCGGGGTTGTCATTATAGGTAATATTTTCCTCTCGATTTTCCTCTAAAGGTAGGGTAATAACCTCGGTAATAACAGTCTCATCTATGGCTTCAAATATTGACTGTATATCGTCCAAACTATGTGAAATAAACGGCGTTTTAAATTTTGATGTTGAAATACAAACTGACTCGCTATACAAAAAAGTTTCAATATTCAGGTTATAATTAATAACAATCGCCCAATTAATGCATGGGCCAGGTGTATATTCAATTTTAAAAATAGTTAATCTTTCACCTTCTTGAGACAAACTTTGAGCAGAAAACCAGTCTTTTGGTAGTTTAAATGTAGAAAATTTTACTATAAATTCATCAAAATTGTAAAAATGTATGTTTTTTCGTGCTTCTCAAACTCAATTATGCTTATTTCAGGGGTTTTTGACAAATTTAACTCATCAATATTTTTGAGCTTTTCATCTTTACTTGGCCGTATTTTGACATCTTTTGGTAAATAAATGGGGCAATTTAAAAAAATAAATGGTATACAGTCTTCTTTTAGCCGTGGTTTTAGTAAATCTATTGTAAAAATCTTACCAGTGTTTGAGTCTTGAACTGTTGTACTTTTTATTATACTACCTTCAGGAAAATGAGCTTCACATACTCTCGTGTTGTTTGTGGGCTGAAAGGTATCTCGGGGTATCGCTTTTAACCATTTTTGTCGTAAACTTACGTCCTTTGGAAAACCGAAAATATGAACTTTAGGCCCATTTTTATAGTTTCCGTTACAGCGGGGAACACAACACTTTTGAGGCATAATTTCACTAAATATCAGTTACCACAAAACTAGCCGAAACCAAGAGAAAAACATACAATTAAACACGAACAAAAATTTATAAACTGTGCTGTAAACAAACCGATGGACCACCAAAAAAGCAACAGGTTATAAGTCCGAAATATATGGTTTTACGTATTTAAAAATACGCCTAACAATATAAATTGTATACCTAAATATACAACGAAATATTAGGTACAAGTTTCACGCACTTAAAAGCACATATTTATGTGCTTTCAATCAGAACTATTTAGTTCTGATTTCAGAAAAATACAAGAAATAACTCTGATTATAGCAACTTTTATGGTTAGAGGTTAGCGTACCAGATGAGCGCTGTTGCCGGCTCCGTAAGGAAAGTATTTTTGTTAGGGAAGTCGAACAAGGTAGTAGTATTTGATAATTAAATAAATAAATTACGAAATACCACATTAAAAAAAGAGGAAAGAACATCTTATTGAAATATGTGTCTTACGATATTGAAGAAGGAAATGGTAATTTAAGAGAAAGAGATACATCCTTTATATACTGGAATCCTAATATTCGCTAGTATCGTAGTAGTCTGGCAACGTTGCAAACACCTGTGATGTCACTGATGTCTCGATCGTGTTTATACCATCCGTAAGCTAGCTTCCTACATCTTCGCTTCATATCGGAAAGGCCTACATTCATGACGTCACGAGCTAAAATTTTGTGAGCGCTTTGTCCTTATGTAGAGGTGTTGTTGGTTCACCGCCAGCAATAGATGATGATAGCGCTGTGGACACGTCCATTTCCCTCCGGCGGGTTCTTACGTTCCCCCACCAAGTCTGGGCTTGGGCTGGAGTAGAGCTTCTCTAAATACAGACTATGCGTGTATTCGAGATTCGTGGGCAATTCGCGAATAGTGTATAGGGACTTGTTCGCTGAAAATCGATTCTTAAACATGATTCGTGTGTTCGCAGTGATTCGCTCTTGGAGGCGGTAAATTGATGAATACCAAAGGCCGCGCATTAACATAGTCTGTAAACGCATATGTAAACGCATATGTAAACGCAAATCAGAGTCTGTAGACTCTGATTTGCGAATTGCTACGAACTACAACGAACTGGACAAATCACGCATCGCGCATAAGGAATCGCGAATACATGCATAGTCTGTAGCGGACTTAAAAATATAACGGCGCTATAAATATAGCGGCATTTGAGAAAAGCGTTGCTGATGACACTTTACCCAATATAAGGTGCACTTGTTGTTATGCTTATGCCAGCTCGGTACAAAAGCCCGTCTAATATTCTCCGAGCGCCAGGCATAGTCAGTATAGTTGTACTAATGATTCCTAATAAGGATGAAATCATCATATGGTATTCTGGGATGATCTGATGTCAATGAGAATCAATTAGATGGCAATAATTTTATAAAGTTCACTGTTTGCCCGAGTATATTTAATTGCCATAATTATTTCTTTCCTCCTGCAATTATGATGGTCTATGAATAAAGTATCCTATGAACTTATGGTCTTTGAATTATTAATGTATATGCCGATAGTTTATTTACTTATATTCTGATTATATATTTCTCTATTTGTCTGTGATGTACCACATAGCCTTAGCTCGAAATACTGTGGCATTGCCACCCAATGAACCAATAACACTGCTTCGAAGGTTTAGATCTTCAGAGAATATCCCACATATAGACTTTTTGTTTTTTTATGTATGTTATGTATGATGATATTGTTTGTTATGTATGATAGGAAAGTTCCTATCATACATACCAAATCGAGATATAATATTAAAACGCCCAGCTTCAGATACTCATTAAAATTCAGTTTAACTTATTTTCAAATAGAAAAATGCCACCCCCCAATTGCGCGACTATACTTCTGCAGTGTCATATATACTTTGTTCATTTTACTCTCTACATGGTCAGCAATTCAAGTTATGGTCGCAAATAACGTTCATATATTTTTCACTTTATTAAGTGAAAAATACACCCATTGGTGTACTCTATAGAACATTGTATAAACATTGTACTGTGTAGCTTTGACATCTTCAAATATATGCTTCATTTTCCCGGTGATGTCATTCAGATATCAAACTTCATTTTCCTGGTAATGTCATTCAGATATAAAACTAAATTTCTCTGGTAAAAATAGCAAGTTCCATTTTATTTGGATTTACGGACAGTCTGCTACATGCACTTTAGTTATACGGAATTACTAAGTCGTCCACATATTCCCGACCGGTATTCAGACTAGCTTCTTTGATTAATTCTAAAAGGCTATATACTACTATGTATGTATATATAGTGTTTCATAATTCCTTGAGGACAACTACTGTTGCCAAGCATGTTAACATCACATTTCCTGCATTTACTTGAAGTACCCTTAAGTAGTACATATATCTAACCCATTATTGAATGGGTTAGATACATGTACTCATTGACACTCATTGGAGTGTCAATGGAATGCCGCGCTTACGAAAGGCTCCTTCTATATATGTAAAAGTTGTTTTCTCAAAAGCACATTCAATGCTCATGAACGCTTAACGGGTGAATATCTTATCTTATCCATTGATATTTTAATTTGAGTGCTTACCTTATGGAGAACCGAATCTAGAGATCTATCCGATCTACCGATACAATTTACCTGATAATACCAGATTATTGCATCTCTAATGTTTCTATCGCGTTGTTTCTCTAGTCCCTTCAATAAAAATTAAAGATGTGAGACTAATAAGTCAATAGTCAAAGTGTAATCTAGCCGACCAAATTTCGGCCGACCTTCATCTCTTCATTTCTCAGGTATGCATTCAAAAGCGATACGCACCTGACATGTGTCTATAATGATCGACAGTATATAGTTTATACATAAAATTTTGACCATTGCTGTCATCAAGGTAAGTTCATTGCATCGCCAAGGTGTGATGGAACCCATCCCGGACGTCATCGGTGAACATGCGTGTTCATAACCTCAATACAAGGGTTCATTGAAGTTGTATTATATAAGCTTCAATATTTTCTGTCGTCCCAGTTTGTCGTACTTTTAATTTTATGTTTCCATTCGACACGCAACAAATTTACTGTTTGTTTGCCTGGAATCATTGTAAAAAGTTATTTCTACCCCTCTTTCCACTACCTCACCACTCCTACCTCCTCATTCCTCATAACTATTCAGAATTTTTAGATTAGCTGCCAAGATAAATTTAGCAAAGTGTTTACCTCAGCTTCTGTTGTCTTCGCTGTCCCAAAAAATGTGATGTGCATTTGAACGTCAACCAACAATATTTACAATCCACCTCGCAGTATTTATCAATTCCAGGGTGCTTTATCATTCGCCACAAGATTTATCAATTCCAGGGGTGGTTGTCCATCCTGGGAATCGACTGGACAGTAACTGATGATACGATAATGTAATCCTTCACGATCGCTCTCTCTATCCTGGATACGGTGCGACGTCAGTCCGCTCCTCGGATGAGGCACCGACGCGAGCGCATGCGCACGCAGCGACACAGTTACATTCGGTCGTCGGTCGATCTCGTCCACTGTAACGAACAGTAGAGAGTACGGTGTCGTGGGGATCTGGGGTGATCCGGTTGTTAGAGGTTGCCTCGGGTGAGATTTAGGGGTTCAAAACGGATCCCCTATGGGAACATCATGTCCACTATCCATTTGACCTGGTATGAGCCTGTTTTGATCGTGGCCACCAGTCCCGGGCTCCTCGATGTCAATGGTACAGGAACCCTAGGAACTTGTTTGTCTCCCTGTGTAAATTCGGGAAATTCAAACCTCGTAGTTTGGGAGCATGGCGAGTGGAGAATGGCTTGTGAAGTTAATGGCTAGATCTGTGAAGTGGTTTGCCTCCGTAAAATCCACCTGGGTGCGGCGGGACGACGTTGGCGGCGTCGTACTAGGTGTTCGTGAGTACATGGTTACAGTTACCCTTTATTTACATAGTGGATGCGTAACTATACGCTCGTAGTAACGATCTTTACTTATGTTTGACTACGATAGCAGTCATGTCTAGATATAGGTAACAAATAATAAAGGTGTAACTCACCAGCCTTCTCCCTCGCTATGCTGCCAAATAGACACAAACTTTCACAAGACTTTTTATTAACAAACAACAATAACAAAATTACAGAGCAAACAACGGGTAACAATGTATAAAGGTAAGTATACAAAGAATGACTAAAGACTAATACATAATATGACAAGGTATAATATTACATGAGAGCAAACGGTACACTAACGCGAATGTCGTGAGGCGACTAAGGCATGAGCTCGAATGGCTCTAGACGTTGAAGGCGCATATATTTATAATGAAATCCAGCCAGGTGAGGCGTGATTCGGTCTCCAGCCAATCCCAGCGCTGCTCCATCTGATTGGTTGGCATTTTCAGGGGAGCTTCGCCCGTGATAATAACGTCCGTTTTGCCACAGTGCAAGTTACAGGCCTGTTACGTTGTGAATTACATTGTCACCATTGTGATAGCTGATCCTTCAAACCTCATGAGATTCACTACTACAGAGTCACTTCCAGGTTTTGTAGAAGCCTTGGACAGTTCCAAAGTCGCCGCCTTCCAGTAGCATTCGAAGCAATTACTATATTTATTACCGGCTTTTGTTCTTTTATATATATATATATATATATATATATATATATATATATATATATATATATATATATATATATATATATATATATATATAGCGAATGTTCACATTATTTATTAAATTATTTAAAGTTGCCTCTAGAGTTTCGTCCCAGACAACTACAATTGGACGCTTCATTTCATCAACACTTTGAATTTAAAGCATTGTTGGATTGTATGCTGCTTTTGTATCAGGACGTAATGTTGGCCAGGGCATAAGGTGGATTCCACACTGTTAAAACCAGTTTCTTGTGGACTTTGCAGAGTGAATCGGTGTATTATCCTGTTGAAATATTGCAACATCATATTCAGTAATGATTAAAAATAGTAACAGGTAATCTTCTAACAGGTTTTGATAAGCAGTCGCATTCATTCTGCCATTTACAAATGCCAGTTGGCATTTCATACCCTTTTTTGAGGTCTTCTTGGCATAATTTTTCGCTCCTTTCGTAAATCATGCTAATAAGAACTAAACCCATCCGGTCCATCCAAACAATTTTTTTTCATCACTAAAGATTACATTGTCCAAAAGATTTTTGTTTTGAACATATTCCTTTGCAAATTTTAATCTGGCCTGTATAAATGCCAGGTGCTTAAATGCAGGTTTCTTTAAACATTGTTCGTATTTAAATTTTTTGACTTCGCCGCTTATATTCTTATGAGACTAGGATCATAATCTAAAATAACGAACAATGTAAGATGACGCTCCTGTAGTTGATAATTCCCTCAGAATAGTACTCTTTGTCATCGATGAAAATTTAGACGGTTGCCCCGAGTGCTTTCTTTTACCACAATTTTCCTCAGGGCACCACCAGGGTAATGAACTAAAAGTACTATTTGGAAGTGCTAAAACGATTGAGTGAAGCATTGAAGAAAGTACGGCCTGAATCGTGGAGATCGGGGGACTGGTTTCTTCATCAGGACAATGCACCTGCCCACACAGCGTTGAAAATCAACCAGTTTTTGACAAAAACGGCACTCCCCTTACTCTCTCAACCTTAGCCCCTGCTACTTTTTCTTATTTCAAAAAATGAAGAAAAACCTAAAAGAAAATAGTCTTTAGGACGTAGAAGAGGTTAAGAAAAAATCCCTGAAGGCACTTAACAGAATTAGTTTAGAAGAATATAAAAAATGTTTCGAGCTGTAAAAACATTGTTGGGACAAGTAGATATCATCTAACGATTAGTATTTTGAAGAATATTGATCTTTTTAATATGTTATTTTAAATAAAAAATAATTAATTAAACAATTCTCGTTTTTTTTTTGGTAATTCCTCGTAACGATTATATCGATCGACCACGAACGATGATCTGGGATGCAAACTCCTATTGAGATGGTAAACTCCTACTTATACCCCAGTGCCGAAATAATGTGGAGTGATTCATATATAATATCAGACCACCATAACTATTAAACGGTTTGTCTATTTCTTGTGTAATCACCTATTATATGCATACATATTTTATGTGCCGCTCTATAGAAACATTAGTTCAATGCCCTCTCCTATTGAATTCCGAATCTCATAGTAATCGGTTGTATCGCCTGGTGCGCTGTTGTAGCAAAGCTAGCCAATCATTTTGGGCGGTTTTAAATACACTTGAATTCGATTCGCTTGGTCAGCAATTGGCGGCACGGATCAATGTCGATTGGTAGAATGACGCATGCGTCGTTTAGCCCAGATTTGGGCGCGCCAGTGGCATTACATTGGGGTTATATGCGATTGATTCGGGATTCGGGAAATTGTTTATTTATTATATTCTGCGATAAATGTGAGTGTTTAGTGTTTTTCCAACATGGAAGCAGCGGATGTAAGTTGTAGTGATTGTACGACGAATTATTCCAATCGAAAACAGCGACATTTAACAAATGAAGAACTTCAAATGATTAAGAATGTCTACGAAGGAATTCGGGCACGAAACCCAGATATTAGTACAACCGAGGCAGTGGATATATGCTCTTCATTAACAAATTTCTGTGTAAGTAGTGTGTACCCTGCAATGAAGTATGATGAAGAAGAAACAAGAACAAAAAAGAAGAAAACAGAAACCCGTGATAAGAAGAACATTGAAGTTGACGAAGATGTTAAATACATAATTCGTAGTATCATTCATGGACTTTTTTTAATGAACTTCCGACGCTGAATAAAATTCACGCTGCCGTCGCTTAAGATGAAAATTTACCGAAGTTCTCTCGTAAAGTTCTTTTGAGAATTATGCATGAAATGAATTTTCATCATTTTAAACGAAACCGAAAGAGTCTTCTTATTGAAAAAAAAACGAAATGTTACGGCGAAGAAGTTATTTGGAAAAGCTAAGAGATTTTCGGAATTTTGGTAGGAAGATTTATTATTTGGATGAAACTTGGGTAAACGAAGGTCATACCGTGACGAAAGTGTGGCAAGACTGCAATATTCTGAATAACCGACAGGCATTTGTAGAAGGATTATCTCCGGGATTGAAGGCACCATCTGGAAAAGGACGAAGATTAATAATCACGCATATCGGAAGCGACTCAGGTTTTTTGGAAAATGGTTTAAATGTATTTGAATCGCGACGAACAGGGGATTATCATGAAGATATGATTAGTGAAGTTTTTGAAAAATGGTATTCATCTGTATTATCTTCCATAGAACCCGGCGCAGTTGTCGTGATGGACAATGCGTCATATCATAGTCGGCGAATTGAAACGTTACCAACATCAGCATGGAAAAAATGACAGATCCTAGAGTGGTTAAGATTAAAATCTAAAAATCTGGATTGTGACGATACCATGTTAAAAGTGCAGCTATTAAAAATGGCTGTGACTAGAGTCCCGCCTCGGGACCCAGGTCAAGTCCCGAATAACGTCATCAAATGTCGTCATAGGTAGCGTCTCGAACTGATATTCCTTACCGACTCGGGACCAACATCCGATCCCGGATAACGTTATTAAATAACGTCATCATTAGCTTTATCGGGATTTATATTCGACCCCGACGCATATAAGGAGAACCACACCTTCGTTAGTTACAAACATTATTTACATACATGGTATACATGGTGTCCGAGTTTTAAACATTCAAACTACACAGACATGTAGACAGTTTCATTCTGATTTATTTGCGCACACTGCAAAACTTTTGCATATAACAGAACAAAAACGTGAGCAAAATGTTTTTAAAACATTTTGGATATACTTAAAGTCACAAATAAACGCGAAATGTGAGCTTATAATGCGTAATTGTAATAAAACTAAATTGACTTTAGTTTCCCTTTAGGAATCGAAATAGGTTTTTTTGAGGACACAATTTTTGAGGAAATAACAGTTTGAGTAACCAAGTAAACTCTAAGTACATCTATTACATCTAGGCAAATATCTACAAACATTTTTTATTATGTTCTTCCTTCATTAAGGGGTTTTTAAATTATACATTATAGCGCAAAAATCTTGCAGCACAAGAACTGAAAGTATCTCGAAACCCGTTCGAGAAACCGAAAAAGTACAGGAGAGAAAAAATGTTGCGAATATATCATGCTTTAAAAGTAGTGTATAGACAAATGTCAGTAACGTACGACAATAATGTTCTAGTGTTTGAAATATTTCCCTGACCTCAGAAAAGTAACATCTAGTATATAACTGACCACCAAAACAATAGGTTATATTAGTCTTGCTTCCATAAACAAGTGTACCAAATTTGAAAACTGTATCTCCATCATTTCAGAAAATATTAATGAAAATTAAAAAAAATATTTTAATTTCAACACCCTGTATCTCCCTTAGGAAGCCAGGTAATAGGTATGCTTATACGAACTTTTTTACTCAGAATGAGATTGTCTACATGTCTGTGTAGTTTGAATCTTTAAAACTCGGACACCATGTATGTATACCATGTATGTAAATAATGTTTTCGCATTGAAAAAAATATTTTCAGTGCGACGCAACATAGTGATAGTGGGATAGTAACAGTGATTGGTAATATAAAATAAAATATGTGTGATACGGTGTTGTTGATTCAATAAAATAAAGAGTGTATTAGTGATGTAACATATATAATGACTGTGATAAATATAGTAACTGTGCCGGTATTGTTGATACAATAAAATAAAGATTGTGTTAGTGGTGTGGCATAAATATAATGATAGTTTTAAATAGTGAAAGCGGTAGGTCAATATATGGATTCAGAGGGGCCACTTGTGTGTAGCTACTCCTACGTCCATTTATTACATGTGCCATTGTTGTTAAAATGTCTGTTTTATCAGAATATGCTGACAGGAGATGTTTTGACTGAGTAAGCATGAAATAAGTACATTACATAACTTACGATACTTACATTGTTTACTAACTAAAGAAACTGTTACAAATCCACTTAAAACCCTTTTCAATTGTCTTGGTATTATTTTCTTATTTTTTTGTATTTTGTCCCCTCCAAATTGATTCGCCTATGGAATTTCGTTCCCCGCACACTTCTTACCTCTGAGCCATCCATATATTATCGATGAGTCACTCCATATTATTTCGGCACTGGGGTATAGATGCATCCTTTTTCAGGTTACTATGTCGAGTTGTCGCAGCTCCTCCTGTGTCCACTTCATTACTCCGAAACAGTAGAGAAGGATCGGAAGGGCAAGCATGTTAGTTGCAGAGATCTTGTTCTTCCCCGACAGATCTGAAGACCAGATCTATCGGAATCGATGCTGATACTTCCTGCGGAGAGTGTTTTTTACGATATCTACGTCTTGACTGGAGCGTTGCCCAACAACCAAGTAAATGTACGAACTCCCCTAATCTAAATGGTGTAAGATGCTTCCGTCTAGGAGCCGCGTCTGCGCATTCTCGACTTCGTCCCCTCTTGAGAAGAACCAGTGCGCACATGTCTAATTGTAAGCCTAATTCCATCCGGACGATCTCCGTGTACTCCTGCATTGTATATAACTCCCTTTCTCCGGAGGCACAAAATTTGATTACCTTATATACGTAAAAAATTACAAACTCTAAACATCAAATGAATATGAATATATGCCAATACAGACCCAATAGCCAGGTACAATTGTTAAAAATAGTGACGTATGATATTTAGGTAGTGAGTTAACTACTCTCAAATAAAAAAACGTGTGCTTATAAGTACTTATATACCTACTTAATTATATTAATTTATTACCAAGTTAATTACATTTAGATTGCTGTAATGCCATATATTTTCCTTCACTTTTACATTTTCAAAGACGATTAAATACACAATGATTCCCGCTTTCAGTTTTCAGTGTGTGTGTTCTAGAAAAACATACATACGTATGTCTGATCACTTAAAATGCTTTAGTAAAGTTGACGTGGGTTTCCTATTATGAATAATAATTGAAACACCATGTTTGTTTACCTTTTAACAGTACCATTATCAATTCATACAGTAGCGTATTAGCTGCATGGATAATATAAAAAAACTACAAATAATTATCTCGTAAAAGGGAGTCTAGTTGTTTTACATATATGTGAGTGTCACTAATAATTGTGTCAGTCAATACTGTCATGTTATGTTCCCAATTTAGTTGGAAATATAATAAGAAGCAATCCTGACATTTATTTATGTTTTATAATTTAAGAGCTCATTATCAGTATGGCTTAATAACACGCCTTTGTACTCAAATCCTTTCCATACATTTAATTTTTATGGTGTTTGGGTGAGACTGTAGCTCTTCCGATGATCATGTTGCGTTGCCCAATAGTAACGTTAGTTTTATTTCCTATGCCACGCCTCAGGTAGAAGGTTATGAAGTTATTAATATGTGTATATTCCATATAATTAGGCATGTGTTACGTTGATATTGAAAATAATCAAAAATGTATATTAACAGGTCGGGTTCACACAATGGAAAATTATGGTGATTTTAATTTAACTTATGAATTTTACTGCAGCTGAACTTTTCTCCTTCAAGATACCGACCGACCAAAAATCGTTTTGTTTTTCTGTTTCTGTAGTCTCTGTCTGTTTCTTGTTTTGTAAAAGCTACTTGACAAATTTAAATTACTGTGGCTATAGGAACTCTTTCGCATTATTTTTTCTTCAAATTTCATTCATGCACTACATTTCAAATATAGAAAACTGATCCAATGCCTCAATCTAAATATTTATCAGTATGTAGCATGGAAAAATAATGTAATATCACTATCAATTTTATTAGGAGTATTTTATTATTACAGAAACACATTTTAACGTAATATGGACATTATTACCATTATATGAAAATATTGAGATAATTTTCACAATTATATTCATTGAAAGTTTATAATATATTTTTTAAATAAATAAACATTATATGTACGCATTGTAAATATAGTAGATTTTGGTTTTAACAATAAAATGATTTGTATAGACTAAAGTTATGTATGTTTATAAAATTCAAACATTAAAGTAATTACAAATATTGAAATGAAAAAATTGTTACCGTATACAATAATTTCTAATTTCCAAATATGCTACAAATTTTGCTTTACTTTTACAGTTGAACATGATATAATAGGAAATCAAATAAATAAGAATAATATTAGCAAATTTGTAGAACTTTTTGAATTTATATAGATGGCAAAAACATTCAATTAAAACAACATTTAAAATTTGAATGAAACATTTATATATGTTCCAGTTTCTATCAAGTTAATTGTTTTTATTACTTAAAAATATGTATAACGTTTCGACAAAAATATCTATTATATCCCGTGTTAAAAATATATTTATTTAAGTTTATGTAAGTTCGCTTTTTCATTAAATGTTTTGGGCACACATAACTCTACATACGCCTATTGACAGCCGTGGTGGTATTTGTAAATATTTTTTTTAAAGTTTTCTGTATATTAGAAAGTAAAAACTCTCGTACTTTAAGTAGTATTCAGAACCAGAGCACATCTGTTTCTTAGGGGTAAAAATGCGATTACCTCAGGCAATAAATTTCCCTTTTTGTTGCTGCGGCCATCCACTTGTTAAAACCCTTGCAGATTAGGTCAATGGTATGACACGTGTGGCGTCTGGTAAAAAACCGAACCAGGCTATGGGCTTTTGGGATAAGTTTTTCAAGTAATCAATTCCCGCATCTCACTTCGAAAAATTCTCCTCGTTTGGTACTAGCTTGCTCGCTATTTATTTATCTGTTAAATAAATGTAGCCATAGCAACAACAAAACCACTAGTAGTATTACACTACACCAGTACCCTAAAGACCACCATAGTTTCAAATACTAATTATAATTTATTTGCCAATATTACAGTTAAACAATGTATTTAAATTTAGAAAAACCAAGAGTTTTGTTGCAGAAGCGACAAATTTATTGAACATTACTATTATTCTATAATACTGAATGGAAAATGTGTTCTTTGTAATAGTTTTTCATATAATCAATTACATATTCTAGGCTATTTTTTTAACATATGATGACGTTTTGAAAAATATACGTTAAATCGATGATTAGTAAGTAGTAGAACATTCAACAAATATTATATAGTTCATTTAAACTACAAAAGATATACATACAATCTATGAAAACTATAATAATCTTCCCCTATGTTATAAATAGTTCACATGCTTCTGTTCTTTCCCGAGTTAGTATTAACTGGATGTAATATTTACATGCTAATGCGGTTTTTTCTAAATTATAATTTTATCTCATTTAACACAATAAATATACTCATTCATCTCAATTGGACTATAATGTGCCACTATACCAATACTAGTACAGTACATACAGTTCCGTGAAAAAATGTAAACTCAAGCTTATATTTAATGGCATTTATAATACCTGCTGCAAGAAAAATTCCTTAACATATATTATCTAATAAAACAGGCTACTCATAGAGAAATAGCACTATTACTCTCGAACTAGAACGTGCTTACGGGTTGCTACTGCGCATTGGTAATAAATCCTGCTGCATATGTGTGAATATAGTAATAAGTATAAACTCAGTAAACGAGAATGCACCAATACAAATTTTGAGTAACGATTTGAGAGAGTTATTAGCAAGTGATTTTTAAAGTATTAGCGACTTGGAACGTTTGTTTTATTTTTTTTTTTTTATTATGCTGCGTGACAAAGGATTGAATGATTTAGTAAAACAACGAATAATTAATTTACGGAGTATGGAAAAATATGCCAATAAATCGCCGCAATTATTAATCGTTCACAGTGTTGTAAAAATATATAAGTCGAAAATTATGATAAAAAAAGCGCTCGGGTCGGCCGTCTAAATTCTCACTGACAACAAAACGTGATATTCTGAGGAAATGATCAACTACAGGAGCATCATCTTCTCAAATTGCTCGTCATCTTAATTCAAACTATGATCCCAGTCCCATAAGAAAATGGGCAGTGCAGTCAGGATATTTTAAATATGAAAAATGTTTAAAGAAACCTGCACTTAGGTAAGCAGCATCATATACAGGCCACATTAAAATTTATAAATATATTACAAACAAATCTGCAACATGTTAATATAGTTTGTTGGTCATATATTTTTAGAGATTACCTACCTACTTAATCGGTTGAAAATTTTCATACTTATGGTAACCAGGATGATGGATATCAATTCGATTTAATCATCTGTTTAATTTTAATCGATTTAATCACCTAATGACCATACTATATGTCTTATGGAAGATTGTAAAGTAATAGTAAAATTGACACAGTGGCGATTTTTAATTGATAATGGCGTTGCTTCCCAACAGTAATATTCCACATATACAAAATAGTACCTATTATTATAGATGTTTATGCCACTTTCCACATAGATGTTAGTAGAAATCTTGAGGCAAACGACTAATGAATTGTTAATAACACTAACAACCTAGGTTATTGTCCTTGAAAAGTGAAAGCGCGAATAATTGTTTATTTGTCATTTCAATGTACCTTAAAGGTTTTTAATTGTTTTTAATGAGTTTTTAATTATCTTGATGACCTGAGTAATTGTCCTTGAAAGTGTAAAAGTGAAGGAAAATATATGGCATTACAGCAATCAAAATGTATTAACTTGGTAATAAATTAATATAATTAAGTATATAAGTACTTATAAGCACATATTTCTTAATTTGAAAGTAGTTAACGTGCTAACTGTCTAATATCATACGTCACTATTTTTAACAATTGTGTCTGGCTATGGGGTCTGTTTTGAAACATATTCATATTCATTTGGTGTTTAGCGTTTGTGATGTTTTACGTATATAAGGTAAAACATACGGTCACCCATCTATTTTACATGGATGGAGAAAGGGAGTTACGTTAATCGCCAAGGGCGATGCAAGAGTACATGGAGTTCGTCGGACTGGAATTAGGGTTGGACATATGCGCACTGATTCTTCTAAAGAGAAGACGAATCCGAGAATGCACAGACGCAGGTCATAGACGGAAGTATGTTACCAGATACCATTTAGATGCCGGAGAGTACCTAGTATACTTACTTGGGTGTTGGGCAACACTCCAGCCAAAACGTAGATATCATAAAAAACACTCCCCGCAGCAAATATCAGCACCGATTTCGACAAATCTGGTCTTCAGAGCTGCCGGGGAAGAACAAGATCTCTGCAACTAACATGTTGGCCCTTCCAATCCTTGTCTATCATTTCGGGGTAGTCAAGCGGACATAGGAGGAGCTGCGACAACTCAACGTAGTAACCTGAAAATGGATGCATCTAAGTAGAAGTTTGCATCTCAGTAGGAGTTTGCACCCACATCATCGTTCGTAGTCGTTCGATATAATCGTTACAAGGAGGTAACCCCCAATAATAGAACGATAATTATTTGTTTAATTCTTTTGTATTTAAAAAACCATCAATTTCCTTCAAAATACTATCCATTAGATGATATCTACTTATCTTAATCATATTTCTACTGCTAGAACTATTTTCATATTTTTCTAAACTAACTAAGAACGATTTCCTCTTAGGTTTTTCTTCATTCTTGGCAAAAGAAAGCCGCAACACCTAGGTTGAGCGAGGAAGGTATGTAAGTGCGAAATCATTGTTATGCCGCTTTTTTGTCAAAAACTGGTTGATTTTCAACGCTGTATGAGCAGGCGCATTATCCTGATGAAGAAACTAGTCCCCCGATCTCCACAATTTAAACCGTTTTTTTTTCTCAGTGCTTCACTAAATCGCTTTAGCACTTCCAGATAGTACTTTTAGTTCACTATCGTGGTGCTGCCCTAAGGAATAAATTCAACGTGAACGACTCCTTTAATGCCTAAACAAACCATCATGGACTTCACATTTTATTTCACTTGCCATGTTTTTTGATAAAGGTGACTTCCACTGGCTGGACTGCTGTTTTGTTTCGGAGTCATAGTTGACACATCAATATTCACCTCCTGTGTTGCCCTTGTGCAAAAAAATCAGGATTAGGCTGTGTCCGTTTTTTTAA
The DNA here is from genome assembly GCA_037954035.1 of Rosalia funebris. Classification (NCBI taxonomy): domain Eukaryota; kingdom Metazoa; phylum Arthropoda; class Insecta; order Coleoptera; family Cerambycidae; genus Rosalia; species Rosalia funebris. The sequence continues at coordinate 18,753,656 of JAZFAV010000036.1, read as the reverse complement.
TTTCTGGCGCACTCTGAGAAGGTTCTCTCTCTGGTTATCGGAAAGCAGTCGTGGAACAAACTTTGTCGCGACACGTCTCATATTCAAACCTTTAGTTATGATTGATTCCTTGGCAAGAAATTTCAGTTATTTTCTCCAATTCGTCGACTGTTCTGCGATAATCAAACATGATGGCATCGCGCACTTTTTAAACATTTTCGTCTGTTCTATGGACGTGTGGTGGGGCGACCTAAATGGGGTTCATCTTCAGGTGACATTTGAGCACTGAACTGGGTAAACTACTCGCAAATTCTTGCTTGGCATAGAACTTCTTTCAAATAAGCTTTCCGAAGTATTGTAGCTGTATTTTCCACTGTTTTCTTTAACAGGAAACATCATTTGATGTTGGCGCGCTGCTCTTTAAAGTCTGCTATCGCAAAATCACCGAAAGCGTTGGGATGGGCTTAAGAAAAAAATCACTGTCCGCTGCAATGGTTTCACATGTACGATACTTGGACAACTGAGCAGGGCAAATGTCTAATAAACGTACCTACCGGGAGAGGGCATTACTGCTAGCCTATACGTCTATAGAATATAGTTATCGTTTTTTTTTTTTCGGTACACTCTCGTATATCCCTCAAGAGACCGTGAACTCTTGAATTTGGGGTGTCTTCATAACAACACGGTTTTGAATTGAGCCTATAAAGTCATCAGGAGTTCAGATTCCCTTCTCTGCATGATCCGAGATCACAAAAATTACGAACAGGGTAGGAGCATTTTTATTTATGCATGTAGCACAGCTGATAAACTCAGTTTCGTCTTCGATACCGAACGGGCCAATTACAACTCCGTCACCGAGTTGGGAGTTTTATTCATATAATTAATTATTGTTGAATTAATACACAAATTGAGTTCGTAAATAGCAATTATTTTAGCTCACAGACTTTATTATTATAACCAGTTATTACATGGTTACAATGGAATATATAACGTTTCATTAAGCTATTTATTATTTTATCTCCACTTAATATTATAAGTTCAGTGTTCATTATTATGAATGAGATAGCACCGAGTAAGCAAAAAGGTAGATATACGAGGGATATTATTCTCCCCTTTTAAAATCGACCATGGGAATTTAATCGTGCCATTAGGATCTATTCAATCGGGATTTGGGAATTCCTCGTGGAACTCTTCATGTGAAAGTCTAGATTTTCGTAATTTGAGGCAAGTCCTGTAAACCAATAGGAGGTAAATAAGGGCGAATAGAATCAACAAGATTATCCATAATAAACTGGAATGTCCCTCAAGGATTGATTCAATATGATTAACATAAGATAAATGATGACTAGATTATTCTATTATAATGTCTTCAAAATGTATAGCATTTCATTTTAAAGTATGTGCTATCTTATTTGAGGTATTAACACGATCAGATAGGGTGGTAATAATTTCAGTTCCTACGCTAGTAGTTAGATCGGAAGATAACGATTCGGATCGAAAGGGAACGATTTATTGTTGATCCAGACTTCACAAGCACCATTAATGGTAATGGTTGGAGGACTTCTTTCCTTAGCTCCATTAGTATCTGGTGTCACATCAATCATATTGGAATCTGGTTAGTGTCTCTCAGAGGAATGAGTAATATTTGGTATGAAGCAACTGGGATCATTGCATTATTCTGGTTCTGAAAAATTGACCATTTGATGGCTGATTGCGGAAATACAATCCTCTTGAATAGGTTCTGATTTCGCGTTACACATTTAATACTGCCAAAGAACACTTTCCATCGAGATATTTTTAACCTTTTTCGCCAAGCCTTACATATTACAGGTCTGGGGTTACACAATTCAATCAAGTTTGTATAGGAATATATTTTCATTTGAGAACAATGGCATGGTAACTATGAAGTTCAATTTTGGATAATTAAAGAACACATCTTGATTCATTAGTTTAAAACATGAAAGATCACATTCTAAGTCTAGTAATTCTGATTTTCCGTAAAGTTGAGAAAGTTTGCATAAATTTCATAAATTTATAAATTTTCATTAATTTTACCTCATTAAGGGTAGTACTAGGATTATAAATTCTAAGAGCAGAAAAATAAATCGCTATATATCGCCTAAGAAGGATAAAAATTAATTATCATTATTTATGATTTGTTGACTAATTAATCTAGTATTACTTTTCCGCACTCCACTATACGCGGAAAAATAATGTAATCGTGTAAAGAAAAAGTGAAAAAACAAACTTTTTTTTGGGTTTATTTTTCGTTTTTAGGACTAAAAACAAAAAAATGGTTTTTAAAAATGTTTTGCTGTGTGTGTGTCGTTGTCAATGTCGTCGTTGTCGTCGGCATTTATTCTTGTTAGCACGATAATTCAACTAAATCGTGTCGGATCGATCGGGTTTTGACTGATTCCGATCGGTGACGTCTTCCAGACGAAACCTATTGATTTTGAGGTGGATATAACACACTCTACCATGTACGTGGGTCATGAGAAAGTCCAATGGTGGACTATTTGAGAATTTTTCTTGTTAGCACGATCATCCAATTAAATCGTGTCGGATTGATCGGGTTTCGACTGATTCTGATTAGAGACGTCTACCAGACGACATCTACTGATTTTGAGGTGGATAGAATACACCTCACTCTGTCCATGGGTCATGAGAAAGCACGATGGTGCACTATTTGAAAAAAGTAAAACTGTCGCGTAAAACACATATTCTGCATTTATGTGTTGGTTTATTTTTTCTCGGACACTCAACTTCGAGATAGAGATGTTCTAAATGCGGAAAAGTCCGTTTTAAGGTTTTAAAACTGTTTATTTTCAAAATGAAAATCATCTTTTAGTTCTTTAATCTGGGATGCAACTCTGTTTTGATTAGTAGATAAAGTGAAGATTATTTTATTAAAGGTTTTCAAAAGCGATTTCTTGTAGAATAGAAAGTTATAAATTCATTTGAGTCTCAATGTTATGTTTCAATTTAATCTCAATTTTTATGTGTTCAATTATTTCAGATGTATTGTCTTGGAATGGGATTATTTCCTTGGTTCGGTTTCACTAATAAACTGAATACGGTTAGCAGGACTAAGGTCTCTAATGTCATCTTCATCTTCAATCTGCGGTGAAAGAAAATCTTTTAATTTCTGTTTAGGTTTTTTGATAAGAGTTTTATGATGAATGCGTAATTTTGTGGTCGTTAAATGATCTTTATATGAAATTACTTGTGGATTTCTTTATAGACAGGTTTTATTTTTGAAGTAAATTTACCTTTAGTGTTTAGATAAATGGTATCATTAGTTTGACATTCTGCAGGTTCATCACATTTTTCGTTTAGTTTTGAAATAGTTTATTCTTTAGTTTGAGACATACGTTATTTAAGATTGTCATATAATTTATGGCAGATGTCTTTTTGTTCATTGACATAATCGTTTAGAATCTCAAATACGTTAATGTCAAATAGAATTTTTCGTCCATCAACAAATACAATTTCGAAAGCTGTCAGTTTTATAACCAAATGAATGGAATTATTATAGTAATGATTGCTAATTTAATAATTTCATGCAATGTATCTAACTGAAAAGAGTAGCATCGAATCGCTTTTCAGGTGCGTTCAGGTGCGATGTTTAGGGTGTGTGTGTGTGTGGCATAACTAATTGGATGGTCATTCTGGCTAAGGACAGCGCCTATAGCGTACCTACTTAGAGGGATCAGTAGTTGTGACAGTAAATTGTCTTTTGAAATCTAGGAATGCTAAAATGGGTTCATTGCATAACAATAGTTTACAATATACGAACATGCTACCGAATTCAGGGGTATGAACTAGGAATTATTACGTGTTTTAGAAATTCAACGGGCTTAGACAGAAATCCTGTCTTATGAAGTTGGATATTAACGAAAGTTGGATTAAATTGGAAATTACCACAAAAGGCTTCGAAAACTTTATGAATATTTAAGATATATTCTTGTAACGATGTTGAAAAGATGGCTATCGTCCATATAAACAAGGCACATCTTATTTTACAAGTCCTTCAGAACGTTATCCATGACCCTTTGGAATGTGCTTGGGGCATTTTTAAGGTCGAAGGACATCTTTAAAAACTCACAATGCCCTTGTTCAACGCTGAAGGCAGTCTTTTCAACCGAATTGGAGTGTACTTCGATTTGATGAAACCCACTAGCTAGGTCGAGTGTGGTAAAAAGCATCTTCATAACTTACCAATATGCGCTATATTGGGCACTGATATAGATAACTATTTTCAATGGTTTTGTTAACTTTCGATAGTCTACAAGAAGTCTCCATTTTTGGATTCCTGAAGCATCTTTCTTTCTGAGTACTACCCAGATTGGTGAAGACCAATCTAAAAGCTAATACGCTAAGACCAAAGGGCTAATACGCGGCCTAATGATATTATTGTCTAGCATTTTCTCAATTTAATCACGCACTTCCTCTTTATGCACATAGGGAAACCTATATGATTTAACTTAAATGGGATTTTAATTTTCGTTCTAATTTCATATTTTACAGAATTATGAAAAGTTAAAAAATCCTTCTGAAACCAGGTTTCAGAAGGATGTCTTGGAATTTATTGCAAACATTTAGAAGAGCTTGTCTTTCTTCCGAATTTAGATAATTTAAACGAAGTAAGTAAACCTTCAACATTGCTTTCGTTATTAACAATAGCAGGGAATTTAATGTTGTAGTCAAAAGAATCATAATTTTCAGAGAACGGTTCGACAAAGAGTGGTTCTTCGAATTCAGCAATTTATGATTCCTGCGACATTATTCTTTACTGGAACATAACCGTTATAGCATATACTTATAGAAACTGGAATAAAAATATCATCGGTCGACTGATAGGTGATGTAAATATCGCCAACAGAGGCAAATACAGGAATTTCTTTAATTATGACCTCATGAGAATTTAGTGAATAACGTTTAGAAGCATCATTTAAATTTCTATAATATATTGAAACATTTATTGATTTATCGGGGTACCTACATAAGGACTGTTTAGAAAAAATAATCCATAATTGAAAATTTCGTTAAATCCTATTAAACCATCGTAATAATCGCCGAAGTCGTGAAGAATGACATTTATAAATTTGTCAGAATTATTCAAATATTAGAATATCGGCTTTATATCGTGCAGCAGTAGGACCTACACACATTTAATTCTGTTTAATCAGTGATGATACACGAATGGTAATATTTTTCAATTATAGAAGGACGAATTATTGATGATGCGCTATCCGTGTCTATTAGTAGATTAATGAGTGGATTTGTTTGTTTTGAATGACAATATACGGTAGTGGATAGGTTTAAGTGTATTTATTTCATTAGGTGGTGGTTCATTTTTTTCAATTTTTAAGTAGGGTCGTTTGGACCCTACATGAAAATTTTATGCCTGTTGGTCTTGTGCTTCTTCATCGCAATATTCTTGGGTTGAGTGTTCATAATTTTCGTTAAAGTTTCTTTCCATATTTCAATGGTTGTATATTTCTTGGGATTTTTGGTTCCTTTCTCGATTTCCGACTTATAAGTTACTGACAGAGATCGTATCGATAAAGATGTATAGGCCATAAAGTTCATTCGGCATTTGTCCTGAATCGGCGTACCGTATGCGGCACTGATGAGAACTAACAAGTTCGAAACAGCTATATGTCGTTCGGTTCCGATCCGGGACAAATGTCGAATCCTACCTGCGGCGGGTTTTATTTTTTGAAACCTTATCTGATCGTGCAGAAACACGAGAAAGGGGTCGAGGATCGCTTCTGGGTATAATTCAATGCCTGCCGGGGCTTTAGCCCGAGGAGTAGTTGTTTCCTAGAGCGATTATGTAATAGCTTTGCTATTCGGGAACTACTTTGATTGCCGCTTGGCGGCTTGGTGGTTCCTTTCTCGATTTCTGACTTATAAGTTACTGATATTCTTCTTGAGAAGTTGTAATCTTCTTCTAAGTTATGAATTTTTTCTACTATTTAATTTCTTAATCTATCAGATTGGAACGGTGATATCGTAGTAGTGTTGAGTTAGACGTTGTCAACATCGGTGTTGGTTTATATGTTGGGACTACATCCTTGGGTTTATAAGCATTATTTGATTAAAATTTGGAATATAACCTACAGTAGGTCTTGGCATAACATTATATTAAGGTTGTTTAACTTGAAGCGGTGGTATTGTTGGTTTCTGGTAATCTGATTTATTTGCAAACATTGGATTTTGAAAAGTTTTACTATAATTAGGAAAATTCTTCATTAATTTTATTAATCCCAGTTTTTAAAAAATCCACTTGTTGAAGTCTTATCATAAATTGCAACATTGGACTTAAGAATCTAATACATTCATCTAGTGCCATTAGTGCCTGATGTGTGGTGGAATAAAATTATTTTTCTGAATATAATTTATTTGAGTGTGTTAATTTCCTCATTTAAATACTACAAAGTTCACATCTTAACCCGAAACTATGACAATTTTCGTTTTTAAAAGTTAAAATTTAACGGATCATGTTCTAACATTTTATATCTCTTTAATCACCAAAATTAATTGTTAAAATTTCTTTAACTTGCAACCAGTTGTGAATATCTATACATGAGCCAACTCACATCTGTATTTTACCCACTAGTGACTGTGACTTTTATGACTGTGTTAAAGAATAATTTCTTTCATGAATTAAACTAAACCTAAAGTTGAAAAATGAAGACCTTGAGAAAAAAAATTTAACCTACCTACTGCTCGTCAATAATAGGAAAAAGTGTGAGATTTTCTAGGTACGCGTAAAAGAAATAGTGAGGCAGTATTCGGACGGAAAGGGATGCACTTTACGAGTTGCCAGATTGAACTGTGTGTACATATATATATTCATCGATATTTACTTTACAAAGGTCTCAATGCGACTGGGTAAAGACCAGGCTATTTACAGCGTACCTCGTGGGCGGTCCAATATTGCATACTGTACTGTCTACTGAGATATACGTTTAAATTAATTTTTGGAGTTAATTATGCTCTTGGTCAGGGGCAGCTACTGAATAGCTATTTATATATTATGTAGATATATATATATATATATATATATATATATATATATATATATATATATATATATATATATATATATATATATATATATATATATATATATATATATATATAGCTATTCAGCAGCTGCCCCTGACCAAGAGCATAAAACTCTAAAAATTAGTTTAAATGTATATTTCGCTAGACAGTATCGAAGGTGTCTCATTATATTCTTTCTTGACAGTACTTGCATGTATGTACTATTCATTTCATCGCTATTTGCCAAATAAAAAGCTCTCTTATCTTGCCGATAAACGGAACAGCCTACCTGAGCCTAGCCATAAAAACAAGCCACGGTATGAGATAAGACCCGTTTGCGATTTTTTATTTGGCAAATAGAGATGAAATAAACTATACATAGATACAAACAAGTATGTACCTTGACTTAGGTTAATAGTCTAGAAAACTACTCAGGTAGGTACCTAGGTACTCACATGATTTCCAAAATAATTGAAGTCTAACAGAGTATATTATAAAAACCAAAAATTATTTATTGAATATAATTTTGAATATTTCTTACAACCACATGTTTCCGATCCAATAGGACTTGCACCTTGACGAAGTTCTAGTGCAAACTAGAACGGGTGGGTTGGCATGCGCGTTTTAATGATTTAAGGAGCCGTACCATAGGTTTAAACATAGTGGGGGGGGTTCTTATTGAAAAACCAGACTAAAACAAGTCCCTGAAGGCGGGCAGCACCTCTATCAGTAGTCATAGTGGCAGAAACCTTGGGGGTTGGTATGGTGCTATGACACACACGACTGCGATGTGGAAGGCAAGAGGAAACCACCACATTATAATCCTCAGAACAACTAACAACTAACATAGGCTTATCCCAAATAATGATGGCGTTTCCTGGGGCAAAAAACACCGGAGGTAAAATAATCCTCCGTTCGGATCTCCGGGTGAGGACTGTTCCGGGAGACGTGATCGAGTGCAATAGTAGGGTTAGTAAGAAGTGTAGCATTTCACGAGTCGGAGCGTGGAATGTCAGAAGCATGAGATAGGCAGGGAAGCTAGAGAATTTGAAGATAGAAATGGATAGGTTAGGATTAGATATATTAGGTATAAGTGAGATGCGCTGGCCGGAAGTAGGAGACTTTTGAAGCGGTAACTATAGGGTAATATACACAGGATCGGTAAATGGAAACGCGGGAGTAGGAGTCGTTATGCGGAAGAACGCAGGACAGTGTGTAGATAGCTACCTACAATACAGCGAGAGAGTAATGATGGTCAGGTTAGATTCAAAGCCAGTGAAAACAGTAATAGTGCAAGTATACATGCCTACTTCTAGCCACAGTGAGGGAGAGTTAGAAGCCGTTTATTCGGACATATAGCAGGTAATAGCATTTGTGAAGGGTCATGAAAATTTAATAATAGTGGGAGATTTTAATGAAGTCGTAGGTGAATGGAAAGAAGGAGAATTTGTAGGTCCTTATGGATTAGGAAACAGAAACGAGAGAGGTATCAGACTGATAGAATTCTGTGAGAAGCACAAGATGGTAGTCGCGAACACATTTTTCAAGAATCACGTTAGGAGGCGGTACACCTGGAAAATGCCAGGAGGGATAGGCAGGTATCAGATACACTACATTCTGGTTAGGAAGAGATTTAGAAATCAAGTAAAAGACTGTAAGAGTTATCCAGGAGCAGATGTAGACAGCGACCACAACTTGGTAGTCATGAAAGCTAGATTAAAGTTCAAAAATCTGAAAACCCGGAAGGATAAGAAACGTATAAATGTAGACATATTGAGGGATCAGAATATGAAAGATAAGTTCCAGGAGAAAACAGATCAATTAATAAATAAAGCGAGTAATGACGAAATCAAGAACGCAGAAACTAAGTGGGAGGGTATAAAGAATAGTCTAGATTCCGCGGCTACGGACGTTTTAGGACACGAGAGAAGGGAAGCTAGGAAGCCCTGGACAACGGACGAAATCTTAAACTTAATACAAAAGAGACAAGGCTACAAAAACAGACGAGACGAGGAAGGATTGAAAACTTATAAGTCAATAAAGTGGGAAATCATTAGAAAATGTAGAAAAACGAAAGAACAATGGATAGAGGATAAATGCAAAGAAGTAGAAGATAAGCTCCAAGTAGGTAAGATCGATGAGGCTTACAAAATAATTAAGAGGAACTTGAGGGATATAGGACCAATAAGTAGAAACGTTAGGAGTCAATAGGGGGACATACTGATCGAAAGAGAGAAGAAAGCGGATATCCATCCATCCGCTTTCTTCTCTCTTCCAGTAGTAGTACTTAGAAAATTTATACGAGGGTCAGGAATTAGGAGAGATATTAGAGGAAGAATCTAGCATCGATAGGGAAGATGTAGGAAAACCTATATTGAGAGAGAAATTTGAAATAGCCCAAAGGGGACTAAAGAACAATAAAGCGCCGGGTGTAGATAAATTACAGGAGGAAATTTTGAAATTTGCGGGACAGAAAGTAGTAAATAGGATGTTTGAAGTGGTAAAATACATATACGAAGCGGGTGAGATGCCAGAGGATTATAAGAGGAATATTATGGTTACTATCCCGAAAAAGAGAGGAGCTGACAAATGCCAGAAGTTTAGAACGATTAGCCTAACTTCCCACGCGTCAAAAATCTTAACCAGAATAGGGCAGAAGAGGATGGAAAATAGAGCGAAGGAGAAGACCAATTCGGGTTTAGGCGAAATAGGGAAGCTATTCTGGCGCTAAGAGTAATGTTAGAGAAAACAATAGAAAAAGGAAAGAACGTTTATATAGGATTTGTAGATTTATAAAAAGCTTTTGATAATGTAAGATGGGAAAAAATGTTCGAGATACTAAAGAGCGCGGGAATGAAGTATAGGGATAGTAGAGTAGTACGCAATCTATACAAAGAGCAAACTGCTGTTATAGAAGTAGAAGGGGAAGAAAGGGAAGTAGGTATTAGGAAAGGAGTAAGACAAGGATATACGCTATCACCACTAATTTTTAATCTGTACATCGAAGAGGCGATTAATGTGGTAAAAGATAGAGTGGATTTCGGGATTAAAGTACAGGGACAGAAACTAAAAATGCTGAGATTCGCGGATGATATAGCAGTATTAGCATCTAGTAAGGAGGAATTAGAATCAGCGTTGAACGAAATGAAGGCAGTGTTGACAGAGGAATACGGAATGAGGGTGAATAAAAACAAAACTAAAGTGTTAGTGTGCAGAGGGCGCGAGAGCAGAGCAAAAACGAAAGTACAAATTAATAATGAAAGATTGGAGGAAGTTAAAGACTTCACTTATTTAGGAAGTAAAATAAATTGGGATGGAAGAAGCGATAAAGATATAAAACAAAGAATAGCGCAAGGTCGAGTAGCCTTTAACAAAAAGAAAGCACTTTTATGCTCGGGGGTAATAAACTTAGAAACAAAGAAGAGATTTTTGAAAACGTATGTATGGAGCACGGCACTATACGGTTGCGAAACCTGGACGGTAAGGGAAGCAAGTAGGAAGAAACTAGAAGCTTTTGAGATGTGGTGTTACCGAAGAATGATGAAAATTCCGTGGACTGATAGAGTTACAAACGAAGAAGTATTAGAGAAAGTCGGCGAGAAAAGAAGTATGTGGAAAAACATAAAGAAGAGAAGAGATAGAATGGTAGGCCACTTGCTGAGACATGGGGGAATAGTCTGTGATATTTTGGAGGTAGAAATAGGAGTGAAGAAAGGCAGAAGTAGGCCTAGATTAGACTACTGCTCGCAAATAGTAAGAGATGTACCTAGGTTGTAGCACAATTAGCGAATTGCGTAGGTTAGCACAAGATAGGAGAAGCTGGAGGTTAGCGTCCAACCAGTCTTAAGACTGATGACCTCATGATGATGATGAACCACATGTTTGTAAGCGTTAAAAAAACGTAATTTAAAAAACGGATTATCAGGTAGTTTTTATAAAAACTATCAAAATAAATGATAATTTACTAGGTTTTAATTAGAGATATTATTTGTAGAATACTTATAAGTAAATGAATATAAAATATTTGAAATAAAATAATTTAACAATTATCGTCATAGTTACCTAATAAATTCATGGTTATATTCACAAACAGCCATATTTTAAAAGCTGAAAATAATTTTCTCTTTATTAATTTTGCCCTCTCTGAAAAACTAGTTATAATAAAATAAGGCCCCAAATAGAATCCATTCCTTTTAGATCTTACGAAACCTTAAAAAGATGAGTCAATAGTTTCTAAATCATTTAGAAGAAGTAATATACGAGTTTCTCAAATATATTTCCGTTTGTTTTTTATAAAATAGATTATTTGTATTTATTTAGATAATTAAATATTGATTGTTAGATATCAATTATGTAGCTATTAACGGAATATCAACTAATTAAATTAACTACAATCCAAGTTGTCAGAAGTTCTTTTTATATTAAGTTGATACTGTAAATGGAATAATTCACACTTTTAATAGAGCTTTTCAATAGAAAGTGTCATACTGCGGATAAACAGATACTATGAAATGCTAAAGCGTAGTAGGTAGGTGTATACATATGTATATTATTTCGTAATTAATAAAACTGCGAATGTAAAGATTACTTGTACATTTTACAGGTGGAAAGGTTTTTCTGATAATTTAAGGTTTACAATATACAATATAAGTCATCTATCCATAACCTAAATTAATGAGTAATTTATTACCAAATAAATTAAATACGTATATGTAATACTAAATAAACTACCTACTAAAGTAATAAATAAGTGCCCAAAATGTATATCCTCACTTATTTATTGAAATTATTGCAATAAAATATCTTTACCTGAAATGTAATGGTAGTTATGTGCAGGATAATTATACTGAAACACATCCTGTTGATCTGGTGGGGAACTATTATACGACATATTAATAAGTCAGACAAGCACACTGTAACACGCAAAAAACTGCTTCCACTGAATTTGTCAATGTAACTGCACGAACACTAATTGTCAGGCACCACCTAGCCTCATTCTAACCCTAGGCTGTGAAATACTAATCTGTAATTTTTGTGGTTGAAATAATTTGAAAGCGAAGGCGGAGCATTTTATCGTAGATACGGTATTGCTCACTTACAGACATATGGGAGGATCTTTCAGGGATCCACCTCCTCGTACAAAATAAAATACGAAATCGATATTTAACTTGATTAGCAACACTAATACAATTGAGTTGCATCTTCTGACGTGCATGCACATCTGCATTTATTTAATATATACTATTCACTATTAGTGCCCGTATATCTAAGTCCAAAAATATATTAATACCTACGTATATGTATTTATATGTTCTTTTAGGAGTATAAAAAATGTTACTAATAGAAAACTCAAAATATTTACAACTAATATATATTGACTGCGAGAAAATGCTTGCTCTGATAAGTTCCCATTTCTTGCAAAATTTTAAATTTAGACATGTTAAATAATAACTAACCGTCAATAGTATCTAACATAATATGCTCAATGCATTAACTGATTTTTCGACTGCTTGATCTATTAACAATATTTTGAACATAACACAATAGTCCGGCCCCGAAACGTTTTGTTTCATGTACTTAATAGCAAAAAATAGAAATGAAAGTTGGTCATATTTGTGTTTTTAAACGCATCAAAATAAATAAAAATACATTTCATAACATTTCGAACACAATATCTTGCTACAAGGCAGTTTGCAAAGGTAATTCCACACTTTTCCACTCAACCTGGGGTATCTTCGACTCAACCTGGGGTAACAAATTAATATCACATAAACACTATAAATAATACATATACTGTAATACTGTATATACTGTAATATAATTAACAATCCATCAAATAGATTAATTAGTAAACTTTTTAGAGTATGAAGCACGATGTAAATAATAATTTATTATTGTTGAAAATATTTACTTATTCTATTATCAACAATAATAAATTCAACAATAAACGATAATGTGTAATAAAAGAAAAAAGTAGTACACTCGTATAGATTCAATTTTACATAAAATATATAAGGTACAAAATACATACAGAAATAAAATAAACTTGTAAGCAATTTGGTACCACGAAAAGGAAAAAGGAAATAATAAAATACGAAATATTCTTAATTTTAAGTATATTTGCAAAAAAAAATACTTAAGCAAATTTTAAAATATCTCCAAATGTTTCTCCAAATTTTTTTCTTAAATTGCGAAGGAGAAATGTTTTTAATATTAGATGAGTAGGAGAAGCAATATATGAAAATGAACTTTGATATCCTATGAAGAGGAATAGTCAGAGAACATCATAAAGATGGCATTTTCTCCGCAAATATCAACAGATGTGCATGCCTCTATTTTACATTAAGTCATTTTAGAGTAGAAAATTTGGTTGATACGTTAAAATTTCCGTAATCCAAATGTTCGTAGATCGTTCTGTTTAAAAATGTTATTGTAGACATATAAACCATGATTATATATTATAATAAAACAAAGTAACATTGTACGAATTAAAGATTAAATACCTACGTTAAAATTACTAATTAAGTTCAGATTATTTTTACTTTCAAATTTATTGTATTTACTGCGATGTCAATTGATAGATTAATAGAAGTTTTGTCAAAACTTCTATGCCGTAATGGTCAAAACTGTTTTGACCAATACGGCATGACATATCCAATTACTGATGTTTACTAGAGCTCATTTGAATTCAAAAATACATGGGCGGAGTTACATGATATAATGCGCAGAACTACATTTTGATTTCTAATTGAATTTTGCAGTCTCATTGACATCGGTTATTTTATTTATAAGAAGATATATAAGTTCTATGGTTTTATTGCTTGATGCTTCTTGTTTGTGCTTTTTTGTACATATTTATATTAGGTACCTTTAATGTGTTAAAATTTCTAGTAGATAAATTTATCATTCACAATTTTTTTTTGCTTTCAAAACAATTTTATATCATTAGTGGATTTAGTTGTGTATATTACTGTGCCTAGTCAAAACTTTGGTGATATACTTTAAAATTTTGATGGCACACGTTATTGCTTCGCTCTTGTATTATCGATTTAATATGATTTATAACACCAAACATTTCAGTTTTCTTATATGAACACCACAAAAAGTTAGCTACTTCATTAGTGAAGCCAAAAAAATGAGCTCAGTAAAGAGATATTCATAACAGTTACATAATGGACACCAATCATTAATTAACATTTAAATTTTGAAATTTAATACGCTTTTCATTTGACAGTTCGCCCAAAGATATTTGAAAGCATGACATAACAGTTGATACACTTCTGCAAGAGAATAGTTCTATTTAATTTATTCCCAATAGAGAAATCAGGCATGAGAACTGCATAACGCGATATCATTCTCGTTGAGGATCGTTAGTGCAGCGTACCCGCTGCCGCATATCCTAAGAAAATTACACAGCGGATCTAACGCTTTAGAAGTGGATATACAATAATACTAAGGCCATCCACCTACTAAATAGCTAAGCAGCTCTGCGTGGGATGTCCAAGGCACCACTGCCCACCACAGAGCGCCTCTGCCAAGTATAAGTCGTACCTAAACGATAAATTCTACAAGAAAATCGTACCTTCTAATATATTTTCAATACAGAACATGAAAGTGAAGTAATATTGAAATTTTTTAAATAAAATTTCGTTTAATCACCTTCAGTATGGTCGTATGTATAAATTATTTATTAAAGACTCGAGTATTCCAGGTTCTGTTTTAAATAAATAGTGTAAATTATAAGGCTGTTGATATGTTTTATACGAAATCTTTTTTATTTCTAGTTATTCTATCTTTTTATTACTAAAAAGGAGTACAGTGCAAAACATTTTTTTTGGCGGTGTAACTGAAATATTTATTCGAAATGGAGGTATAGTGATCTTATGCACTGTTACGACCATTGAAATACTCATAAAATTCTAAATTAAGCAAGTGCTAACTTTATTTTGTGCAAAACAAAATATTGAAAATCTTAGCGATCCAAGTTAAAAATTAGATATTCAAAATTATTCCGTGAAGATTTCCATATAACGAAATATATTGTTAACTGAGCAGAGAAGTTCCTTTTCAATATGTCTCACCAAAGTTTTTAACAATGAACCGCCTTTATTCCCACGTTATTTTTAAATGTGAAGCTCTTTGCCGTTAGTGATATAATCAGACAAGTGGCCTATCACAAGACGGCGAGATCTGTGAGTAATATAAGCATTACATAACTAAGGTAAGTATTACCACTAGAGTTTATAGGTTATTATCATAAATATATGTTTGATATATGTTTATTAGATATAATGGCATATTCAATGAAATGTAGTTAACATTAATAGAAGGAGTTAATTCTGCAGGAATATGGGCATCAGCGATGAACACTTCGAAGTATAAATTTTTTTTTGTTTTTTTGCAATATTTTTTAATCTGGTCAGTAATACAAAATTCTAAATCTAACATGTTATTAAGATACAATGAATAATACAATTATACAAGCTAATACATATTCAGTACTGAAAGTTTAACATTTAATATTATATTGAATAGATGTCTTCGACTAGTGCGGTAATACTACCAGAATCATGTAAAATTGTTATAGACCTGTAATTTGCTATATTAGCCTCATCACCATTCTTTAGTACAGCACATATTTTGGATAATTTCCAACAATCTGGAAATTTTGTTTTATGTAATGATAGATTAAATAAAGTAAGTAAAGGAAGTGAAGATGTGACATTTATTTCTTATGACCTCTTTTTTCCTACACTTAATATTCTTTCTTAATGCTTATTGTACCGTTTGTTATTAATTCAACATAAGTATTATTATATGGACTTTCGTTGAAACAGGCGTGAAGTGGGATGTAAAAATCTTGGGGGGAAAATCATTAAATATAATAAATATCTGGAAGTTTAAAACGTTATGCCAATTACAATGAGAGACAATAAAAATTCTTGTCAATATCCGGAGGTAATGGGAATTTCTTGTGAGTAAGGAACTCATTCATAAAACGAAAATGTGTAATTTGATGATATATAATGTACATGTTATGGTTTTATGTTGAATAATTTCATTATATATGTATTACCTACCATTACTTCACAACTTAAATTACATTTGCATAAAAGTATGTACATAGAAATATTCATTTTCTTAGAAAAGTATGAATTGAATTCAGTATTACATATAGCAATCCTCTTAAGTACTTAGATTATTATGAACAAACACAATATGAAGGAACATATTTGATATAAAAATATTATTTTTATTTAAAAGTATGTTCAAATTAAAGGTTTTACTAATACATACAAGTAAATTTATGAAGAAATATCATATCTACTATCAATCTTTTATATCTTAGAAATATATTTTGTGGTACCTTTGATGAAAATATATAAAAATGACCATTCGCTTCTCAGGGTACATGAGTTTTTAGGGGAAACTAATTCTACACAAATTTACACCGGAAGTCTTTATACTCTAACATTCCTACCACCACAATCGTATAAAATTTAATCTTATAAAAGCGTTATAAAGTAGAATAATAATGCCCACACATTTATACTAGAAAAATGATTAATACCAAATTAAGCAAGAATTTAGTTGAAAATTCAAAACCAACCAAAAAGTTAAAAATTTTCTCTTATGTTACCATATCGATAATTGGTCGCACAATTATCACGAAGTTATTTTTCAGTGCAAAAATGTTCATGTAATGAACATTATATTCACTAAATTATAGTGCTTTGTGCATTTTTTTTTATATATTATTGCATTGGTAAAACGACGTAAAAGAAAATTTTAGAAAGATCATATACCTATTCAGATAGTGATACATTTATTTTTCTCAAGATTCCCATAATTCATACTGTGTAAGGTTACAAAAAAAGTAATACGTTTTAAAACTGATGAAGACTGAGTTAAATTTTTCTCCGATTGTATGAACAACAATTTTTAATTAAAGCTATCACTTTTGGCAGTAACACAGAAATGGTAGGTAATAAGTAGTCAAATTGATTGATAAAACAATTACTTTTTGTATAAAAACTACTATTTTTATGTACAGGGTTATCCACATAACATTCTACCCCCCTTAACTGAATTATTTGTTGAAATAGAAAAAAAATGGTAAATACGAAAGTTCTAGAAAATTTCACTGCGATCTCAGATATGTATTTAGAAAAACAATCGAATATCGCGTTGCGGAGATCTAGACCAATCTTATGTTTTTTAAACGGAACACCCTGTCTATTTTTCAATTTTTGAAATTTACGCGCTTTTCCGATTACAACAATATACACATGTTATATCTTTGCTCTAGTAGTTTGTACAGTATCGCTCATTGAAATATCGAATATCAAACAAAGTCAAGATTGCCGTGGAAAATTTGAAACAATAATTACGAGAATTATAAACAGAGTTTGACTTTGACAGCTTGGCTGAGGTGTTAGTTAGTAAATCCTGACCTTGCCCCACTGGATTTATTTCTGTGGGGCACTTTGATAGATCGGATATATACAGAAAGGTCAAATAACGTAGAAGAACTTAGAGAAAAAATATATCGGGAGATCAGAGACATGAACGCGACTGATATATTGGCTTACAAATGAAATTTGTTAAGGAGGTATGTTCTCTGTATTGCACAAATTGGAGGTATTATAGAACTTCTATAGATTATATATATTCTATAGATTCTATAATTATAGAGCTTCTATAATTTATAATTATAGTTTTTAATAAAATGTTGCGTTTTAGAAATATGCTTTTTAATATAACTATGATAAAATCAAAAATAAAATCTAATTTAAACTATCCAAGCTCTGTTTATAACAATTATCATAATTATTTTTTCAAATTTTCCATGGCGATCTTGATTTTGTTTGATATTCAATGTTTCAAAGGGCGATACTGTGCAAACTACTAGAGCAAAGATATAATATATATATATATATATATATATATATATATATATATATATATATATATATATATATATATATATATATATATATATATATATATATATATATATATATATATATATATATATACTGTTCTAATCGGAAAAGCACGCAGATATCAAAAATCGAAAAATAAACAGGAAATTCCATTTAAAAAAACATAAGTTTGGTCTAGATGTCCGAAATGCGAGATTCAATTTTTTTTCTAATTGCATGTCTGAGGTCGCAGTAAAATTTCCCACAACTTTTGTATTTACCATTTTTCTCTATTTCAAAAAATAAAAGAGTTAAGGGGGTACAATGTTATGTGGATAACCCTGTATATCATAAAATATTATTCTTATACAACATTTTAACATATAGTTAACTTATAAACATAATATAGACGTCTATATTTATAGTATTAAGATATCAAAATTATTTGAAGAAATCAGAACAAAACAGCTAAGATTATTTAAATCAACTTAAAACGTCCCTTAAAAAAAGTTTTTAAAGGAATACTTAACTAGATAACACAAGATTCATATGTAATACATTAAGTAGTTAATATAGAACCTTTTCAAGTGGCGTTTTAGTAATGTGGGACCCCTTAAGAACATGTGTCAACCTGGCGCCACGCCAGAGTCTGACCACTGGTGTTACTTAATAAGTGGCAATAATATATATATATATATATATATATATATATATATATATATATATATATATATATATATATATATATATTACAGAATATACAGTGTGTTTTAAAGTTGGGAATCAAGTATTCAAAGTTTCTATAATTGTAGTCTGATGGTTAATTTTAGTTTTACATTTAGAGCAATTTTGAAATATATATAAAAGTCATTTTGTGAGTGCTTGTAGTCACATATATATATATATATATATATATATATATATATATATATATATATATATATATATATATATATATATATATATATATATATATATATATATACAGGGTGATTCAGCTAACCCGTTCATTAAAAGTTTATGAACTTCCCATTGGAATTCATTTTTTAAAATTTTGAATCAGGGGTTAGCGAGGACGATCTATTCAACTAAACTATTTTTGTTTTTATGACACTTCCGATTATACCGGAAGTAGCTATCAACTTCCTTATTTTAAATAGAACACCCAGTATATTATTACATTTTTGTATTACACTGCTGATTTTAAGTGGACTTTCTTAACAATTTCCTATACCTATCTTCAGCAATTTTTGAGATATTTTAATTTTTTTGAAGTAACTAGGTTTTGTAGTATCCCATTGGAATGCTCGTCACTTATTCAAAACAAAAGTTATAGTAGCATATTTTAGGCCGTAATTAGGCGGACTATTAAGCTTTCAGGTGATATGTAGTTTGATTTTTTATTATTTACAGGGTGTCCAAAAAATTGAGTTCATTCTGACAAACTTCAACTGCACAAAAGTCAATTTTCTTAAATAGAACAGGGTGCTCTATTTAAGAAAATTATTAAATTTTATTGCTTTCTGTGATGGAGAATTAAGTGATATTTCAATCTGTATTAGGATTCCCTATACCTATCTGCTACCGTATTCTTGCTATCGAGGTATTTTTTATTCGATACCATAGTTTTCCATTTTATTAATTTACTTCTAACCAGCGGGCCATGAAAATAATACGCATTGTCTTAATTGTCAATGTAAACATCAGAGTAGATGTCAAAGTGAGAATCTTACATAGTATTATAAATTATAATGTGTATTATGGAAATCCAACAGGAATATTCAAATGAAGACATATTAAATTTATTTTTCATTCATGGAGAATATAAAAAAATTATTGAAAGGACTTGTCGTTTGTTTAACGAGAGATATCCACATTTATGGCCTTTAAACAAAACTGCCTTCAAGAGAATAGAAGCAACTATGGCCTCCCAGATCACCCGATCTAACACCCCTTGATTTTTTTATGGGGCCATATCAAGAGTAAAGTCTACTCAACGCCCGTCAATACCAGAGATGACTTATTACATCGAGTTAGAACTGCCTTCACCGAACTAGATGAAGGAATGGTATTGAAATATACGACCGTTGAGATTAATAAACGGGTTTTATTGTGCTTAGAACACAACGGACGGCACATAGAACAGTTGTTACACCAATAAGACCCAATTGTTAACATTTAGTTATTATTGTTATTATGTTTTATTGTTTAGGCTAATGTAAGTTCCAAATCGTTTAAAATATGCTTTTTATTCATGATGATTTTTTTTATTCAATAATTTTGCACCATTGTTTATGATAAAAAATTAATATAAATGTTACGTTGTTTTAATTTTCATGTGTGTGTGTGTGTGTGTGTGTGTGTGTGTGTGTGTGTGTGTGTGTGTGTGTGTGTGTGTGTGTGTGTGTGTGTGTGTGTGTGTGTGTGTGTGTGTGTGTGTGTGTGTGTGTGTGTGTGTGTGTTACACGTCATTCTTAGTTTATTTATTTATTTGATTGTTCTTTGTTGTGTTCTTGTTTTGTTTTATTTAATATTACGCGTTGTTAGTTTGATTGATAATGAAACTTATGTTTAATAGTTTGTTTTTCTTTTTCTGATTAAGATAATATTCACAATTGAACGGTCGCCATTTAAAAACGGCATAACAGAATCGCAAAAAAATCTTGGAACATACTGAGTGAAACAAGAGCTTTCAAATGGTGTACACACGCCATATATTGGTCTTTAATAAAAATATCGCTGACGTCATATCTTTGATAGATGTCATAAAAAAATAAATGAAACAGAATGTGAGAAACTGGAAAACTAAATCGCATTAATAAGCGTTTTCCATAAAATGTGAAGACTACGAACTTATTAGATATATATATATATATATATATATATATATATATATATATATATATATATATATATATATATATATATATATATATATATATACAGGGTACTTCACGGTGAGTGGCATAATAGATGTTTTCGACAAACTACAAATAATTCGGAACTGAAAATTTGTATGTGCGGGTTTTTAGCGATGCTCTATTTAATGAAGGTAATGCCAAGTATGTAACACTTGGCCGGTTATACCGAAAGTCGGCAATAACTCCTTATTTTAAATGGTATACCATATTTTTTTTTTTACTGAATTTTGCTTAGTATTTTGAGGTAACTTGCAATACCATTCCCTTTCCCTAAAACCAGTAGTTTATTAGATACTTCGATTCTAATAAAATTTTATGCGAAAACTAACCCGTACATAGAATTTAATAACTTTCGCTATGGTAAGTTTCATTAACCAATTATTTTCCCATATGTAAAATAGATACGGATCTTATGTATGTATAAGCTACAAATGCTCCAAAATACAGTCCAAAATAAGAGGCAACCATTGACAACTTCGTGATAGCTGGCAACATTTTTAATGTTATTATTGAGTTTGGGCGTTTGAAGAAATATTAACAACTGTAGAAACAGAAAAAAGTAAAATGTACCCAAAGTACATATGGTAGGTACGTATTATAATGGATACATTAAAATCTACTGCTGTGAGAAGGACATAAGCTTTACTCGGGAGGTGGTAATCCAAAACTAAACAGAGAAAGAACAACAGAATAGTACATGAACTGATTTATTTTTTACACCAAGTGAAAAACGAAACCGGTCTGCGAGCTATTGAAAGCAACACAATAAAATTCAATCTGTACAACAAATGAAACAAAAATAATACCACGGAAATAAAAATAGTTCACGTCAAGGTTGAAAACGGTAATAAAAAAGACAATTGTTACTTCTTTTTAAATTATTTTTAAAAATTATTATGAAAAATTAACAAGCTTATTAAAGGTAACAACAGTGATGTACAATATGCATAATAAAACAAACACATCCTCTCGAAATGTTATCCATTAACTTTCAAACATTTTAATATTCGCGTCATAATACCGCTAGTGATTGTTCGCCGAATTTCATTAGCTTTTAATTTTTTACACGCCCTTCTTGCTCTGATTTCCACTTCTTTTCGTGAATTGACGGGCGTTTCATATATTCTGGTTTTCATGGTTTTCACTTTGGTTTCTCAAAGATAGAGATTAAGCGGGGTGAGATCCGTACTTCTAGCGGGCCATATCCAGGGATGTAGGGACCGAGTCGTCCAATCCACTCATCTTCAAATACGAGTATATCGTCTAGAATATACCTCTCGTGTAGAGTGAATAGCATCTGCGTTATGTTGATACCAAGAATTTTCAAATTTCAATAGTGGTAAATTATCCAAAAAATCGGTAACTATTATTCTTAGTATCTCCATATAACGCTGAGAAGTTAAGGTTCCATCGTAAATATGGAATAATTTTTTCTGAAATCTCCTTTCGTTTAAATCGTGAGAGTATTGATTTGCCCAAATATGATAGTTATGTCTATTAATAATATTTCTTTACGAGAAAACTTCGATTCGTCAGTCCAGATATTTTCTTTCAAAATTATCTTTTTGAATGTGAATTAAAATCATTTCAGAAAATTTAACACTAACTATTACTAGCATATTCTGGATGTAGAGCTTGAACTTTAGTTAAACTTATACTCTATAGCTATGCATTTTGTATGCTTTTCGCCATTACATAATACACCCTTACAGAATAATTTAGAATTTATTTCGACGAACATTTATTTGTTTTCCATTGCACACTGCACTCTATGTTGTTAATTTAACAATATTTCTAAATAACTCAAAAACAGTACAAAGTGGGTATAGAAAATGCCCATGTAGGTCGAAAGGTAATCAAAAGAGGAAGCAAATGAGGTTATGAAATACAGTATGTTCTATTTGAAATAAGCCACTTATTAAAGGTCGAAGTTGTCAAAATTTTACCTCCTGTCTTGCATACTCTGTGTATTTTGGAGCATTTGTAATGTATCCATACATAAGCTCCATATCTATTTAATATATGAGAAAATAAATGATTAATGAAATTTAGATTAGCGAAAGTTATTAATTTCTATGCAGGAGTTAGTTTTCGCATAAGATTTTATTAAAATCGAAATATCTAAAAAACTATCAGTTTTAGGGATAGAGAATAGTATTGAATGTTACCTCAAAGTAATGAGTAGAATTCGAATCTGGCATGAAAAATATGATATACCATTTAAAATAAGGAAGTTGTTGCCGTCTTCCGGCATAATCGATAAAGTCATATACTTGGCATTATTTTCATTAAATGAAGCATCGTTAAAACCCCCATATACATATTTTCAGTTTCAAATTATTTGTAGTTTCTCGAAAGTAACAATTCAGGGAATAATAGATCAACAAATTTCTATTACGTAATCAAGACTTGTACCGTTCGCTATAGACAATCCACACAATTTTGGTTTATAACTTAGACATAGAATTTGATGGAAAGTTGGGCCTAGATTTTTTAGAACATTACGAGTGTGTAATTTACCTAAAAACAAAGATTCATGAAATCTTATCGGTACCCCCAAATTAAGTGATCGGGCCTCGGGAACCGATTTTTAAAAACAAATTCAAAAATTAGCGGACAGATTTTATTATGAAAATACAATGTTTGTGGCTTAAAGATGCGAGCAGAACTGTTCTAAGATATTAACAAATGATCCTACATAGGTAAAAAGCTTATTAAGTATTCTGGAAACTATGGCGTAATACTTTACTGATAAAGTGAAGCTAGCATACATAACTCCTCCATCCTTAAGAGGAAAATAATACGGTTGTA
The DNA here is from genome assembly GCA_037954035.1 of Rosalia funebris. Taxonomy (NCBI): domain Eukaryota; kingdom Metazoa; phylum Arthropoda; class Insecta; order Coleoptera; family Cerambycidae; genus Rosalia; species Rosalia funebris. The sequence continues at coordinate 18,729,961 of JAZFAV010000036.1, read as the reverse complement.
TTATCAGCATTATTTTCAAAAAAGTCATTTTTGACTTTACAAGTGCTATCTTTCCTAAAATAATTAAGTATATTATTATATTTGAAAACTAATTTAACTGAAATAAAAATAATCACTAGTCATTAAAACAATGGAAATATAAAACACAATATATTGAGTGTTGTCTTCTTCCAGGGCCTGTAAGCGATGAAATTGTGTTCTTTCGGCTAACTTTTGAAGTCTTGTGAGTCCATCCAGGTTGACTCTATCTGCGACCTTCAGGGGTTGATTTTCGGGATTGTCTACAGTCATTTTGATTTTAGGCAAATGAAGAGGGGTTTCTTCAACTAATGGGGCATCGTTACTGTACACGTTACCATTTACTATAATGTTACATTTATAGGGTACATGGATCAAATGTGGCTGGTAGATTTTTTCGTATCCATGCTGTACACAATTTTCTTCGATCGTAGTGGGTTGTACAAGGATAATAATGACGTAAGCATTATTGATTGGTTCTACCACATCTTGGTCTAAATGGATTTGGAGTGCTTGACACTGGTGATTGGTATCTCCATTTAACAATTTCGGGAGACAGTCGGCATTGGTAATTTCGTTTTCCATATGATATAGATAGGTGTTTTCAATTCTGGTGCATGGCTCATCCTCGTAGTGGTGATAAGTCGAGTTAAGGATGATGTAAGGTTTTAAAGGAATAACAGCTTCATCGGAAATTGGAATAGGGAATAAATGGTAATAATCGTAAAAATTTTCTTGCAATATTGGAAAATGAATAGCAAATAAAATTTTTGTCTTTTTTATGATGAATTTCGGCTGTTAGTAATCTATAATATGAGTAGTATAGCAAAACCAGTTCTAGGCCAACCTCGGATTTGTCCGCGGACATTTAATGTGGATGGCATGTGTCCATCGGGAGTGACTAAAGATGGGTTAGTTCGTCAAGCCACCGCCCGGATATTCCAGGTGTCGCTGTTGTAGTTCTGAAGAAGTGACGTCACTGGTGCTTGTTGGTCAATGACCAGAGGGAATTCTTCGGCGAAGGGGTGGGAGTAAGAAAAAACATGGCGCCGGAAAAAAAAATGGCTGTATTAAGAAAAAGGGGGCGTGACAAAAAAAACATGGCTGTATTAAGAAAAAAGGGGCGTGGCTGCATTAAGAAAAAGAGGGTGGGGGTAAGAAAAAAACATGGCTGCATTAAGAAAAAAAGAGGGTGGGGGTAAGAAAAAACATGTCTGCATTAAGAAAAAAAGTGGGTGGGGGGTAAGAAAAAACATGTCTGCATTAAGAAAAAAAATATGGCTGTATTAAGAAAAAAAGAGGGTGGGGGCTAAGAAAAAAGATGTCTGCATTAAGAAAAAAAATATGGCTGTATTAAGCATGGCTGCGTTAAAAAAAACTTGGCTGTATTAAGAAAAAAGAGGGTGGGGGGTAAGAAAAAAACATGTCTGCATTAAGAAAAAAATATGACTGCATTAAGAAAAAAACATGGAGGCAAAGGGGTGGGGGGCGCAGGAAAAAAAGATCCGTTACGTGGACATCTGACACAATATGTCAAAAGGGCGTTATCTTAAACTTTATCCGATTTCAATCGAATAAAGACTAAAATTCATTAAAAATTAATTGAACATAATCACAAGAGAGAATATTTTTAATAGGTTAATAAATAAAAAAGTTATAGACAAAGATAATATATTTATAGTAAAAACCAGGGATTTTATTTCTCCTAAGTTGGTACTAAAAAGTCACTATTTTTGAGTTGGTATACCCGTATGATGGTACGACTTGAAAACGTGACTAAAATGCTTGCTATGCTATTGTAGACTAAATAAGCTGGTCTGGTGAATAAACAAAAATTATCTGCACGTGGATGATTAAATGCTGAGTCATTTTTTCTTTTAACCTATTTGTCGATTATTATATAGAATGAAAATTCAACATTAAAAACAAGTCTTGAGTTGTTGAACAAAGTGTCACCAGCTGAGTTAAGGAACGTAACTTAAATGTAAACAAACTGGTGTTTGCCACTATTATAGACTGTAATTAAAGCCGACTAACATCTGAATTGAGATCAAGGTCATAAATCAGAATCGTATTAAATAACATCTGCGTCTTTTGAAAAAAAGCACGTTACGTAAACAATTCTGTCTAGTTAGGAGCTGTAATTTATATATTTAAATAAAAAATATATATTTTTTAAAAATGAAAACTGTACACAAGTGTGCAAAATAAAAACAACAATTTTTTTTAGTAAAATATTTAATCAACTACATCTTCACTATTACAGCGAGAGAGTAATGATGGTTAGGTTAGATTCGAAGCCAGTGGAAACAGTAATAGTGCAAGTATACATGCCTACTTCTAACCACAGCGAGGAAGAGTTAGAAGCCGTTTATTCGGACATAGAGCAGGTAATAGGATTTGTGAAGGGTCATGAAAATTTAATAATAGTAGGAGATTTTAACGCAGTCGTAGGTGAGGGGAAAGAAGGAGAATTTGTAGGGCCTTATGGATTAGGAAACAGAAACGAGAGAGGTAGCAGACTGATAGAATTCTGTGAGAAGCACAAGATGGTAGTCGCGAACACATTGTTCAAGAATCACGTTAGGAGGCGGTACACATGGAAAATGCCAGGAGGGATAGACAGGTATCAGATAGACTACATTCTGGTTAGGAAGAGATTTAGAAATCAAGTAAAAGACTGTAAGAGTTATCCAGGAGCAGATGTAGACAGCGATCACAACTTGGTAGTCATGAAAGCTAGATTAAAGTTCAAACTTAATTAAATCTGAAAACCCGGAAGGATAAGAAACGTATAAATGTAGACATATTGAGGGATCAGAATATGAAAGATAAGTTCCAGGAGAAAACAGATCAATTAATAAATAAAACGAGTAAGGACGAAATCAAGAACGCAGAAACTGAGTGGGAGGGTATCAAGAATAGTCTAGCTTCCGCGGCTACGGACGTTTTAGGACACGATAAAAGGGAAGCTAGGAAGCCCTGGATAACGGACGAAATCTTAAACTTAATGCAAAAGAGACGAGGCTACAAAAACAGACGAGACGAAGAAGGACTGAAAACGTATAAGGCAATAAAGTGGGAAATCATTAGAAAATGTAGAAAAGCGAAAGAACAATGGATAGAGGAGAAATGCAAAGAAGTAGAAGATAAGTTGCAAGTAGGTAAGACCGATGAGGCTTACAAAATAATTAAGAGGAACTTCAGGGATGTAGGAACAATAAGTAGAAATGTTAGGAGTCAATCGGGGGACATACTGATAGGAAGAGAGGAGAAAGCGGATAGATGGAAGCAGTACTTAGGAAATTTATACGAGGGTCAGGAATTAGGAGAGATATTAGAGGAAGAATCTAGCATCGATAGGGAAGATGTAGGAAAACCTATATTGAGAGAGGAATTTGAAATAGCACTAAGGGGGTTAAAGAATAATAGAGCGCCGGGTGTAGATAAAATACAGGCGGAAATTTTGAAATATGCGGGACAGAAAGTAGTAAATAGGATGTTTGAACTGGTAAAATACATATACGAAACGGGCGAGATGCCGGAGGATTATAAGAGGAACATTATCGTTACTATACCGAAAAAGAGAGGAGCCGACAAATGCGAGAACTTTAGAACGATTAGCCTAACTTCCCATGCGTCAAAAATCTTAACTAGAATAGTGCAGAAGAGGATGGAAAATAGAGCGGAGGAAATACTAGGAGAAGACCAATTCGGGTTTAGGCGAAATAGGGGAACTCGCGAAGCTATTCTGGCGCTAAGAGTAATGTTAGAGAAAACAATAGAAAAAGGAAAGAACGCTTATATAGGATTTGTAGATTTAGAAAAAGCTTTTGATAACGTAAGATGGGAAAAAATGTTCGAGATACTAAAGAGCGCGGGAATGAAGTATAGAGATAGGAGAGTAGTACACAATCTATACATAGAGCAAACTGCTGTTATAGAAGTAGAAGGGGAAGAAAGGGAAGTAGGTATTAGGAAAGGAGTAAGACAAGGATGTACGCTATCACCACTAATTTTTAATCTGTACATCGAAGAGGCGATTAATGTGGTAAAAGATAGAGTAGATTTCGGGATTAAAGTACAGGGACAGAAACTAAAAATGCTGAGATTCGCGGATGATATAGCAGTATTAGCATCTAGTAAGGAGGAACTAGAATCAGCATTGAACGAAATGGAGGCAGTGTTGACAGAGGAATACGGAATGAGGGTGAATAAAAACAAAACTAAAGTGTTAGTGTGCAGAGGGCGCGAGAGCAGAGCAAAAACGAAAGTACAAATTAATAATGAAAGATTGGAGGAAGTTAAAGACTTCACTTATTTAGGAAGTAAAATAAATTGGGATGAAAGAAGCGATAAAGACATAAAACAAAGAATAGCGCAGGGTCGAGTAGCTTTTAACAAAAAGAAAGCACTTTTATGCTCGGGGGTAATAAACTTAGAAACAAGGAAGAGATTTTTGAAAACATATGTATGGAGCACGGCACTTTACGGCTGCGAAACCTGGACGGTAGGGGAAGCAAGTAGGAAGAAATTAGAAGCTTTTGAGATGTGGTGTTACCGAAGAATGATGAAAATACCATGGACTGATAGGGTTAGAAACGAAGAAGTATTGGAGAAAGTCGGCGAGCAAAGGAGTATGTGGAAAAACTTAAAGAAGAGAAGAGATAGAATGGTAGGCCACTTGCTGAGACATGGGGGAATAGTCCGCGATATTTTGGAGGCAGAAATAGGAGTGAAGAAAGGCAGAGGTAGGCCTAGATTAGACTACTGCTCGCAAATAGTAAGGGATGTAGGTTGTAGCACAATTAGCGAAATGCGTAGGTTAGCACAAGATAGGAGAAGCTGGAGGTTAGCGTCCAACCAGTCTTAGGACTGATGACCTAATGATGATGATCTTCACTATAAAGATTGTATTTTACAATATATTCAAAAGGTATTGTTTTTCTAATTGAGTATAATAATTTGAAGAAACCAGATTCCAGTATTCCTCCGCAAAATTCGTCTATATCGATGGATCCCAGTAAAATTTGATTACATAAATTTTCAGCACGACCGTATGTTTCTAATGTATATTCAGTGTGATTATAGTGAACTACGGTATCAGTCTGACAGTCTTTAATATGATACATAACGTTGGAAGGCTCACTGATACTGAGTTCCTTGAATTTTTCTTGTGAAATATCTTCGTAGAGTCTTATGATGGCACCTCTTAATTCAGCATCAATCATTTTTTGCTAATATTTCTAATAAGACACTTCAGAATTAAAATCGAAGAACAGAGTGTAATGTAGTACAGTAGAATTGTAAATGATTGTTGACCATTGTAATCATTGAATATATCGACAGGGGCCACGCATGTGCCTTTAAAAATGTTCCAATCTAAATCTCCACTTGTACCATTTTGAAATTTTACTCTTATTTTATATCTTTTAGCATCATTTGGTATTGAAGAAAAAAACGTGGAAATATGATTATTTAGAATATAAGGTGTCATATTTTTCCAGTGATCATTGTTCTTTGTATCAAAGAAGACAAACATTTCTTTCGCATCATATGGACGATGCACATAAAGAACATTTTGATATATAGCATATAATAGAATAAACTGATGTCCTAACGGCATCATGATTAATTATATACTATGCATGTACACATAGGCTATACTTATTTATTAACATTTTCTCTATATTTTTGTTGAAGGATTTTTTTCATGCTGTGGTGTAATATTTAAATTGGTAAAACTAATGAACATACGCTTTTTTTGTTCATAAAAGCTGATAGTTATTTTCAACTGCTCTAACTTTCTGTAATGTTCATTCAATAATAACTTGTATTTATCTGAAGGATGCATCTTACTGCTCAGACGTCTAGTAAACAACTAAAAAAATTATGGTAATACACACAAGGAGATAAATAAAAAACAGAGATAAATAGTTTTTTTTTGTATTTATTTTGGTAAATTTGAATACAACCAATCATATAGTTTTACACTATTTCTTATACTACACATACATTTAAAATTATTATAATGATGAATACATTGTGGAAAGTCTTTTAAAAAATTTGGTAGTGGTGCACTGATGTATTCGGTGATATGTTCGACATTAACTGCAAGAGGTGACGTTGTTGAAGTTTCCGCTAGTTCATGTAGCTTTCGTTCAAGAAATTCCTTCTTTTGATGTCCCTTTACGTAAACTATGTCGACGTTAGCTCGACATAGTTTACGTAAAATGAAAACGTTCCAAATAGTTTACTTGTTTCTTTACTTCCGAACTTACCGTAATGTATGCCATTGGAGGTTTCAATAAATAATGTGTGCCCTTTGCACACCAGTTACAAAAGATATTTCTTTAGCATGAAATTCAGGAAGGCTGAACCCCAGCACGTCGACGACAATCAACTTCATGATGTTCTCAGATACAATACTTTTAAAAGACTGAATTACTTTATTTGATACAAGTTTATTTTATGCTGCATTTCTTACGATTCCACTTAGGGGTAAATATTCGATTACGCGGTCATGAATAATTATACAGTATGCCTTGGTATTCTGGGGAAATGATTTTCTGCTTTCAATTTCCAGTTTAACATCCACAGTAGAAGATTTTATAGAATCATTTCTTTTCGAGCAATCTATGGCAAATACTGCTCGACCACTGAAAGCATCAAAGTCAAGTACCGGTTTATTATTTGAGGCGAATATTTTCGAGAACTGCGTATACGTATAATAGGCTTCAGCATATTTTTTGCAGCTAAAATCTAATTTCATATCTTCATAGGGATAATATTCAGAGTTTAAGGTTAATTTAATATTTGATATATCGATATTATCCAAGTAACATCTTGCATGCTTTTATCTTTTTTATTTGTTTGAAATGCAACAATAACGTATCTGGGGCTCTCAATATTAGTACAGGTTTTAACGGACAATATTTCTTTCGTAGTGCTAGTGGTGAAAGCTGGTAATTCATGAAATTCCCATTGTCTATATTGAAGTAGAAGTGGCTTATCGCTATTTATTTGAGAGAGCAAATTTAATTTCAAAACATCATTCAGAAACACATGCTTGACTTTCAGCTCTATGCTGGTTATTGTTAGTTCCAATAGTATCGTCATTCGACACTTTAAAACAATTATTATCATTTCGAGCTCTAATTAGACGTAAAACTTGTTTACCGAAAATTACTCTCTTATAATCATGAAAAAATCCTAGCAAATTCCACAACGGTATTCTCAAAGAGAATGTTGTTTTTGTAGGATCATATGTTACCAGCTGTCCTTCAGGATAATTCCAACCAGCAATACTAAGGGAAGTATCATCTTTTTCATAACATAAATAGGTTTTTAATAGGCTCACAGTTCCCGGATCTCGTACTTTATCTAATTCCTTTCCATTTAGTTCATAACTAATTGAATCAAATAAATATGCTCCTGCTATATTAGTGAATTCAACGGTCAAAAATGGTCTGTGATGGTTTATTATTGTAAAATGCGTCTGTCGTAAGGTTACAGTCCACGTGGATTATTACCACCTTAACTATCTTAACAGGTAAATCTGACTGATATGGAATATAATGTTTTAGAACTTGAGAACTATAACCTAATAAGGAGGCTAAACTGTCTTTGCGAGTAAAGTCGATTTCGAGCTTACTTTTAATTTCACACTTAAGCGTATTATTATTAGGCTTTAGAGAGAAATAGTCTTCACTCTGTGCTACACCACTGGGTATTACTCGTGTCTGCAGATATGATTCAATATCACTTATTTCATATGAGCCTGTCGGTATGTATATAACTTTTTCTTCTTCACCGCCAAGTTGTCGGTAATAAAACTTATTATTTATCCCCTCTTCAATGTTTGGTATACTATTGTACGTGTGAAGCCCTATTAATGCTAACGAATAGTCGTACTGAGGATCAAGAATTATGGGATTATAAAAGTCCACGGAGAGAGTAGAACTTCGACTTCTTAACGTGAATATTTGAGATATAATGAATGAAAATCACACATGTTTATTATTTTTATAGAGAAATTCTAAACACAAATGTCCACAATTAATCGTATTGTATGTCTGATAAGCATCAGAATTATATTTAATTTTACATTTCGAGCCAAGGTACTTGACTAGTTCGATAGGTGGTTTTAAAGATCCAAAACTATCGAAATATAAAACAGAATTGTTCATTTTTTTGTAAGCTACCCAATGTGTTCTGGAGCCTTTTACGCTGTCTAAATTAATAATGGCACTTTCGTATATTGTAGGTGGTGTAGTAGGTAAGGCGTCACGCATAAAGACACCTCTGAAATATGAAATTTTTAATTTTTTAACATATTTTAATAAATCAATGTCGGAAAGAGCTCTATTGGGTAGCTTCAGTGGGGATTTTTTGTTCTTTCAAATATAAGCCATATCCTTTTTTATACGGTTTCATGTAGAGTCCGGATCCTCTTTTCCCTAACGCTACTGCCTCCAAAACTCTATTGTGTCTCTCGTCTTCTTCCAATTTTTTCTTAGAGTTTTTAGCATCTATTACGGTCTTCGCCACTGCAGCAGCTCCTCCCGACAGAGCTCCTAATGCACTTAAGCCAGCAAATATCAGTATCAAAGGTAAAATACCACCAGTCCTCGGTAATGGTAGAATACGAGGGGTATTTATTTTTCTCTTACCGCCTGCATTCTTGACTGCAATTCGAGCTGCCTTTAACGTCATTGCAGCATCTTTTTTTAAATTATTACTTGCATGTCTTTTCAGTACTTTAGATATATTTGTCAGGACAGCCTTTTGGAATGCGACTTTTCTACGTCCCTCTACACCCATGCCTAATTCACGTTTAACCTTCCTTGCGTTGGTGACAGCCCAAGCGGTGGCTTTCTCACCTAATTTAGCGTCCTTTGCTTTAACACGCTCCCAAGCACGTTGTTCGAGCTGGTAATCTGCTTTATGTCTATCTTCTAAATTTTTGTTTTTACTATATGCAATATCGTGCTCTCTGCAAGCTTTATCGAGAGGGTTTATACCTGCATCCCCTCGAGCGAGTCTTTTATGTAACTTCGTACCAGGCCCGAAAAATTGGTATCCCGGAACATGTAATTCAAAGGTTAACTTATTAATTAGATTATTGACTACTCCACGTCCTACTACGTATTTACGCGATGCCATATGGATTGTGAATGACGATGTTTGACATTAATCATATATATATATATATATATATATATATATATATATATATATATATATATATATATATATATATATATATATATATATTTCAACCGAAATACAAACTATTGGAGCGGGTATTGCAGAACGTAAATGGAGTTGGATATTTTCCGTATGCAAGTAGTGAGAGTATTATCGATCCATCTGAGGCTAAATCTAATTCAATATGCATTTTCGACGATGTGGCCTGTGACAAACAAGACAAAATAAGAGCATATTTCAGTATGGGTAGACAGAAACTTGTAGACTGTTTCTATCTCTGTCAAACGTACACGCGGGTACCTAAATATCTCATTCGTGATAATTGTAACTTTATCATTTTATTTAAACAAGATAAAATCAATTTACGACATGTGTATGATGATCACGTGGCCCCAGATATGACATTCGAGCAATTTGAAGACATGTGTAGAGAATGTTGGAATGATAAATATGGAGTAATGGTCATCGTAAAAGATTTTGATTTACATGGTGGTCGATATCGAAAAGGTTTTGATCAGTATATAATCGTGTAACGTAAACTGTGTCTGTTATTATTAGTTAGACAATCGAACTGAAGAGATGACCTCTGCTTAAAAACAGCTCATATAGCCATACAGATCATACAGCCCCTACAGCTCATACAGATCCATTTAAACAGATCGTACAGTCATGCAGCTAATAGGCTCAGTTTAAAACAGATTGCTGCTAAGGTTGTAACAATGAAGTCTAATAAAATAACTTTTGAAAAGTATAGAGTATCTAAGGTTAAACCATTGGATCTATCAAAGAAAAAATTGCTTAAAGATAAAATTAATAAGGCATCAAAGGCTATCAGAAAAAAGTATCTAGCATTAAAACTAGGAAAATCTGACGAAAACGAAACTTTTAATAGACTCTTGAAGCCCATTATCGATCCATTAAAAGAACTCAAATCTGTAAATATATTACAGAGAACAGACACGAAGCGTGTAGGTTCATCACAAGAAAAAAAGCCAAAGCGTGACTCTAGTTCAGCAGAATATACATCAAATGCAGATATTAAGGATGACATGTTGTCTCTGGAACCTCAGTATGAAGTAGGAGATGCTAACTTTCAGGGCAAAACGGAGAAAACTGCTCTTAATGAATATTTTGAACAGTATCCATCTTTAGCTAGACACTATATAGAGGGGTTTTTTACTAAACGCAAAGACTATGATGAAACATATGGCATTAGATTAGATTTACAAATGAATAAACTGTATATTGGTAATATGGAATTAAAAATTGGTCGTGCCTCTGAAATAATTATTAATGATAAAGTATATGATGGCAAAGTGGGGTAATACAATCTACTTTTATGAAGGATCCCACAGATTATGATAGAAATGATTTAACTGAATATAAGGAAATTTTGCAAATTACCAATGTACATAGAAGAAATTACGAACCTACTGGACAAATTAATGGAACTAGATCTTCCAAGTGTATTAAAATAATAAGACCATTATTGGATGGTAAGAAGAAGAAAAAAACACAGTCAACTAGTGGATCCGGTCTGAATATGGTTTACAATCAAAAGCCAATCGAATATGTTTATTGGGATGACGTCAATGAGCTTGTTGATAGACTGAAACTTTTGAATGCGTCAAAGATTGTAGGAAATACCGATTCACATGATATTGAAATATCAGCTATCATTAGTGAACTACGTGAGGCTGAAGTTATCTATTAAATATTTGATGTACATACAATTTGAGTCATTATCAGGATGAGTCTCGATAAGTTTGGAAGGTCTTCGCGGCGTAGTAGTGAAATTAATGATTCATATCATTAATTTCACTACTACGCCGCGATCATTGAACCACAACGTGGATTTGTATTTACCGAAGATGGAAACATCAACATTGAAAATTTAAAGCTGTGTAATGTTCTATCACCTACTGACGAGGATGACGCCGTTGATAAGAAATATGTAGATGATCATATAAATTCTATTCTATCAAACAATATTGATGTGCTATTTGAACGTTTAAATAAGTTTAAGGATAGTATAAAACATATGACATCAGATTTATATCAACAGAAAATATATCTAACAGATATAGGAAGGACCATTGAAAAATTAAATCAAAAAGGTTTAGATAGTGTTGGTGGAAAAGACATTGAATCAAATGCAATCAATGAAACAATTTACAGCCCAACCGATGAAGAAATCTAGAGAAAAAATTCAATTGGTTAATGAGCTTCATAAGCCTGCACGCAAAAATTTCAATCGTAGACGTATTATAATAAAAGGAATAGACGATTTGTGGCAAGCAGATTTTGCCGAAATGTGTAATTATGCTAAAGACAATCACAGTTTTAGATACATTCTCATAGTGATTGACTGTTTTTCAAAATTTGTGTGGGCTAAACCCATAAAAAATAAGAGTGCACTAGAAGTTACACAAGCAATGAGTGGTATTTTTAAGGATAGCAAGAGGAAATGTAAAAATTTAAATACGGACCAGGGTACTGAATTTTATAATGCTCACTTTAAAGACTTGATGAAAAACTATAAGATAAACCATTACAGTACATTTACCGGAAAGAAGGCAGCTATAGTTGAAAGAGTTATTAGAACGTTAAAGGAGAAATTATATAAATATTTTAGTTTAAATGGCTCATACAGATGGATAGATATACTCCCTGATATTGTTAAAGAGTACAACAATAATCATCACAGAACAATAGGAATGAAACAGTTAGATGTAACTAAACAGAATGAGAAACAAATACTTAATTCAGTTTATAACAATATTAAGTTGGTAGCATCAGGACACTACAAAGTTGGGGATATTGTACGAATCAGTAAGAATAAGCATGTCTTTAAAAAAGGATATACACCTAATTGGACAACTGAATTATTTAAAATTATTAAAGTACAACTCACCAACCCCACCACCTATTTGCTCGAGGATATGCATGATATTCGAATAAGCGGAGGTTTCTACGGAGAAGAACTACAGAAAACGAAAACTCCCGATGTGTATCTCGTTGAAAAGGTATTACGTAAACGAGGTAAACAAGTTTACGTAAAATGGTTAGGTTTCGACGCATATCACAATAGCTGGATTGATTCAGATAACGTACTTTAATCAAATATGCATTGATTCTTATGGAAAACACGAACATTTTTACGATTGCAGAGAGGCCTTTTTTTTAACAATGTTTAAAATTAATTTAAATATGTATAAAAAGGGGTTGAAACCATAATCATTCATTAGTCTACCGCAATTATGACATCAGTAACATCTAGTCTAGTCGATTCTGACTACTGGCATGAAGTGGATAGAATTAGTGCACAATATGAAGAAGCTGCGCAAAACGAGGGTCGAGATCTTTTAGAATATAATACTGACATAAAAAATTCTATATATAAAATAACTACAGGATTTAGTGTTACAAGAGGTTATGTTCCTGCTGTAAGAATTTTACTGAATGTGAATCCAGACTTCACCACATTAGACAACATCTCATTTAACAGAGAAGATTGGGATGATTTTATTACTTACCTTCAACAATTTGTTGTGGATTACTTCGATGTGGTGACAGAAAAACAGCCCGAAGAAATAGAAATGAAGTTTTCCCATTATGCTTTAATATCATCACAAATTATTGGAATCAAATTGTTGAAAATGAGTAACGGCTTCTGCACATTTCATTTATCTGACAAAGTTGTTCGTGAGCTCATCTACACCAATAAAATTGTATCATCTCATATGGACTTACTAAATAGTTTAAGTTTTGAACAGTTCTATAATAACTTTTTAAATGTAGCTAATAATATCTTAAGTGAATCTAATTATGAGTTGTCACCATATATTGTTATGTCAAATTTATGTGACTTATATCCATGTAATATTCAATCATACTGTATACGTGAATGTTTATTTTATAATAAAGATACTATTCTTAATGATTTAGATAGAAAAATGTATGTACTGAAAACAAGTGCTTAAATAAAAAGAAATTTATATAATGTGTGTTGGGTTTTTGCCCGTTGATATTTGCAACGTGGCAACCCCGCAAAGTCACCTGTTCGGTGAGTGCATGAAAGGTGACATATAGTTATTAAGAACGTAGTACAACGCACGCTGTACCTTAACGTATTAGTAATTAGTTGCTCCACAATTCAATACAGTCCACTTACATAAACCATAAGTGTTTTTTATTGCCAACTACAGCGATAGAAATCCACCAATGTGAGTTTTCTTTTTTTAGGTTAGGGGAAATAAAAAAATCATGATAATTTAAATACATATAATAAAATAATAAAGAAAAAATACATATAATAATGAAAAAATACATATAATAAAAATGTGATTACATAATAATAAATAAAAAAAATACATAAAATTGGTTACATAATAATAATAATAAGAGGTTCGAAGGGCTCTTGTGGGCTCTAAGAACTTTGCTGCTCCAGGTCCCGACGGGATAAATAACTTCTGGTGGAAAAATTACCTAGTATCCACCGCCATTTAGCCAGAATTTTTACCACCTGGCTAAATGGGGAGCAGCAAATTCCTTCTTAGGTTGTCGAGGGGCGAACCGTGCTAATCCCGAAGACCGAAGATTTGTCCAACCCAAAGAACTACCGACCGATAACCTGCTTAAACGCCTGTTACAAGGTGTATACACGCATCTTGAACACGCGACTATTCCTAGCAGTTGAGCCGGTTTTCGAGGGGATATACGAACAACGAGGGTCTAAGAGGGGTGTCGCTGGCTGCAAGGAGAATCTGTTGATTGACAGATGTATCACGCAGGACTCCGTGCAGTACAGGCGAAACTTTTCCATGGCCTGGATCGACTACCGCAAGGCATTAGATATGACATCACATGAGCTAATAATTCACTTGCTTCAATGCCTTGTGGTGCCCGGTCCTATAGTGAGATGCATTCAAGAACTGATGCCGCTCTGGAGGACTCGGTTTACAATAACATCGGGTGATACTAGAGTCCGGACAGAGCCGGTGTCGTGCAGAAGGGGCGTGTTTCAGGGAGACTCCCTTAGCCCCCTTCTGTTTTGCATCTCACTGTTGCCGTTGTCCGTGTCCCTCAGGAAGACCCGTGGCTATAACTGCGGCACCCCCGGCGATCGGAGGCGTAAGGTCACCCATCTATTTTACATGGATGACCTAAAACTTTATGCCTCCGGAGAAAGGGAATTACGCCAGTCCCTGAGGGTAGTGCAGGAGTACACGCAGGCCATCGGGACGGAGTTGGGGTTGGACAAATATGCACTGGTTCATCTCAAGAGAGGACGAAGCCGAGAATACGCAGAGGATGCGCAGCTCGTAGATGGAAACATCTTAAATCACTTAGATGCCGGAGAGTCGTACGTCTTCCAACCCAAGCTCCACCCAAGAGGTAGGTGTCGTAAAAAACGCTCTCCGCGGCAAGTATCAGCACCGCCTCCGACAGATCTGGTCTTCAGAACTGTCAGGGAAGAACAAGGTGTCTGCAACAAACATGCTTGCCATTCCGATCCTTGTGTACTCCTTCGGAGTAGTGAAATGGACACAGGAGGAGCTGCGACAACTCGACGTAGTAACCCGAAAGAAGATGCATCTCAGTAGGAGTTTGCATCGCAGATCGTCCGTTCCACGGCTATATCTCGCACGACATCGCGGAGGCCGTGGACTCTTGAGTTTGGAGTGTCTTCATAACAGGATGGTTCTGGACGGAGCCTGTAAAGTTATTAGGAGTTCGGATCCCTTCTCTGCATGGTCCGAGATCACGAACATGCAGGGATAGGAGCATTTTTATTTAGGGCAGCACGTAGAGCAGTCGATGATCTCGCTCTCGTCTTCGATACCGAACGGGCCAATCACAACTCTGTCATCGAGTTGGAACCCGTTCAGTTAAAAGCCCAAGTAAAAGCTGCAGAGCATTTAAGAGCTCTGCAGCTTCACAAGGATAAACCCATGCCCGGGGTCTTCTATAGGAATATGGAAACCCTGGGCTTATCCGAAAGGCTGACCTTTGCTTTATTAAGGTCAGCCGGGCTAAATTCGGAGACCGAGGGATTCATCATGGCTTGCCTAGATGGTGCATTTAACACGCTCGTCTATCGTAGTCGTGTCATGCATATGGAGGTCCCGGATGTCAGCTGCAGGGCCTGCCGTAGGGCGCCGGAGACATTGATGCATTTACTGTCGGCTTGCTCGGTATATGCAGTCTCGGCCTATATCCATAGACACAACGCAGCATTACGGGTGCTTTATTATCATTTAAAGCACTCGTATCAGATAGACGAGACACTAGTGCTGCCTTACGCTCCGGGGGATATTGAGTCCGTTGTGGAAAACGAGAAGTGCCGAATATATTGGAACTATTCGTTTTCCACCGTCAGGCAAATACAAGCCAACAAGCCTGACGTAGTCCTCCTCGATCACCAAATCAGGACAATGTTCGTCATCGAGTTCTCGGCACACGGTGATGGTAACATTGTTTTGAAAGAGGAGGAGAAACGGACAAAATATCGAGATTTAATCTTCGAACTCCGTAGACTCTATCCAGACCATACTGTTAAATTGAAGGTACTGATTATAGGAGCCCTTGGTGGAGCGAGAGATACACTGCTTTCTGAATTAAAGAGAATACCGGCATGCCGAAACTCGGCAGAAATCTTAGCCGGTCGTATGCAGAAGGCCGTAATTCTCGGCTCGTTACGTCTACTCAGGGCACACGACTCGGCCCAGTAATCACTAACCGAGCGGACGTGAGGAGTGATTGCTGGTATTACCAGCGCACCTTCTGTGTGAGTCGGAGCCGCAGAAAGGGGTGACTGGCTTTTAGTAAAAAAAAAAAATAAAATAAAATACATGAAAATATTAAAATATAACAACAAACTGGGAGATTTTTAAAATTGATGTAAAGCAAAAAAAGAATATCAGCAATGAAATTACGAGATGTCCGTTATGGAGTAGTGCCCCCAGGGGAGAGTATCATGAACTTCAGGAAAGATGTACCTCTTATCATCGAAGGGATTAAGAGCAATTTTTGTTTGTTCGACGCTGTATACCTCATGTAATTTTGATTGTATACAGCGCTGAGTCTTATTTAGTAAACACTCTTCGTGAGGCTTTTTGTTTGCAAATTTCTCCAGACAGTTGAGGTAATCTTCAAAAGTAATTTTATTTGCCACAACATTAGACTTTACACCTTTTGCTTTCTTAACTACTTTGTTTAATTCGACTTTATAGGTGTACTGCTTAGAACGTAGCCCTATGAAATGAGTCATTATTTTCACATTATTTTCATCCTTCATTAAACCAGGGATTTTTTTATTTACTAGAGGAATATTTCAACGATTATCTTGGGGATAATCACTAGTATAAAATTTATTAATGTCTTTTTTGATAACATCTTCATATACATCATTACACTGAATTTCGTATAAAAGACTGTCTGTATCAGTGTACAAAAGTTTACATTTTTCCTCGGGGAATTTTGTTAACATGTATTTATAGTGAAAATCATATACGCAAATTTTAGAAATATCTAAGATTCCGATATTTACATTCCGATATACAAGGGCTTATTGAATATAATGTGAGATTTTTTCATTTCAATGGCCATAAGATTATCACCGAAAATGGATCTGCTTTGGAAATTAGGACTTTCAATCAAATTTTTAGCTCCGTACCTCCCTTCCCATTTGTTTACTAGCTTAACGATTCGATGTTTTCGAACATTCTCCATTGTTTTACCAAACGTAGCGTTATTCATTAGTTTATAATTGTTTTTTTCAAAGTTTGACTTTGCTTTAGTTCTCAGTGATGTGTTTAAGTCAATGTAGGACTTCAACCATGGAGACTGTTTGAACTGTAGAACTCTGTGGATATGTGTTAATTTTATTCCATGCTGTAGGGCTTGTTTAAGATTTATATAGTGAATAACGTACTTTTGCTTACTATAACAGGTAGTCATTAATTTAGGAAATTTTGAATTTGGTGGAGTTCTGTGTTCCGGACAGAATGGCAAATCTTTATGTAAATCATGTAGATCTTCTGGACATTTGAGATCGACCTCTAAAATATAACCAATTTCTGAGTCATTAGGCGCACTGGTGATGTCTATGTTGCAATCTGTCCACTGGAATTCCCCGTATAGAAGAAATTCTCTCATACTCCAGCCATATAAATTGTTTATATCGAAATAAATAATGTATGTGGATGGTTTGCTGGCATCATAAGTATCTAAATACTTGTTGTTAGCCAGTGAAAATCGATTGCAACATTGACTCACCCCACCTCGAATACCACGCTCAATAAACATTAAAATTTCAACATTTTGAATAGTTTCTAGCCTACACCCTGTATATTTCAGCATGCAATCAAACGTATAACCTGGTATCGAAAAATAGTGGCTTGGGTCGAGGTTGTATGTCTTGTGGCAAGTACTACGAAAAGTTTCAAAAACGCTAGTTAATAGTTAATAGCATGTTATCTGTTTTCATATAGAGATCGCTGTAATCGCCTAGAGTACTCATACCGAATTTATCCCAAACAATTTGCGCATGTTCATAATCAGTCTCCTCTATGTTCTTGTCGTTTAGTTTATTGTAAAAGTATTTTATGTCAGGTAATTCCGTTTCATCTAGTTTCTCTATGTTATCCAAATAGTCATAAAAGAATACACCTTTTCGTGTTAATAGCTGAAATTTTTCATCGTCTAAATCCAAAAATTCACGTTTTCGTCGTTCAATGTGGAAGCTAGTTCTTCTAGAGAACAACCCATGAATCTGAAGGAGTCTATAAATCTAAATTTCAATTTGGTTTCATTATCGTGAACTGTGAAACTAATATATTTTTCCTTATTCTCAGGCAATAAAGTAATATGATTTCGTTCAGCTAAGAACTTTATTATAAAGTGAGCATCGTAACCTCCGAGGTTATGGAACACCACGGGAATAACAAAAGAATTTTTATAATTTAAATTACATTTATTGTGAGCAAAACCTCTGAAGTTTCCGATGAGGTGACAGTGATCTCTAACAATTTTAAAAGTCTAGATAAGTCTTTAATATAACAATAATAGTATTTAATTTCTAGCTCTTCATTATCTGACATCGGCGGCGGCGGTTCAAGTTCATTTATTTTCGGAAAATATTTATCCTGAACTAATAATAAATTTACATGTTTGTCTAGTGTTCACTTGGTGGGACACAACAGAAAAATTTTATTTTGAATCCATTTCCAAACCAAATACATTAACAGAGATTGCATTATTTTTCTCAAATTTGGAAATTTGCGGTAACGTCATAGGAAATTCAATATCTTTTACGTTTAATAGTGTTTTATAATGAGGATATGATGATGTTCTATATGACTGTTCTTCAGCGGGATGGAGAGCACTGACAATGGCCCATGCGAAGCAAGCGTCATCGTTGTTCTTAACATTAATGCAGGCATGCTTTCTTGCAATTTTTTCCGGTAGTTTAATGTAGGATAAACCGTTCCCAACTTCATATTTATTTATATTAATTTCTAAGCTAATAATTTCATTTAAAGCCCACTCACTACGAGATTCGGAAAATTCAGATAAAGCATTAAAAATATCATCTTTTACATTGGATTCAAACCATTGACGTAAATCCCTCCCTGCATCAATTACCTTATTTTTTGTATTAAAATATTTTTTTTCAATAATTTCTATGTCTTGTGACTTTCTTATAAATTCGGAGCAGAAAGTAGTATTAACTTTAACCACTGGTACTTTTTTATTATTTATTATTATTATTATGGTGATATTCATTATTCTAGTTTTGAAAAGGTGAAAAGCATCATTGAAAAATTCATTAAAATATTTATGATTTAAATTAATGACTACTCCAGTACGAACTCTACTATTAAAACCGATATTAAATCTTCCCATTTGACCCGATTACTACGTTTTTCTTTTACCAATACCGCTCCCCCAATATAATTTACTTTTTCAATGATACTTTTAAACCTTTTTAAATGTCCTAAATTAGTCTGAAGGTTATGCAGTATACCTGTAGATATATTAGATCCCTTGATAGCTCTAGTTAAAAGCCTAATGTGTGATTTTACCTTTTTTATCCATAGCACTCTCTCCTGCGGGGTACAACAACCATTTCCTAAAAGCGTTTCCACTTCTTTGAACTTTTTAATAATATCATTGCTGATATGCTTAATTTCTTCAGATTCCATAGCTGTGTCTGCGTGTCTTCACTTGAAGAGTTCTAGAAGTAAATGTTGATATCTCTGTCTGCGTGTATATTTTATATAGAACTGTCTGGGCTCACTCTTTGTTTTCAGCTAGAAAAATTACAAATAAAAACTTAATATTTAAAAATTGTGTGTGTGTTTACTTACTTTTGATAAACTTGAACTGGACTCCCATAGAAGGCTTATTTACATCCTTCAAGCCTTCATAAATTATGCTGTATTTCCTTTCACATTGAAATTCAGCCAAGTTTTCTCTTATTTCGAGCAGTACTCTTCTTGGTAAGAATATATTGGTCTTTTGTAATTCAAGTAATATAGTCTCACCGTACCGCGTTTTCACTATTCTAGCCCCATAAATTGGCTGGGGAATATTCTGTTCCAAGTCTGATATCTTCAAAACTTGTTTAGTTTCTAGAAGTGAAACTCTGTAATTTTTCTAAATCCATCTAAAATTAATAGAATATTTTCTTGTTAATTTTATTGAAATTTAATAAAAACAATTTTTTTACTCACGTTTGTTTCCCGTAGATAAAACACACACAAATAAAGATTTTTCTAATATTTTATAATACGCCACGTATTATATTATATATAATACGTGGTAATATAATATAATAATATAATATATTATATATTTTATAATATGCCACAAATATAAACACATATGATGAATTATGCCGGCTGTAAACGTTTTATATCATCTGTGACGTCAATTTTTCATACGTCACCATCGTAATCTAACGAGTTTTTTATGAACACGTGTGAAAAAAATGTTGAGTTAGCAGTTTTCATTTCGTGGGATTTATATTTTGTATATGTTATAATTGACAGTTTTAAGTTATAAATTAATTTTTATTGATTTCTCCACAGATTAGAAATAAAATGTTTTGTCTATCAGACTGAAATTTTGCCATTTGTTTACATTTAAGTCACGTTCCTTAAACCAGCCGGCGACGTTTTTGTTTGTGCACTGCTTCATTTATTTCTCATAAATTATTTTTTATTGTTTCTCTTATAATCACTTTAATTTCAAGTCTGCACGTTTTAACGAGTTTGTTGAGTTAGCAGTTTTTTTATTTCGTGGAATTTATATTTTATATATGTTATAATTGACAGTTTTAAGTCATAAATTAATTTTTATTGATTTATCCACAGATTAAAAATAAAACGATCTGGCATTGTTGCAGTTTGTTTACATTTAAATCACGTTCCATGTAGAAATAATTCGAAGGGCGACGTTTTTTTATAGTAAATCATTTCGATAACCCAAATATATACACAACACAATCTAATCTGAAGACGCTGATATTTTTGTGGATTGCTTACTCTTATGAATTATTTTTTATAATCACATAGACGTTGTTTGCGTTCAGTTTCTCATATTACCAAAAATTTTCATACGTGACTTCTTTATTTCATTTACGCTCTCGGTATTTTTATGGAAGTTATAAATTAATTTTTAATGGTTCATTTAATCACTTTAGCATATTTCAATAAACGTTGTTGAATTTTCTCATATTACTGCGACTAATTATTTATACTCACGCTTTGATGATTATAAAATGTTTAGGTTAAACAAAATCTGCAATTCGATATAAATACTGAATGTCTAACGGAATCCCTTTTATTTGAACATCAAATCTAATTCACGAAAGATGTCGTCATCTCAGTGTTTGAATATTTTGCAAGAGAACTTTGAAGATATGTAAGTTATTTTTTTTTATTATTTAACTTATATTACATTATACTTACTTTTTTTTAGTGAATTTAATACTTGGGCTCGTATGGTTCAATTAACGAACCGATATACGCCACCGGTAAATCCTGAAGATTACTTCAGAGAAAAGTAAGTAATTTTTTACATAGTTAATTCATTTTTCAATTATAATTATTCTTACAGCAATTTGGATGATCTACCCCCTCCTTACTGGGACCTGCCTCCGCCACCGTACATTGATGATGATCTGTCCCCACCTTACAGAGATCTGCCACCTCCTCTGATTCCAATACGGAATCTACCACCAGGATTTTTATTTCTTCCAAGTTATTCTCCTACGTCTCCAACTTACTTGGAGGAAAAGTAAGTTATTTTTTTATTTTGTATTCCTTTTTTCAATTATATTTCTTTCAGTGATCGTGATATCAACTTCATTGTCATGGACGACGACGACACCGACGACACCGACGACGAGACGGTGATTGTCATCTCCGATGATGAAGACGAAGTCGTTGAGATTAGCGACGTGGAGGAGGATGAGGTTCGACCAACTGTAATATGTTGGGCAGGTCGGCAATAATGTTTTTTTTTCCAAATTATTTTTTTATTAAATTGTTTTTTCCCAAAAATTCTTTTTTCATAAATTACATTTGTATTGAAATTAGAGATTTGATTAATTTTTTTACATTAATATTTTAAGTTTTTTATAATACTACAATATTGTATCTTAATGATTTTTTAAAGTTATTCAATTATGTTTAATATTGAATCTAAATGTAATGCTAAATATATGTACTATTTTTTTTTACCATAAATATATTTTCTTTGTCTATAACTTTTTTATTTATTAACCTATTAAAAATATTCTCTCTTATGATTATGTTCAATTGATTTTTTAATGAATTTTAGTCTTTATTCGATTAAAATCGGATAAAGTTTAAGATAAGGCCTTTTTGACATATTGCGTCAGATGTCCACGTAACAGACCTTTTTTTTCCTGCGCCCCCCACCCCTTTGCCTCCATATTTTTTTCTTAATGCAGTCATTTTTTCTTAATGCAGACATGTTTTTTTCTTACCCCCCACCCTCTTTTTTCTTAATACAGCCATGTTCTTTTTTTTAACGCAGCTATGCTTAATACAGCCATATTTTTTCTCTTAATGCAGACATGCTTTTTCTTACACCCCACCCTCTTTTTTTCTTAATGCAGACATGTTTTTTCTTACCCCCCACCCTCTTTTTTTCTTAATGCAACCATGTTTTTTCTTACCCACACCCTCTTTTTTCTTAATGCATTTTTTTTTACCCCCCAACCCTCTTTTTTCTTAATGAAGCCATATTTTTTTCTTACCCCCACCCTCTTTTTTCTTAATGCAGCCACGCCCCTTTTTTCTTAATACAGCCATGTTTTTTTTGTCACGCCCCTTTTTTCTTAATAGTCATTTTTTTTCCGCCGCCATGTTTTTTTCTTCCTCCCACCCCCTCGTCGAAGAAGACCCTCTGGTCATTGACCAACAAGCACCAGTGACGTCACTTCTTCAGAACTACAACAGTGACACCTGGAATATCCGGGCAGAGGCTTGACGAACTAACCCATCTTTGGTCACTCCCGATGGACACATGCCATCCGCATCAAATGTACGCGGACAAATCCGAGGTTGGCCTAGAACTGGTTTTGCTATACTACTAATATGATTGTATATTATTGAAATATAGTACACTTTCTTTGTACAATTTGAGCATTATATTAATTAGTTCTTTAAGTTCTGATACTGGTAATATCGCACTATGGATAATATTTAATTCAGCAAATAATATCGAGTCTTCAATATTATTTAGTATCGATAGGATGTTTTGACAGTCAATTATCATTGTATCTACTGAGTTCTGTAGGCGTAAGAATAGCGTGTATTTATTTAGACTATTTACAATACTTTGTATTTGATCACCGATTAATTCTTGATTTTTGACAATTTTTTGTAAGGTGTTTGTAGTTTCATTCATAAATTGTTTTGTAATAGTTAAGTAATTTTCTAAATCGTGATGTAATATATATTGATTATTAGTCAAGGTGGTAATAGCTTTATTGTATCTTTCTTCATCCTCGTCATCTAAGGTTCCAAAAAGCCATTTATTTGCTCTACCTACTATATTAATAAGACCACGTTTAGATCGATTAAATTTTTGATGTTTTATATTAACTAATTTGAGATTTATTTGGTCTAGTAAATATGATAAATGATTGTGCATAAGATGTAATTGAGGATATAATTCGTCTTTGATAGATATAAAGTCAATGATTGATTTTGCATTATTATTTATGCTATTGATTGGAATATCGAATTGTTTTAAGTCAATGAATTTTAAAAAGTATGTTTGTTAATAGTAAGTCTTTGCTTTTCCAAGGGAAAACGGAAGGATAGGATTATTTATTTTTGTTAGAGTTATTTGTTGTCATGTCGTTGTCAGGGTTCCGAGAAGTACTAGGTATGCAGTTATCATCTGAAATAATTTGTTTTCGGATAATTTTTCGCTGGGACTTTAATTTACTTTTATGATATTTTGGTTTTTTTAGTTTTAACCTTTATGCCACAATCTTTTGTAGGCTGTATTTTCCTATAAAGAGGTGATAATTTATTTCTCGGTGTTTCTCTAAGAAATACATTTTCATCGACATTTATTTCAGGAGGATCTTTTCTACTAGAATTGATATTTGAAAGGTCTTTTGATTTTTCGTTATTTTGTTTTATTACTTCATTTAATAGTCTTAAATTTCTAGAGTGTTTTTCAATATAGTCAGAGGTGATTTTGTCTAGAGCAACATCGAAGGGGTTTTGATATTCTACATTTCCTTTTACAATCTGAAGGGGTGTAAATTTGGTGGCACTATGGATTGTATTATTATATCCTAAAATTGCATATAACATTTGTGTCGTAATTGGTCGATTTGCTGACTCAAGTTTCAATGCTCTAATTTATTCTATTAGTGTAGAGTGTAACCGTTCAATGGGACTATTACAGTAGTTATACTACGCGGGTAAGGGCTCAGTTCAAGGTCACTCGACTGCAGATGGCGTGTGTCCATCGGGAGTGACCAAAGATCGGTTAGTTCGTCAAGCCGCCGCCCGGATATTCCAGGTGTCGCTGTTGTAGTTCTGAAGAAGTGACGTCACTGGTGCTTGTTGGTCAATGACCAGAGACTCTTCTTCGGCGAAGAAAAAAAGGGGCGGGGCAAGAAAAAAACATGGCGGTATTAGCAAAAAAAAACATGGTGGCGGGCGGCTTATGATTGGTGAATAACGGAAAAAATTTGTGACGTCAGAGTCTAGGACATGTATAATTGACTGTCATAGTCTTAGGGTATAAGTGTTGGCTGTTAAGACAAAAAACAGAGAAAAATGAATGTCGAAAAGGCCTTATTTCACGACATTTACGGTGATCAGTCATCAGGATAGCAGAAATATTCAAGAGGTATGCACATATATTTAAATGAAATAATATTCAGTCCATTATTTATCAAGATTCGACAAGTCTAAACTATTCAGATAAATAAAGTCGTAAATTTTGTTTGTTATTATAATAAAATATCTGATATCCGATAACGAATGTTGCTGGAATATACAACGTTATCTCTGTATACGGGATAGAGTTTCCATATAAGGTTTTATTATTTAACACATTCTTAAGACGTGATATCATTCTAGGTAATTAACCTGAAACCTATCATCTGACCGTTGAACGTTGATCTGAACGTTGGTATGGTTTGGGAGGCTTCAATAAATAATGATTGTTTGCTAGGTTATGTTCACTATCGAGTATTGTAATTTCCTTAGGATAAAACTCTCTCAGTCCGCTGTCGTCATTGTTTGTTAGATTAAAACCCTGAATATCTACAGTCACAATTTTCATATTTTCTGTTCTAACTCAAGGAAGTTAGGACTTTAACGTATGCTATCCACATAATAATTGAATTATTATTCCTCGCACAACTGCTTTTCAAGATAAACTCTTAACAATTTCGCTGAGTGGGAGAAGTTCCATGAGACAATCGTGAACTATTATGCAATATGCTCTATTATTAGCAGGAAATCCTTGTGAGGCCTCAATGTCAAGTTTGACATCTACAGTAGAGGATTTCAAACCCTCGTTTCTTCTCGAACAATCGATTACAAACAGAGTACGGTATTGGAATTGATTATAGTCCAACAAAGCTCGTTTTTGTTTCGAACCCAAATAGCTGGGATAAAATTCAGTGTACTTGTAATGTGCTTCTATACAATCATTTTCAGAGAAATTTAAATGCATTCTCTCGTTGGGGAAGCTTTCTCCGTTTAAAGTTAACCTGCTGTCGACGATATTTATATGATCGAATAATGTAGGGTTACCAGCCAAATTATCTTGTTTATCGGTTTGAAAGCAAACAATGACAAATCTTGGCCCCTCCACGGTGTTTGTTGTCCTCACTGACCACACCTCTTTCGTAGAGCCTGTAGTTAGTGTAGGTAACATGTGTAGATCCCATTTCCTAAAAGGAATAATGATCGGCATATCAGCCTTGATGGCTTTCAAAATATTCAGCTTTACGTCGATGTTAGGGTGGATTCTTTTAACTCTGAGTTCGACATTTATAATGTCTAATTTAACAGCAATAGGATTCTCGGCGTTTTGTGATGTAACTAGGAAGCAGTTGTCATCATGGCTAGCTCGTACAATTCTAATAGTTTGTCGACCAAATGTAACTACTCGATAATCGTTGAACACATTAAATATATGACTCAATGGTATTAGGAAATTAAATGTGTCATTAGTGTTTAAAATAGACCCGGTAGGGTAATTCCATCCGGCTATGGCCAAGTGATTTCTGTCTTCTGCGGCATAACAAAGATATCCTCGGATGGTGCTAACTAATCCGGGTTCGCGCACCGTCTCTATCTCCTTGGCATTCATCTCGTACGTCATAGAGGAAAACATGAAAGGTACAGCATTATTTACAAAGGCCACATCTCCATTACTACCCGTCTTTGTTATTCTACCACTAACGAGCAACAAACTATCGAACATGGCATCGAAAACATCCGATTGATTAATCGTGATTTCTATGACGTCGTTGTTTCGAAAGGACTTTACGTACGGGTAGAACGTTCGCCATTCAACCTTTTCTATGCTGTCGTCGAATCCCGGCTTTCTGAACACGTCGAAGATCTGATACATTGATAACGACTACATTATAACCCTGAGACTTTAAAAATAATATATTTGGCAATGACAGCAGGGATCTTTTCCGGTTCTTAAGAGCAGCAGTAGCTCTTTTAGCAGATGATGCTACCTTATTGTCGGAAGATGTATCTAATACTGATTCAAGAGCAGGTAACCAATTACTTTTATAGAAGTCGTAGTCGTCAGGTGATATGTGATCATCAAAAACCAACATAATTTTTTTATGTTAATTTTTTTAGTTCTAAAACTATGATAATTTCTTCACCCTTGAAGTTGACCAATTCAAAGTTTTGATCGTACAAGTTTATCGTAATATTGTGTATTTCTCGTCGGTTATTTATAGGCAGATATACTAGATGTCTAGGAGTCTCGTCGATGGCAAAGCCTGGGTCCACAGATACGGCAAATTCGTATATAGTATGAGAAGGTCTGTTGTTGTAAAAGGCGCCCAAAGTAATGTTGCAATCCACATGAATAGTTCTCACCGTTATAATGTTTACAGGTAAGTCAGAGCTATGTCGTGTGTTAAGTTCTAAGAATCTTGTATTGGAAAATCCCAGTATACCGCCGATACTGTCCTTTGGCCTGAAATCGATTGAGTATCTGCTACTAAAAATCTCGCAGGTGATAGTATTATTGTTGGGCTTTAGGGAAAATATCTCGTCAGGATTATCCTCAGATTTAACGATACTGCTTCTAATATAGCTTTCAATGTCTGATATTTCATAAGCTCCCGCCGGAAACTCAATCACTCGCTTCTTGTTCACGCCGCCACCACCACTGTGCTCCTCCTCCTTCTCGTATATGTAAAACTTTTGTCCTTTTTCAATGTTTGGAATGCAATTGTAAGAGTGAAAGCTGAGTAGAGCGAGACCGTACTCAGAGTCGGGGTCTAATTGGATGGGATCAGCGAGATTAACAGATAACGTAGACGTACGACCTGTAAGCGTTAGAATCGTCGACATGACTGACATAATTCAATCAACGTCTCTCCTTTTATTATGTAAAAACTTTAGACATAAGTGTCCGCAGTTCACCTGATTATATGTTTGATACTGGTTATTATTGTAGATAATTGTGATGTCATCATTCGCACCCAGGTATCGCACCAATTCCCGAGGCGATTTCAAATCGCCAAAGCTATCAAAGTACAACACTTTTGAGTCATTTTTCTTGTACGCTACCCAATGTGTGCCTTTATTTTTATTCAAGATAAATTAAGTATAGCACATTCGCGCTTCTGAGGACCTGTTGTGGGCAAAGTGTCTCTCATGAAAACATCACGAAAATGAGGAATTTTCAATTTTTTAGTATATTTAATCAGGTCCATATCAGATAACGCTCTGTTGGGTAACTTTAATGAGAGTTTTTTATTTCTTTTTTAAAAATAGATCATATCCTCCAACGCGGTTTTTTCTCAAGAATAATCCAGCTCTCTTGAGAAAGATGCAAAGTGTCACCTATACTTTTGGCGAGAGTGGCTAATAGTGTCAATAATAGCATCAGTGGCGGTGGGCTATAAGGTCCGCTAAATGACTCGTTAAAATGACTAAAACGTCGTCACAAAAAGTGTAGTCAATTTTGAGTCATTTTATATTTTTTTGAGGAGTCATTTTTTCGTTTTCCCATAAGAATTACATTGGACCTAGCAAATTTTTACGTTGTCATTTTTGTCACATGTGACATTATTTGAGGAGTCATTTTTTTCAAAAATGACTTCACTTTTGCGACGACGTTTTCGTCATTTTTTAAATACTATTGAAATACTATTGAAAATGAGGAGAACAGTTCAAAAAACAGGTATATATATAGATAAGCATTCACGTGCAGGACGTAAACGATGAAGGTCGTTGCATAAGAGCAGACGTTACCCATCGAAAATATCGATTTTGTGAAATGTCGTAAAACTATAAAGCATAGTAAATTACTACCAAATTCTTTCAGGATCATCATATGCGGTCCCAGCGGCTGTGGCAAGACTAACGTAATGCTATCACTGTTGTACCATCCGAACGGTATCAAGTTTGAAAACGTCTATGTATATTCGAAATCCCTGTATCAACCCAAATATCAGCTGTTACAACGAGTGCTCGGCAAAGTGAAAGGTATAGGATATTTTCCATTTAAAGCCAATGAAGATGTTATCAGCCCGGAGGATGCTCGAGAAAACTCTGTGGTAATCTTCAACGACGTGGCCACTGATTCTCAGGAAAAAATACGTGAATATTATTCCATGTGTAGACATAAGAATATCGATACAGCTTACTTATGTCAGACATATTCGAAAATACCCAAACAACTCATCCGAGACAACTGTAATATGATTGTGCTCTTCAAGCAGGATGAGATAAACCTTAGACATGCATACGATGAGCACGTATCACCTGACATGACCTTTGAACACTTTAAACGTATCTGCTCGGAATGCTGGATGGATTGCTATGGGACGATAGTCATAGTAAAAGATTGTGATATACGCGAGGGTCGATACTGCAAGGGATTCGATCACTACATAATGGTATAGATCTATAGCGCATCCTCATTATTCACAATGGCATCGACAAAGAAACACGTAAACGATGATAGCTTGCAGCAGGAGAAAAAAATTCACGAACTAGCAAAATCTATTAGATAAAAATATCTAGCATTAAAGTTGGGTAAATCTGAAGAGGATGAGGTACTAGAAAAAATATTTAAACCTATATCGACACCTCTAAAACATATAATCATGTCCTCCGCTTCGACAAACTTGAATAAAGTCAAAGAGGAATAATCTACTAGCATCAAGAAGGGGGAGAAGATGGAAGAGGAAGAAGATGAAGTGGATGAGGGTGATAAAGTTCATTTCTTTGAAGATGTCTCAACACCAGAGGATTCAACACCTTCGCATGCAACAGAGGATTACGATGGGGGTGAAAGTGATAAAGATGAGCCTGTCAGAGACTTAAATCAATACCCGAAAATTGCGCAAATGTATATCGAAGAGCATTGAACCAATACCGACACAATAGATAAAATCTGTGGTCCTGTATATGACGCATCCTCATCATCGTGGTTATTGGGACGAAAACAAATTAATTTCGATTCTCGTATAGGTGACATAACCGTCGATAATCGAAGTTTTAACGGAACACCCGGTCTTTACCAGTTGATTTACTATAACACTCCCACCTACAGGAAGGCTGACATAAAGGCTTACAAAGACATCCTACAGTTGACTGATGTTCATAGGGATACTCTGAGACGCCTAAAGAGTTCTAATACACGCAAATACAGGGATATAATTCGACCCATGTTTACTACGACCAGGTCGCGGTCGGGAAGTGGACTTGCTGTATCCAAAGCAAAGTATGATGATGATGATGATGGTTTAATTTACAATACGAAACCTAGAGAATACGTATACTGGGATGACCCCAATGAACTTGTCGAAAGACAAGGCTTTTAATAGCTTCTAGGGATGCTGGTAATACCTGATGTCACAACGAAATTGTAGCAATTATTAATGAGCTGAAAGAAGCCGGAATAATTTACTGATTTTTTGTAAAAAAAATGACTCGTTAAAAATGACTAAAACGTCGTCACAAAAAGTGTAGTCATTTTTGAGCCATTTTATATTTTTTGAGGAGTCATTTTTTTCGTTTTCCCATAAGAATTACATTGGACCTAGCAAATTTTTACGTTGTCATTTTTGTCACATGTGACATTATTTGAGGAGTCATTTTTGTCAAAAATGACTTCACTTTTGTGACGACGTTTTCGTCATTTTTTTTTCTCCATATAATACTAATCAGATAAGGACTTGATTCATTTCCATAATAAGTCTCGATAAATTCGGTCGTAGCACCTCGCTGCTTGTCAAGCATCATCAACACAATAATAATAATAATTGTCATGCTAGTAATCCCACCTCAGGTTTCACTTTTACCCAAGATAGGGGTATAGATATAGGCCATTTGAAAATACATAACGTGGCTAGGCCAGAGCTCGAGCAGGTTGTCGCTAATAAAGCATACGTAGATGGAAACATGCAAAAATTTATTTCAACCCTGGAATACCTCGAGACTCGATCTAATAAGTTGAAAACAATGATTAATGATAATGTTTAGTCAGTGCAGCGATTGGAAAAGGAATGTGCCGAACTCAAGAATGCAATACACAAACAAAATATTATGGTTAATGAGAGGTATATACAGATAGACGATTATATGAGAAGAAAGAGCAACTCAACAACAGAATATTAATATTGCTGAGCATGTGCAGCATGACGTCATTATTCGATCACATCGACAGCCATGCAGATGTATTCGAAAGAAAAAATCCAGTTAGTTAACGAGCTACATAGGCCCGCTCGAAGGAATTTTAAACGTCGACACATTATAATAAAGGGTCTGGACGACCTATGGCAAATGGACTTGGCGGACATGCAAAAGCACGCTCGTTATAATAGAAATTTTAAAATGATTATGGTTATCATAGATTGTTTCTCAAAGTACGTTTGGACACGTCCTCTTAAGACCAAGACGGGTGAGGAAATAACAAAGGCATAAAAAGCAAATTGCACATGCGCATGATCGTGTACCTACGTGTCTGAACACCGATCAAGGAAAGGAATTTTATAACAAAATATTTCAGGCTTACATAAAAAAATTCAACATCAACCATTACAGTACGTACACCGTGAAGAAAGCTGCTATAGCTGAGCGCGTCATACGTACTTTAAAGTCCCGCCTGTATAAATATTTTAGCTTGAATGGCTCCTACAAATGGATCGACATTTTACCTGAGATCACGAAAATCTACAATGAAACAAGACATAGAACAACCGGATATAAACCCGTAGAAGTGAACAAGTCCAATGAAAAGTTAATTTTAAAGTCTGTATATCAGCAACATAATACTATTATAACCCCCACCATCCGCAAGATTTTGAAAAAGAAATTTAAGACAGGTGACTTTGTTCGCATAAGTAAATATAAACATGTCTTTGAGAAAGGGTATACGCCAAACTGGACCACAGAAGTGTTTAAAATTGCCGCCGTAAAGCTGACGGATCCTCCGACATATATGCTAGAGGATTTACAGGAACATCCAATCAAAGGTTCTTTTTACAATGAAGAATTACAACGCACCGCCAATCACGATGTCTATCTGGTTGAGAAAGTACTGAAACGAAAAGGAGGCAAGTCCTATGTCAAGTGGCTCGGATTTCATAATGAAGTAAACAGTTGGGTTGATGACTCAGACATTCTCTAAACAACGGTTGTACATTAGACAAGTTAAAACTTGTAGTCTTTAGTTGCAAAATGTTGTGCAATGTGGTGTGTGGGGGGATGTATTTTCTAGACAATGACCGGTTCTAAATGACGCACGAGCCAATTCATTGGAGAAATCAGTCTATGTCTTCGCTTGCTGGTGTAAAGTCACATCGAAACAAACAAAAAAAAAAACGAAAATTAGTCAACAAGGTGCATCTCAAAACGCTGAAAGCAGTATTTGTGACGACGACAGCAACGATTATTTTAGTGAAATTGAAGTTTTAGCCTTGTATGAGGATATGGCTAAAAACGAAACTGTAATTTTACTTCAAAATATATTTCTTCTACCGAGTGTTTCATTACAAGTTAGCTGCGGTCTAAGTCCGGCAAGATGCTTTTGTCCAGTAATTACCATCCAGGATGTATGTAAGCAGCACTCAAAAAAAATAAGTTTTAGTACATACGAATGGAATACCTTCATCGACCTTTTGCGAGATTTACAAAGTAATTTCTTCAATAAACCGATCGAGTGGTATATAGACGAATACGATCCCATAATGCACAAATGCGGGGACTTTGCAACTATATGGCAATATGTGCTTGACAACATCAAGATGATTACCATCAAGAAGCATAACGTGGACATCGAGGTGTTGGAAGACGGTGTACGCGAACTGTTAAACCTAGGCGAGAATTTAATACCTCACCGAGTGACTATGTTGGATTCCATAAACTTTGATGTCTATTACCACAACGTTTTGGACTTGGTTCATATGTGGAAGAACAACAACTCTAATAAAATAAATTTATGTGTTGATGACATTATTTTCACCCTATGTGAAATTTCAAATGATAGTATAGCGAGTAATGTATTAAGACAATTGATGTATTTTGCTAAAAATATTGTATTGAAGGATTTGAGTAAAAAAAAATAAACTTATATATTTGTTATTGTATATTTAATTTGAAAATGTTTGTCTTTTAAGATATTGTTTAAGAATGTCTTAAACAATGCACATGAACTATTTTTCAAAGACTTTAAGGGAAAAACCTCTAACTAGCTATACAAAAGAGGATTTAGAAACAGTGCCTGTAGAATATTTAATTGAAAATGTTAAGCCTTGGAATTTATTAGAAATTTGGTCAAAGTTACCCACCAATTATCAAAGAAATTTTAATCTACAAATTAGATTACCTTGTTTTGTGCACTATAATAGACCTGATTGGAGAACTCATTGGGATGGACCCGTTAGTTCACAAGAAGATTGTAGTTTTTGTAAACGTATATTGTTACATAGAATTTAAATAAATATTTTTTTATGTTCTTATATTTTCTTTTTCACTTGTTATTTATGTCTAAGATTGAACTTGTAATAAACAATGTTTTAAATAAAAAAAAACCCTCAAAATAATGTATAATGTTGTTTTATTTATCCTATTATATATGTTATATCAAAATTATCCATTGAACTTAGAATTGTCAAACTTCACCTTCATTTACCCTTATACTTTGTTGCAGTAACTTAATATGTTCAGATAAGAACCATTGTAATCTCCTCTTGCGTTACAGCTTTGAGACCACTTCGTGCTCTATCTGTAACGTATAATATTTTAAAGTCACGACCATTAACTATTTTCAATTAAAGACCCTGGTAGTCACTTAGCGCGATGGCGTCTAAAACTTGAAGAATATGACTACGAAATAACGTACAAACCTGGAAAAATAAACAAAAATGCTGACGCACTTAGCCACATCAAAATAAATCATTTCCAAAAATGTATACAATTTGAAAACAAAATTCTATCTGCAAATTCAGACTCCGAAGATACGGACGATACAGAAATCGCCCCTGAAATCATTGTAAATGAATTCGATTTATTAATCTTTAAAAAACAACATCATTAATTGACTATTCAAAATTAAGTTTCACCAACTCCTAGACAAAAGTCATAAAGACATAATAACCTTTTTCATTCAAAACAAATTAACCGATCTTCACTACAAAATAATAGATGACATCTTTGAAGAAAATCCAAATTTTTGTAATAATAAAATCAACATAGTAAAACAGTCAAAAACAGGAAACATTACATTATTCCATTACCTTTCGATCCTGAAAATGTAATCGAAACTATATTTATCACTCTTTATCGAGATCAACATGTTTTCGACTCAGAAAAAACTTATTTTGTGGAAAATAATTTAGAACTTGCAAGCTTAGAAATTCTATCTTTCATCTTTTCTGACAAAGATTTAAATCTTACAATATGTCAAAATTTAGTTGAAAACCCTGACAAAGAACAAATTCCAATCATAATTGATCAAAACCACTCAGGTAAAGCAAATCTTCACCGAGGTATCAATGAGACAATACGCAGAATTAAAAACAGATACAATTGGAGAGGACTCACGAAAGACGTAGAAAATTTCATAAAACAATGTGATACTTGTCAAAAGACAAAAATATTGAGAAAAAATCTAGACAATCCACTTGTAATAACGGAAACACCCCGATCACCATTTGAACGAATTAACCTAGATGTTTTGGAAATTCCCACAAGAAATTATTTGTTAACCATTCGAGATGAACTTACAAAGTTCACACAAGCTTACCCAATCGTAGACAAATCCGCAAAATCGATAGTCAATACACTTTTATTGTATTTCCAACATTACGGAACACCGATCAGAATCCATTGTGATTATGGAAAAGAATTCGATAACAATCTTGTTAAGGACCTTTGTACCCTTTACAATATCAAATTAACCTTCTCTAGCGTAAATCACCCACAATCAAACGGTTCACTAGAACGTTTTCATGCAACAATATTAGAAATGATAAGAGCTAACAAATCCGAAAATCCGAACGAACACCCATTATCAATCACCCCGTATGCAGTAATTTGCTATAATAATTCAGTAAACAAAACTCACGGATTTACCCCCTATGAACTAGTCTTTGGTCATACCCAAAGTAGACCTCCCGAAACCTTGTATAATCAAGAACAATTAATTACCAAGTATATTCACGATCTGAACAACAAAATATCACACTATTACAAAATTGCTAGAACTCGTATAAATTTACAAAAAGAAAAAGCCAAACAAAGATTTGACAAACATGTTCACCAAAAAACACATCAATACTCAATAGGCGATAAAGTCTATATAAAGGAATCCCAAATTAAAAATAAACTAGGCAACAAATTTAATGGCCCTTTTGAAATAAAGGAAATCTTTCAAAATTCAGCTATTCTTTTCAATCCAGAAACAAATCAAAACAGTAAAGTAAACTTCGATAGGTTGAAATCGTATTTCGAAAATGAAAATTAAAATTATTTTCAGGTTTCTCCTGCTGGTCGGATCAGCAGTACAAACAGTACGATCCCAATACAAAATAAAACCAATAGACAACACGATAGGAATTTACTATCATGAAGAAATCAACCTCGTTGTTACTAATAAAAAATGGACACTCTTGGTACATAAAAACATAACAGACTTAAAAATTACTTTTGACCATAACGAAAGACTACTTGACAGACTTTTATATTCAATACATGAAAATTATGAAAACATGGAACTATTTAAAGGAGAAGTAAAAACTCACGTTAGTTTACTAACCCAAATTGCGAGAACAATTCGAGAGAAATTCGAATCTCTTAATTATTAATTATGACATTACTAGAACACGACATAAACGTGGAATTATAAATGGTATTGGTTCAATTTTTAAAGCAATCACCGGAAACTTAGATGCAGAAGACGGTCAATACTATACTGATAGTATAAATAAATTATTAAAAGACGAACTTCAGATTGAAAATTTACTTAAAAATCAAATTTCCGTAACGACATCTGTTATCAAGAATTTTAACACAACAATCCAAAAGTTACAGTTTGACGAAATGACGTTTAACAATGACTGAAACTAATCTCAGATACGATTCGTCGCACAAATAACGAAATAAAAATAATTAGACTCGCTTTAAAATTCCTAGACAAATTCGAACTCCTTATGGAAACCTATTTATACATTGAAAATGAATTGGATAACATACTGAATTCAATCACCTTTGCTCGATCAAAAATCATTCACACTTCAATAATCTCACCTGAAAAACTAATCTTGTCACTACAAGAAATTGCACATAATTTGCATCAAAACAATTTACCTCTAGATACTCGAATTCAAAATGTTGCGAAATATCTGGACATCATGGAATTAGAAGCTTTTCAAACAGACTCAGATTTAGTATTTGTTTTAAAGATCCCATTAGTCGATCATGAAACGTTTAGAATTTTTAGACTTTTTCCAATTCCAATTTTAGACAACAGAACTGGTTTGTATCACATTCTTTCAACCTCACAAAAATATATCGCGAGAGATGATGATTCTCTTATGTACATTCCAATCACCGATACACATGAATGTAGAACACTTATGCACAAAACTTTAATATGTCCCGATTTGTTCGCATATCCAATCGACAGCAATGCCCTTTGTGAAGCCCAAATTCTCAAAAACCTCAAAAGCCTGCCAGAAAACTGTCAGACGTTACTCATCTTTGCAAAAGGATATAAGGTACAGAAATTAACTACAAACACATGGTTAGTCATAAATTCCGAACAACTGTCAATCACCATTAACTGCAAGAACCGAAATTCAAAAACTGAGTTGATCTACAAAAATTCGGTTCTGATATTACAACCTGAATGCAACGCATTTATAGGAGTAACAAAAGTACAGGCAGATCAAAAAGACTTCTCCGAAATCAACATTGAAATTCATTCAATCACAATTCCTTTCAACTGTTGCGAAGGAATACCCGACGATCTCAAAATTCCAAACCTAAAGCCCTTGAAGTTAAACAATCTCAACACAGAAGACCTGGACATGGCCAGACATTAGCTGGACGAATATTCAAGACAATTAGACGACTTAATCAATGAACCTTTCGTATCCAAACATATATCCTGGTTTGTTTATTTTACAATTACTTTAATCATTGCCTTTATTATTTTATTCATTTGCTGCAAATGTCGCAGAAAAAGACGACTTGCAATCGAAGTATCCTCAAATTCTGCACCACCTCATCCAGGACTAGGCAAAAGAATCCAATCCTTTAGAAGTATACTACCAAGAAGACGACGTTCCATCAGACCAGAAGATGTACAAGCAGAAGACATCGAATTGAACTGACATTTTAGTGAAAAGTGAAAAACTTTTGTGTTCTAATCAAAAAGCTTTAGTGTACAAACTTACTCACATTTTAGTGATTTTACCCTTGCAAACCTTGCAATTTTATATTTAACCATTATTGTATTTAACCATTATTGTATTTAACTATTATTGTATACATTAAAAGTTGTTGTATAACACCAACTTTTTATATAAAAGGGGAGTTGTTATATCAAAATTATCCATTGAACTTAGAATTGTTAAACTTCACCTTCATTTACCCTTATACTTTGTTGCAGTAACTTAATATGTTCAGATAAGAACCATTGTAATCTCCTCTTGCGTTACAGCTTTGAGACCACTTCGTGCTCTATCTGTAACGTATAATATTTTAAAGTCACGATCGTGATTACTTGCTGAAAATTAATAACTTCTTTTACTAGTAAATTACCTGACTTGTGTCAGCACTTATGAATTAATAAATACGACAGCAAGTGGTCGCATCGGTACTGTAGCAACTGCAATAACTGTAGTAATCGTAGTATTGTAGTAACATACTCGCTCAGTCATGGTCATAACACGACGTTATGAACCATTTTATTTTTGTAATGTAAAGATCAAATAAAACTTTAAAAATAAATTAAATTCGAATATAAATTGTTTTTAAAAATCATTATATGCTTTCGTGCATATAAAATATATACATATAATATTAAATACTTAAAACTATGAAAAAAAAAATACAAATTATGAGCTAATATACAACTAATCTCCACACAGGCACTCCACGTCTCGTTTCCTCCATCTCCCACTATGAAAATAAGCTGTCACTCGTCTGTAACAGAGAAAAAACATTAAATTAGTTTCCTGTAATATGTTATGGTACATAATAATAACCTCAAAATATGAGAGAGTCTTTGAATACATACATTTTCTTGTGTGAGATTGACATAGGAGATGCAGGTGGTATCAGAGGCTCCCTTATTGTAGACGCAGGTGACGGGGGCTCAACTATCATGGATGACACGAGCTGTGGTGGACTGGTTGGACTCCAGACAGTGGGCGAGGGTGTTTGCATCTTCTGTGGTGGTGGTGGTGGGGCCCAATCGACGTGGACTCAAAAAAATACAGGCTAATTTGGGGGTTTTGAAATACTTTCAAGATAAAATTAATAACTTGCTATTTTTGGAAATTCATGTGGCTGGGAGGTTAAAAGATAAACGTAGCGATAGGGTTAAATGGGAAGATTTGAAATCGGGGTTTAAAAGCAGAGTTAAAACTGGAATTATCGTAAATTTAAAGCATAAGAACGTTTCGGCATTTTTAGATGACGCTTTTTTTCCTATTTAAGACGCGTATTGGTAATGTTTTAAAGACAATGCCAATAATTAAAGTTAATGCCACATTCTGCGCGGAATTTTTAGTCAAAAAGGTAAAACTGAAGTTCTTAAAAATAAATTTTTTCCAACCCCAAATAATATTATAGATATGGGGACTGACATAAAAAATTAGTTTAATGATTTCATAGTTGGTAAAATTAAGAGCAAGTTGGAGGAATTTCAGGAATGTGGTAGTGGTGGAACCTTACACAGTATTATTGGATTCGAAATTAATATTAATAAACATGGGATTGGATTGGGAATTTCTTCCTACAGTAAACTCCCAACACAAATTGCAAAGAAACAGGCTTGCATAAATGCTAAAAATACGGATTTGGCATGCTTCGCTTGGAGTATCGCCAGCGCGATTTATCCCGCTAATGTTAATTCAGATAGAATATACTCGTACCCTGACTACAAGGATGTCTTAGACTTTACGGGGCTTGAATTTCCTATTACATTGAATCAAATTCCTAAATTTGAAAAACTAAATAATATTTCCGTCAATGTGTTTGCATCAGAAATGAATGATAAATCTAATTTTACAGTTATTCCCGTGCTTCACACAAAGAATAAACTAGATAAACACGTAAATTTGTTAATTGTACAGGATAAATATTATCCTGAGCCACGTGATAATGAGAATGAAATTAACGACGACAACAATAACAATGATGATGGTGTAATTGATGCTCCAATTAATTACCATTATTGTTGGATAAAAGATTTATCAAGATTAGTTTCTAGTCAACTTGGTCATCAGAATAGGAAAACATTTATTTGTGATAGATGTCTAAATTATTTCTATTCTGAAGAAAAAATAAATAACCATAATGTAGACTGTCAAAATTTGAACGATTGTAGAATTACCTTTCCCTCTGAAAAATTTATCACGTTTAAAAATTATTTTCGCAAGGAGAAATTACCCTTTATAATATATGACGACTTTGAATCGATTTTAACACCTTTTAATGAGGATCAAAATTTAACTGCTAAATCTGAACGTTATCAAAAACATGAAGCTTTCAGTGTCGGATATTTTTTCAAGTGCTCCTATAACGATGACTTGTCATATTATAGAAGCTATACGAGTATGGATTGTGTAGAGTGGTTTGCACGTGAAATGAACGCTGCTGCTCAATTTATTAATTCCATATTAAAGCATGTGGAACCCATGAATACCAACGCTAGCCTCAAAGATGCATCGACATGTTGCCATATTTGTGAGAAGGCATTCACTCCTAAAGACATAATCGTACGCGATCACTCGCATATCATCGGAAATTTTAGAGGTTTTGCACATCAGCATTGTAACTTAAACTATAAAAATTCTTTTGTAATTCCAGTTTTCTTTCATAACGGCTTCTCATACGACATGCATTATCTGATCACCGAATTGGCTAAACGAGATCACGTGACTGTATTGCCTATTAATAAGGAAAAGTACATCTCGTTTACGAAATTCGATCGGGATATAAATATTAAATTTCGTTTTGTAGATTCGTTTCGTTTCATGGCCTTTTCTCTCGAGAAACTAGCATAATTTCTGACTGAGAATGATTTTCAAAATTTACGTAAAGAATTTAAACATTTGGATAAGGAAAAATTTAACTTGTTTTTGAGAAAGGGAGTGTTTTGTTACGATTTTGTCGATTGCTTTGATAAACTCAGCGAAACCTCTTTACCACCCATCGAACAGTTTTATAACATGCTGAATGATGATAATATTAGCGAAAAGGATTATGAGCATGCGCAGAATGTTTGGCGCTCGTTTGATTGTAAAACTCTTGGTGAATACTCGGAGCTTTACTTGAAAACGGATGTTATTTTTTTGGCTGATGTTTTTGAAAATTACCGGGATACATGTCATAGCACTTATGGACTCGATTCTGCGCACTATTTCACTCTCCCAGGGTACACGTGGGACTGTATGCTCAAGTATACAGGGTGTTCACTCGAGACGATCCAAGATATTGATATGTTAATTTTCATGGAACGCGGTATAAGAGGTGGGCTTAGTCAATGCAGTAACAGGTAGTCTGTTGCCAACAACAAGTATATGAGCAACTATGATTCAGATCAACCTTCTAAATTTATAATGTACTTTGATGTTAATAACCTATATTGATGGGCCATGTCACAATATTTACCTTATGGAGGTTTCGAGTGGGTTGAAAATGTGGAAAATTTTAACGTACAATCTGTAGACGATGACTCGGGTATTGGATACTTTTTGGAAGTTGATTTACTGTACCCGGAAACGTTACATGATCTCCATTAAGACATGCCAATGTGTCCAGAACATATGACTCCACCAAATTCGAAATTTCCGAAACTTACACGATAAGCAAAAATATGTAATACACTATCGCAATTTGAAACAGTGTTTAAATAACGGTCTCATACTTAAAAAATACATCATGTTCTAAAATTCAAACAGAGTCCATGGTTGAAGCCCTATATTGATTTAAATACGTGTTTAAGATCTTTGTCAAAAAATGAATTTGGTAAACAAACTTATAAAATGAATAATAACGCTGTGTATGGACGATGGAGAACATACGTAGACATAGGATCGTTAAGCTAATCAATAGGTGGGACGGACGTTATGGGGCAAAAAGCTTAATTGCGCGACCCAATTTCCACAGTATTACAATATTCGATGAAAATTTATCGGCTATAGAACTGAAAAAGACACAAATCGTGTTTAGTAAACCCATTTATATAGGTATGGCTATTTTGGATGTTTCAAAGACGTGCGTTTACGAGTTCCATTATAATTATATGTTGACTAAATTTAAACATGACGCTTGCAAATTACTCTACACCGACACCGACAGCTTGATTTATGAACTTAGCTGCAATTGTCGACGTCTCGTGCCCGCCTCTTCATAGGAGGCTCCTCCTCACGCTCCATCCCTCTCTTCCATCTCGCTTTCATCCCCTCGGGGGTGAACGATGGTAGGGGATGGGGGTGCCCGTGTACGTAGTGCGGAGGGTTCCTCGATGACTCGACGTACACGTTGCTCTTCCTGGAGCATCCCCTTTACGTCGTGTCCCCTCTCGATGCGACCAATCGTTTCGGCGTTTCGGCGTTGCCTCAAATTGCGCTCCCGATGATAACATCGGGGTGGACGCCCTTGAGACCCGCTGGGATGCCTCCTGGATCCGGCTGGCCGCGCTGCTTCTTGGTACAGGCATGGACCTCTGTTATTTCGCGCTCCTCGTTGTTTGGGGAGGTTCCCGTTCTCTTCCCGTAGCGTGGGGGTGCTTCCCTTGTGCAGCAGGAGCCGGGTCTCGCTCGGGCTCCGCTGGCTTCCTGCCACGACGCGTTTCCATCGTTGAATGCGTTCACTAAGTTCAAACTTTCCGACCGTACCTCGTATATCGATCTTTTTGATATACCTCGTATGAATGTAAAAATATGTAACCAATGGGCGGATCGTAAATATGGTTATCGATCGGTACGGGATAGACAATTTATAAAGACAATTTCTTTCAGACAATTTCTTTCGAGACAATTTCTTATAAATATCGAACCTTCGCTTTCTTAAACCTACGTGTTGTAATATACTACGTTAAAGCCTACTGGGGACAGGAATCTATCTGCGTGTGTTGTTCCGAAGGGTCTCTTCACAGTGTCGAGCGGTAGGGTTTGCAAGCTAGGGAATTAAAATGGAATAGACTTACCCCAATCCAATTCGTCTAGATTGATCACCCTATTGGCCTCCGGTCGATCTGCCAACAGGTGCGCACTCCCGGCGTACCGACGGCGATCCCAGACTCGGGACCTAGGAACCGTGGTCTCCGACTCGTCGTTCACTGACGCACACAGTCGTTGGCGAACGTACAAAAACACTACGATTTAAAGCACGCGGAAGTTTCGTTCGCTTGTGTCCCTCGGAGGAATGAAAATAGGCGCGGACGGGCGTGGGCCCTCGTCGATCCAACGGTATGGAACCGTGGGATTTCAGTACCCCTTTGCTAAGGTACTGGTGTTGGATGAACGGTTATTCAAAACCTCTTTTTAGTTTGCTTGTTGACGAACCTTTTCATAAAATATTTTATGGGCAGTGCCACATAAAATATCCAGATCGCAGGTATACTAGAAGACTTATCTTGGTACAAGTATTTGCATGTATTAGATACAGGTCACTCGAAGCGTAGCTAAGCAAGCAAGATCGAATTCGCCAAAACCTCCGATATTT
Source organism: Rosalia funebris (assembly GCA_037954035.1). NCBI lineage: Eukaryota > Metazoa > Arthropoda > Insecta > Coleoptera > Cerambycidae > Rosalia > Rosalia funebris. The sequence goes on along the minus strand of JAZFAV010000036.1, from coordinate 18,687,545 downwards.
ATACACTCCGATCCGGCTCAGTCGTACACGCTGACAGTGACGTCAGGGTGGCGTGATTGCTTGACTGGATCGATCTGAGTATATCCAGAGGGGCGTGGCTAATACGTCACTTCGAGCGAAAGTATAAATTAAATCGAGGTCCAGGATTCCGTTTCCTCCTTAAGATACCTGCGAGTTCTGGATTTTTAGTTGCGCCCCTGTCACTTTGGAATCGTTGGGGTTGGCCGCGACTGGTCGCTGGGGCTTTGACCTAGGATTCTAGTTAAGGTAAAGGTAAAATTGGATCCGCAAGTTCGATTATCGCACATGAGAAGAACTTACAAGAAACTCATGTGGGCCCGCCCTCTTTTCTCTACCTAGCATACAACGCAACCTTCGCGACTTGATTTTCTTAGCTTCATCTTCAGCTTGCTCGCTAACACAAAGGTAATTAGGATGCTTGGCTGCTGGTCCAACCTGGCGTAAAGGAGCCTAAATAGAAAAGAATATACAAGAGCAGCTGTACTGGATAGAGCGTGGGTAACCTTGGCTTCAGAGAGTCGCTCGCCTCAACCTCAACTTGGATTGCGGGGGGCTATCGCTGGCCGTTGCGCCTAGGGAGTCCGGTCCCTGGCGTGTTGCGCGGGCTTCCTTTCAGTGCGACACCTGGACTGGGCTCGCTCCTACTGGGCGCCTTCCGCGTCGTCGTCTTCGTCGTCGTCGTTTTCCTCTTCAGGTTCGCGAAGGTTCTCATCGGCATCGTCGTCTTCAACGCCCCGTTCAGGATTGTCCGGCGGAGGGGGTCTGAAGTCGTCGATATGCACTTTGACGTGCAGACCGTCTCACTCCACGGTGTAGGTGTTGTTTCCGTGGCGAGTTACGACTTCATGAGGTCCCGTCCATTTTGCCTGGAACGGATTGTTGGTTTGCCGGAATTCACGCACCATGACTCGTTGTTCTGGTCGAAATTCCACGGCCGCGTCTCGATGCTCCGGATAGAGGTTCCTCGAGTAGACGATTTGTCGTGCACATGCCCTGTCAATCCTTTGTTGGCGTGCCTGCGCGGTGCGATCGGGAGGCGGTCGCACATTGGCGGGTACCGCCCACTCCCCTGATTTGGGCAGGATTGCTCCAAGGTTGATTTCGGCCGGTGGTTGTCCTGTGGCCGCGCTTGTGCGGTTGCGTAGTGTGAAGAGAGCCTGGGGAAGTTCCAGATCCCACGTTGTGACTCCTACTCGCTTCACCCTGAGGATCTTCTTCAACTCTTGCACGCGTCGTTCCACTGGATTGGCTCGTTGATGATAGGTGGGAGAGGTGTAATGGTCGATCTTTCGAGCTGCCAGATAGCGCTCCCAATGGTGCCCCTTGAGAGGCGCACCGTTGTCCATTATTATGGATTCTGGGTGTCCCCAGCGCGCGAACACTTCCTCCAGAACCGCCAGAATTTCGGTTTGGTTGCCTCGGGGAGTAGCTTTGACCTCCACCCATTTAGAGAATAGGTCAACGAGCACAAGAATGTATTCGTTGCCCCGTCTCGTCTTGGGGTATTGCTCAAGTACATCCAAGCTAACCGTCTTCCACGGTGCTTCGGGAATCCGTGGTCGTAGTGGCGCAGCCTTCTGCCGGTTTGCCTTAAAGGAATTGCATATCAAGCAAGCTCTAACGTGTCGCTTCACTGACAATGCCACTCCCGGCCAATCATACATCCTGCCAATCGAGAGAAGCGTCTCCCTTCGCCCTGGATGCGCGGCCAGTAGCGAGTCGTGGTATTCCTCCAATACCCTTTCTCGCATGTGACATGGAACCAGTAGCGCACGCCGATCTACACCTTTCTTCTTCCATATCAATCCGTCTTCTACGAAGTAGCTTCGGGCAACTTTTTCTTCTTCCGCGTTTTGAGGGCCGTTCCTCTGTACGGTTTCTAGCCGTAGCATGTCGAGTCGGCACGCCTGATCGTTTCGTTGCTCTTCGGCGACGAGTTCAAAGAGGGGACTTGGTGGTCTGGGCGGATCCTCCGGTTCTTCCTCCTCTTCTTCCTCCTCTTCTTCCCCCCCCTTGGCTGTGCTTCGCCCTCGCATTCTGCGAGTGGCGGTTGATCAGGCGCCTGTTCCTCAAGCGCTCCGTCGTCTGCGTCGGATTCTTCGTCAGCTGCGTAGACAGTCGAGTAAGTCCTTTCGTCGACCTCCTCTGCCTCTTCGTTCCGTTGCGTTGGTTCAGGATTCCTCGACAGGAAGTCCGGTAATTCATTGCACCTGCCGGGTACATGAACCACTGTGAAGTTGTATGCCTGCAGCATGATCGCCCAGCGCATCTACTTCGACTTCTCGTCTTTGTACCTGTTCAGCCACAGTAACGCCCTACTGTCCGTGAACAAGGTGAAGTGCTGGTCTTCCAGGAACTGCCTGAACTTCCTCACGCCCCACGTAACCGCAAGGAGCTCTTGCTCGTTCACGTGGTAGCGGGTCTCCGTCTTCGAGAATTTGGCTGACGCACACGCAATAAGCAGACGCCTGTCGTCGACTTCCTGGTCCCATTGAAAGAGTACCGCGCCCATCCCAACAGAGCTTGCATCTGTTTGCAGACAGAACTGCACGCCGCGTGTCGGTCGATGCAACTCCGCGTGGTTAGCTAAGGCATCTTTCAACTCCTCGAAAGCCACTTGTTGTCGTGCGGTCCACCTAAATCCTCGGGTCCCTTCCAGTACGTCTGTTAGAGGAGCAGCTATTTCAGCGAATCTTGGTACGTACTCCCGTAACCAGCCGGCAGTGCCAAGAAACGATCGTAGCTCTCTAATTGTTCGTGGTACTGGGTATTCCTTGATCTTCTGTAAACATCTGGTTTGTGGTTCATTACGTTCGGACGTAATCGTATGGCCTAGGTAGTCTATTTGAGTTGCCCCAAATCTGCATTTCCCTGGCCATGCGTGGAGGCCGTGTAGTCGAAGTCTCTCCAAAACCACGCCTAGATGATACAGGTGTTCTTCTTGACTTCGGCTGTATACCACGATGTCGTCCAGGTATACCTTGGTGAATTTGTGGATGCATCCTTCCAAAACTTCGTTCATCAACTTCTGGAACGTTCCAGATGCGCCCGTCAGTCCAAAGGGCATCACTTCAAACTCGAACTGCTCTCCGTCGGGTGTTGAGAAGGCTGTATATTTCTTACTCGCTTCAGCAATTGGTACTTGCCAGTATCCGGCCTTCAGGTCGAGCGTAGAGAAATAACGCGCATCTCCCAACTCGCGGATGGTGTCGAAAATCTGCGGTAGAGTTCCAACCTCCGCTTCCGTTTTAGCGTTCAGCTGCCGATAGTCCACGCAAAACCGTTGCTCTTGGCCGCCCTTCTTCTTGACCAATATGACTGGGGAGTTGTAATCCGAGCGTGAGCGTCGAATAACTCCCTGCGCCAGCATCTCCCGGCATGCCTCATTGATCTGTCGCTTTTTCTCTTCGCTGCACCGGAGCTGAGTCGCGTAGGACGATGGTATGTTGCGTTGAAGTCGTCGTTGCGGGAATAGGCTCTTCGGAGAATACGTCGGCGAACTTCATTATCTCCTCCAGGAATTCTTCTCGGTGGGATTCCGGAACGTTGTCCTTGACGTATTCGTAAAGCTCGTCAGGCTTCAGCGCAGTCCTTGGCTGATGGTGTAGGTCACCTCAGTACACCGTGTGCCTTCGACGAGTTCCGAATGTGAAGGTCTTCCGTTTCCAATCCACCGTGGCGTCCTCTTGATCCATGAACGGCCGTCCTAGTATGGCTTCTTCGTGCAGGTCGTCGACAGTAAGAGCGGATAGGTGCACGTGGACTCCAGCAACCCGCGCCTCCATCTCTATGGAGCCGGTCGCCTTGGCGGATTATCCACGAGTTATCAATCGCAATTCTGTGTTAACCGTACACTGCAACTGTCCAACAACGAGACTTGTCCGCACTAGATTTACGCTGGCACCAGTGTCCACCAGTGCCTTAACTACTATACCTCCAAATTCAAGGGGTACGTGAGGTGCGTCTGTACCTCCTCTTGTAGCCGCCACTAAGTCGGGGTCTTGTTGCTGCGCTTTCCCGAAACCTTCTTCGCGGATCGTGTTCATATCTTCCTGGTCGGATTCTTCCGATGTTACGCCGCTGGTTTCCTCTTCTCCTGAACCTTCGTCCGTCTTCTCTTTCCGCTGTGCGTCGAAGATTACGCTCGGGGTCGAGGGTTGCCCTCTTCCTCGCCCCTGCCGGCGTTTCTCTGTCCACTGGTAGTCGGCTGTTGCGGTCTTCGGTCTTCGCGACGTCTCCATGGTTCCCCGGAGGTCGCTGGTGGTGGATTCCTAACGTTGCGGGCCCCTTCCCTTGGGGGGTCCCGGCGCCATTCCCACCTTTGGGGTGGCGGCGCGTCGCGTCGGTTTTCCGGGCGTCTCGTGGGCTCGTTCTGTCGTCGATTATCGTTGGGCGGTCCTCTGCCTCCGGTCTCGCGTTCCGTCGTCGGTTCCCTCCGTCCGCGGTGTCTTCTCCTCCTGACGATTTCCGCGTGGGAGTGGTTCCCAGCGTCGAAGTCCCTCGACGTCGTCGATTTTCCCATCGTCGCCTTCCCGGCGGGTGGTGCTCCTGTTCGGCGTTGAGGCGACCCATCGTCTTCGGCTTCGATGCCCACGGCTATGTCGATTAGGTCACTGAGCGTCTCGCAGTGACCTACTTGTAGCAGCCTACGGGTTCCGCGTCGCAGCTGTGCCTTGATGGTATCCACCTTTTCTTCCTCGCTCGTTTAGAGAGTCAGACGGTCGAACAGGGCTATCTTCATCGAGATGAACTCGAAAGCGTCCTGTTTCTGCGTCTGCATCTCACCATACAGCTTGCGCCTCAGCTCTGTCTTGCGAGTTCGGGAGTCATACCGAGAAACCAAGTTCTTCCGGAATATCTCCCAACTCACACCAGGGCCGGCTACGCGTTCGGCCCACTGTTTGGGTTCTCCCCTCAAACAGCTACATGCCGTTCCCACGTATCTACTGTACGGGACTTGCTCCTCCTCCAGGAAACGTTCGATGTCCCTCAAAAACGTTTCCGGGTTCTCATAGTCGAGGGCGGAGAACGTTAGGTCTGGGGATGGCCTCGCATATTCAGATCGGCGAGGTCGAGTCTGCTCGACCAGTTGCTGGAGCGCCGTTACCACCGCCGTGTTGACGTCCAGTAATGGGCGTTCCTGTGGTAGCACTCGCCCTCGTACCGAGCTGCGTCCACTTGGCCTCCCTCCTAAGTCCTCCTCGAATTCTCCGTAAGACGTTTCGTCTTCTTCATCCACAGATGCGTAGGTGGATCTTGTCCTCCACTGCATCCTGGATGGCTTCTCGGGCGCCAGGGACTTCCGTCCCATTCGTTGAGCACCGGGTGCTCTTTCTTCTTCGTTGTCCAGGGTCTGTTGCCGTCCGGCGAGCCTTCGTTGTGCAGGAACGTCCCGTTCCTGTTTCACGGTCCCTGCTCGGGCGCCATGTCGACGTCTCGTGCCCGTCTCTTCGTAGGAGGGTCCTCCTCTCGCTCCATCCCTCTCTTCCATCTCGCTTTCCTCCCCTCGGGAGTGAAAGGTAGTGGGGGATGGGGGTGCCCGTGTACGCAGTACGGAGGGTTCCTCGACGTCCCGGCGTACACGTTGCTCTTCCTGGAGCATCCCCTTCACGTCGTGTCCCCTTTCGACGCGACGCGGCGTTGCCTCCAATTGCGCTCCCGATGATGACATCGGGGTGGATGCCCTTGAGGCCCGCTGAGATGCCTCCTGGATCCGGCTGGCCGCGCTGCTTCTTAGTACCGGCACGGACCGCTGCTGTTTGGCGCTCCTAGATGTTTGGGGAGGTTCCCGTTCTCTTCCCGTAGCGTGGGGGTGCTTCCCTTGTGCAGCAGGAGCCGGGTCTCGCTCGGGCTCCGCTGGCTTCCTGCCACGACGCGTTTCCATCGTTGGATGCGTTCACTAATTTCAACTTTCCGACCGTACCTCGTATATCGATCTTTTTGATATACCTCGTATGAATGTAAAAATATATAACCAATGGGCGGATCGTAAATATGGTTATTGATCGGTACGGTATAGACAATTTATAGACAATTTCTTTCCAGACAATTTCTTATAAATAACAAACCTTCGCTTTCTTAAACCTACGTGTTGTAATTTTGCTACGTTACTGGGGACAGGAATCTATCTACGTGGGTTGCTCCGGGGGGTCTCTTCACAGTGTCGAGCGGTAGGGTTTGCAGGCTAGGGAATTAAAATGGAACAGACTTACCCCAATCCAATTCGTCTAGATTGATCACCCTATTGGCCTCCGGTCGATCTGCTACCAGGCGCGCACTCCCGACTTTCCGACGGCGATCCCAGATTCGGGACCTAGGAACCGTGGACTCCGACGCGACGTTACACTGACGCACAGTCGTTGGCGAACGTGCAAAAACACTACGATTTAAATCTCGCGAATGTTACGTTCGCTTGTGTCCCTCGGAGGAATGAAAATAGGCGCGGACGGGCGTGGGCCCTCGACGGTCCAACGGTACGGAACCGTGGGATTTTTAGTACCCCTTCACTAAGGTACTGGTGTTGGATGAACGGTTATTTAAAATCTCTTTTACCTCGCAGAATATAATGTTTAACGTATTCTTTTTGGGAAATATTTTATGGGCGGGGCCACATAAAACATCCAGATCGCAGGTATACGGCAAGACTTGGCTTTGTACAAGTAATCGCATGTATTAGCTAGATACAGGTCACTCGAAGCGCAGCTAAGCGAACAAGATCGAATTCGCCAAAACCTCCGATATTTATACACTCTGATTCGGCTCACTCGTACACGCTCATTATATTCCCAGAAAGATTGTAGTCAGCTTTAGATAAGGCAAACCTATATATACCCCTGTAGGCACATTTTATAGTTAGTTATTTGCTTGCACGTCTCTATGTTCAATCTATTGTAGAAAAAATAAATAAATAAGTTTCGAGTTGTTTTTAAAAATCGGTAATTTCAATCATCGAAATATTATTGGCGCAGTCGGTAGGATATCAAGAGCAATCAATCAATTGATCGGCGTTCGTCTCAACGATTTGCTTGGTATCTACAGAATCTACAATCCACATTCCATCCGTGAGGGACGTCAGGTGATAACTCAATTGGGGATCGAAGACAGAAATCCACTGATCAAGTAAGATTTTTTTGAATTCATCCTTTAAATCCGTAATCATTTTCACAACACCCCAGTAACAAGGTTAGCTTAAGTTCAGGATTAGACAGATTGAGGGCTGAATGCGCACCGAGCCAAAAGTGAGTGAAAATATTACATTTCCATCCTTTCCTTTTTTAGAAATCCCATTATTGAGATCATCTTAAGGAAATTAGTATTAGTCACGTGATAAATCTATATTTTAGATAATATCAAGTATTAAAATCATTGGTGATCATTAATACCTAATTAAGGCACAAACAAACAAAAAATAATATATATTAAATTCATTGATTTATTGACCATTATTAAATTAATTTTTATTTATTTTAACTTACTATTGTTATTATTACTTTCATTATACTTTTTATTTTGCTTTCATTCTTATCTTATTTTACACGTAATTAAATATTCTTTACAATGGCCACAGAAGTAAATTATACGCTAGTTAAATTAATCTTAGAAACAATACCCGTGTACGATGGAGATAAGGACTTGCTAGAAATTTTTATCTCAGCTTGCGATAGTTTTCATTCTAAGTATTACTCTAGGACTAATCTTGAATTAAATCAATTCATATATCAGGCAATTTTAGGCAAATTGAAAGGCAATGCTTTATTGATTATTGGTTCTCGTGCCGAATTAAATACTTGGCCTTTAATTAAAAACGAATTAAGGAACGTATATGGTGAACGTTTAAATCTTGATAATTTGGAACAAGCCCTTATGACCTGTTCTTTGCATAAAAATGAAAATTATGAGAATTTTGCAAAAAGGTTACAACTGATCAGATCAAAATTAGCTTTAAAATTAAAAACAATTCCGGTAGCGGAAATGGATGCTGCTACGAAAGAAATTCACCTCAAACAATATAATAATTTAGCATTAAAAATATTTGTTAGGCATTTAGATAGACGTTTACGAGACAAAATTATCACATTAAAACCCACCGATTTAGAAAGTGCAATGGCTATGGTTCGAGACGATGAAAACTTCGAACTTTTCCTCCAGCCACAAAATTTCAAACAATTAATTCCCAGAACTAATTTGCCACCAAAGCCTCATCAATTTAATCATTCAAATTCTAATCAAAGACACGTACAGCAGTACCCCCAAAAACAGAATTCTTTTCCGAGACAATTCAGTCCAATATATTCTAATCAGTCACCCCAAAATCAATTCCAAAATCAATTTCAAAATCAATTTCAAAATCAATTTCAAAATCAATATCCCTCTAGCTCACAAGTATTTCGTAGACCAATAAATGTTTGGCAATCTGGCCAAAATATCAATCAAAATCTTCCAAAGCCAGTACCTATGTCAGGTATAAGCGCTATTCCCACGAATATTCCAAAAAATAGTCCAGTTCCAATGTCAACGAGTACTAGGAATCCCACCTTCATAAACAAAAAAAGATCTCAGCCATTTCATTATGTGGAAAATATAAATCCAGCAGAATCTCATAACACCTCCGAGTTTTGCGAATCATATCTCAATCCTCAACTCAGCGAAACTCAACACACTGTGGATGACTATTATTACATGGGTGAGAATTGTGACACTGACACTGCATGTGAAATAGATAACGAATACGCGCTAGTTGATAATAACGAATATGTGACTTGTGATAACAACTTACAAGAATCCGACTGTCAGGATTTTTACCAGCGTACGCAACAGATAATACCACGATAGCAGAAATTAATACGAACTTTCAAACACCTCTCCCATATATATTAATTAGAGGAAATAAAAATGAACCCGAAATTAAATTATTAATAGATACAGGGTGTAGTCTAAATTTATTAAATCCAGAAATAATCAATTATTATTTTCCAAATTCGATTATTAGCAAACAAACACAAATCAAAACAGCAGGTGGTACAGTAACAGCCCAAGGTATAGCTAACATACCATTATTTTGGCTAATTATTAAAAATTCAAATATTGGACATTTACAAAATCAATTGCAAAATTATATCGAATATTATCCTGAATGTGTAGCTTATAATTTCCATAATTATTTTGACGGAGTAATTGGTATCAATTTTCTTCGTGACTTAAATTTAAACATTGATTTTAAATCACAAAAATTGATCGGGAATAATTTCTCGATACCCTTTCACTATAGACAAATAGAAAAAAAATGTACATTTAACTTCACTTTCGAACCACATGAAACAAAATTAGAAAAAATTCCAGTTAACGTCCAAGAAGGAAAAATAATTTTAAACGAACATCGCTGTAATAATATTATAATAAAAAGTTGTGTGACAACAGCTACAAAAGGCGAAGCCTATGTAGAAATTCAAAATACATCACATTCTCCACAAACATTAGAAATCAATGCGGAATTGCCTTGTGAACAAATCAATCGAACTGAAAACGAATTATTCACTTTAGAACAAATTTTAGATAATAATGATGTACCAGATTTTCAACCTATACATAATTTAGAATCACTAATAAGAATAAATCATTTAAATGCTGAAGAAAAATCCAAATTATTAAAACTTTGCTATCAATTTAAGGAAATATTTCATAAATCAAATGAAAAATTAACTGTAACTGATAAAGTTCAACATTATATTAGAACAACCGATAATATACCTACTCATCCGCACATATATAAATATCCTCATATTCACAAAGAACTTGTAAAACAAACTATTGATCAATATTTACAAGATGGTATAATTAGACATTCACAAAGTCCGTATGCCCATCCTATTTGGATAGTCGATAAAAAATTAGACGCATCTGGCAAAAGAAAATATCGTATGGTAATTGATTATAGCGCACTTAATGCGAAAACTATTGACGATAAGTACCCCCTACCCGATATCGATGCAACTTTAGCAAAATTAGGCAAAAGCCAATATTTTACAACCATAGACTTGGCTTCAGGTTACCATCAAATAGCTATGCACAAAGACTCGATAGAAAAAACGGCTTTCACTTGCGATAGAGGACATTATGAGTTTCTCAGAATGCCCTTTGGGTTAAAAAACGCCCCGGCAACGTTTCAGAGGGTAATGGACCACATATTAAGGGACCATATTTCCGATAATATCTGTATGGTGTACTTAGATGACATAATTGTTTATTCGGTATCATTACAAGATCATCTCGTAGCTTTAAAACGAATTTTTACAACACTTAGACAGTGTAATTTAAAAATACAGTTGGATAAGACCGAATTTCTTAAACGGGAAGCGGAATATTTAGGACACATAATTTCAGATAAAGGTGTAAAACCAAATCCAAAAAAAATAATAGCAATACAAAATTTCCCTATTCCTCAGACAACTAAACAAATAAAATCATTTTTAGGTCTCACTGGTTATTATAGGAAATTTATTAAAGAATATGCTAAAATAGCTAAACCTATGACCAATTATTTAAAGAAAGGATCAAAAATTGATATCAATAATTCAGATTATAAAAATAGTTTTGAAACATTAAAAAATTACTTAATAAATGAACCAATATTAGCATATCCAGATTTCTCAAAACCTTTTACTCTAACTACTGACGCCTCTAATTATGCAATAGGTGCAGTTTTGTCACAAAACAATAAACCAATATGTTATGGCAGTAGAACACTCAATAAAGCTGAAATTAATTATTCTGTTATTGAAAAGGAATTACTTGCAATTATATATTTTTGTAATTATTGGAAAAGTTATTTATTTGGAAATAAATTCACTATTCAAACAGATCATAAACCCCTAAAATGGTTAACTAGTATAAAAGAACCTAATTCGCGACTTTTACGTTGGAAAATAAAAATGCAGGAATTTAATTATGATGAAATAGCTTATGTTAAAGGTAAAGATAATCGTGTAGCAGATGCATTATCTAGAGTAAAAATTGAACCAGATAATCGATCAATATTAAATAATTACGATCCAACAGAAAATAATTTAGCAGATTTTTTCGCCTTAACAAACGAACCAATAGTAACAAATCAATCACAAAATATGCCATCAACTTCAACTATAGATCAAATTATTGAGGAAGCTATAAATAAGGAAATATTACATAATAACCCAGTTAATATAATTTCCGATATCACTTTAACACCTGAAAGACCAATAGATACAAATGAAACCGTACATACGGCGCAAGAAAATCCAGTATTAGAAATACCTATATCAGAAAATGCATTAAATACATTTAAAAATCAAATAATTTTCCATATCAGCGGCGATACTCTAAAATCAATTGTTCGAATAGAACAACCTTTCGAGAATAAAACACGACATAAAGTAACTTTAAGATTACAACATTTTAGCGAAGATCTAGTCAACTTTTTAAAAGATTATTTAAAACCTAACGCAACACACGGTATATTAATACCAACAGAATATTTGAGTAATTTTACGGAAACTATTCAAACTAACTTTTTAGCCAAATCATTTAAATTTGTTCGATGTACATTATATCTAGAAGACGTTAAAACTAAAGATGACCAAAATTTAAAATTAAAATACCATCATGAAACTAAAACTGTACATAGAGGTATAAACGAAACCACCACCGCCCTTACACGAAAATTTTATTGGCCCACATTAAAAAAAGATGTAAATGACTACATTAATTTATGCCCAATTTGTCAAAAAACCAAATATGAACGACATCCACATGAAATAGTATTTAAAAATACTCCGATTGGAGATAAACCATTCGATCACATTTATGTCGATACATTTCAAGTAGAAAAAGTAAAATTCTTTACGATAATCGATAGTTTTTCAAAATTTGCTCAGGCATACCCCACTACAACTAATGCGATCGATTTAGTAGATAATTTATTAAAATTTATATCACATTATGGTATACCCACTAAAATAACTTGCGATCAAGGCCCAGAATTTAAAATAGACACTTTGAACATTTTTGTACAATATACAAAATTAATTTACATTATACCACGGCAAAAAACCCTAACTCAAACAGTCCAGTTGAAAGACTGCATTCTACCTTAATTGAAAGTTTGAGAGCACTACGAATCGAACAAAAAACGAATCCAGTAACAAGTTTAATGATATATGCTTTAATTGGTTATAATAATACTATCCATAGTTCGACCAAATTCACACCTATGCAAATAATCAAAGGTACATTAAATCATTCAACGCCAATAGAAATAACGGAGTCACAAATTGTTTCCGATTATTTAAATAAACACATTGAAAATACTAATGTGGTAAATCGATTGATTAACGATAATAATTTGAGATCTAGAAATTTAAATAAAGTAAACGAAAATAGGGTAGAACCTCCAGAAGTTCATATAGATGATAATGGAAACGTATATGTTAAAGATACCACCCGAAATAAAATAAATCCAATTTATCAACAAGCTAAACCATTAGTAGATAACCTAGATAAATTAATTACTGATAAAGGAACATTTCATAAAAAAATAATCAAACCTATTAGAAAAGTCACTAAAAAGGAATCATATTTGCAGGAAAAAGATGAGGAAGATCCTAGCACTTCTTCTCATGGTAATATACCCCCTTCGAATTAGTACGATCACTGTAACACCTCTAAACAATCCAATTTTTCCCTATAGAATTGGACCAACCCATGTCACTTTACTAAAACATACTTTTATAAAATATATTGAAACAAATCAATACGAACAGTATTTATCGAAAATACAACAGGTACTCGGGAATATTTCAGTAGATCAATTAAAACTGGAAAAAACTAGTTTTAGAAAGAAAGCAGCCTTATTTAAGCCAGATTTGGAACCCTTACGAACCCTTGGTACGAGATTCAATAAAACAAGCACAGTTAAAACTTTCTTATTTAAAACCTCAAATAGTTAGACAAAAAAGAGGTCTATTTAATTTTGTTGGAAGAGCTCAGGGATGGCTTTTCGGCACCCTTACAGATGAAGATAGTGAGAGATATGATAATGCTATAGCAATATTAGATAAAAATCAACAGTCAATCCATCACGATTTTACAAATTTTGTATCCATTAGTAAAGATTTTATGAATAAAACTACAGGGTTATTCGAAAAACTAAATTCAAATAGTGAAATAATTAAACAAGATCTAAAGCAATTATCACAGACCATGAATAAAATCACTCGTTACATGGGTTTGCAACAAGTATTAAATATGTTATTAATAGATTGTAATTTTTTGATAGAACATATAGATAATATTCAAAATTCAATCACCTTTGCTGAACTAAGAACTTTAACTAATTCCATTTTACCACTTAATGAATTAACAGAATTGATTGCATTAATGAAGCATAAATATAATAATCAAATTTTAGATTTTCATATTAAACAGGAATATTATAGATATTTGTACACAGAATTAAAATATCATGATAACAATATAATGATTTTGATACACTTTCCAATAGTTGAGAAAGACGTTTTCGATTTATTTCATCTCTTCCCAATTCCAATCAATAATACTACCATCATACCCTATAAACCATATATCCTAATGAATTCTTCAACGCATCACTACAAAGAAGAGGGCTGCCACCCGATCGATAAATATTGTATCACCCACATCAATGAATGGATAACGCCACAAGACTGTATACCCCCAATATTACGAGGACATGTACAAAATTCACAATGTCCCTTAGTATCCATCGACTTCCAAGCAACCCTAATAGAAGAGGTCAACGATGCCTACCTAATCGTTCTACCAGCAAAAAGGGTTAGGATAACACAGGAATGTCAACCCCAGGGATTCACCGACGTGACAACCCCTAGTCTTATTCAACTCCCCGAGCGTTGCACCATCGACCTTGAAGGGATAAGGTACTCATATGGAGAATCAACGATTCAAGGAGCACCATTTCACCTACCCATCATCCCGGAATTACGCCCGGAAGAAGATATACAAAAGATTCAGATACCCGGAAAAGTGCGGTTAGACGAACTGGTAAAAATAAAAAGTGAATTAGTGAACTTTAAAATTAAACCACTCGATGAAGTGATTAATTTGAAAAGACTAAATATATTTAATATTATACTTATTGGCATATTGATATTGATTCTATTATTTGCTTTATATAATTTGATAAAATGCTTTATTGTCAAAAATTCTAACAATAAATTGCTTTTGTGGTTTTCCAAATCTAAACTGACCACAGATAGAAATGAAAATTTAGATGATGTTTTCCCTTAATTTTCAATCTTTGAGGGGCGCATTATATTCCCAGAAAGATTGTAGTCAGCTTTAGATAAGGCAAACCTATATATACCCCTGTAGGCACATTTTATAGTTAGTTATTTGCTTGCACGTCTCTATGTTCAATCTATTGTAGAAAAAATAAATAAATAAGTTTCGAGTTGTTTTTAAAAATCGGTAATTTCAATCATCGAAATATTATTCGCTGACAGTGACGTCAGGGTGGCGTGATCGCTTGACTGGGTCGAATTGAGTATATCCAGAGGGGCGTGGCCCAATACGTCACTTCGAGCGAAAGTATAAATTAAATTGAGGTCCAGGATTCCGTTTCCTCGACACAATGTCGACGTCTCGTGCCCGTCTCTTCGTAGGAGGGTCCTCCTCTCGCTCCATCCCTCTCTTCCATCTCGCTTTCCTCCCCTCGGGAGTGAAAGGTAGTGGGGGATGGGGGTGCCCGTGTACGCAGTACGGAGGGTTCCTCGCGTACTGGACGTACACGTTGCTCTTCCAAGAGCATCCCCTTCACGTCGTGTCCCCTTTCGACGCGACGCGGCGTTACCTCCAATTGCGCTCCCGATGATGACATCGGGGTGGACGTCCTTGAGGCCCGCTGAGATGCCTCCTGGATCCGGCTGGCCGCGCTGCTCCTTAGTACCGGCACGGACCGCTGTGTTTGGCGCTCCTAGATGTTTGGGGAGCCCAAACATGGTTTCCCGTTCTCTTCCCGTAGCGTGGGGGTGCTTCCCTTGTGCAGCAGGAGCCGGGTCTCGCTCGGGCTCCGCTGGCTTCCTGCCACGACGCGTTTCCATCGTTGAATGCGTTCACTAATTTCAACTTTCCGACCGTACCTCGTATATCGATCTTTTGATATACCTTGTATGAATGTAAAAATATGTAAGCAATGGGCGGATCGTAAGTATGGTTATTGATCGGTACGGTATAGACAATTTATAGACAATTTCTTTCCAGACAATTTCTTATAAATAACGAACCTTCGCTTTATTAAACCTACGTGTTGTAATTTTGCTACGTTACTGGGGACAGGAATCTATCTACGTGGGTTGCTCCGGGACGTCTCTTCACAGTGTCGAGCGGTAGGGTTTGCAAGCTAGGGAATTAAAATGGAACAGACTTACCCCAATCCAATTCGTCTAGATTGATCGCCCTATTGGCCTCCGGTCGATCTGCTACCAGGCGCGCACTCCCGGCTTTCCGACGGCGATCCCAGATTCGGAACCTAAGAACCGTGGACTCCGACGCGATGTTCTACTGACGCACAGTCGTTGACGAACGTACAAAAAACACTACGATTTAAAGCTCGCGGATGTTACGTTCGTTTCTGTCCCTCGGAGGAATGAAAATAGGCGCGGACGTTTGTGGGCCCTCGTCGGTCCAACGGTACGAAACCGTGGGATTTAGTACCCTTCTTTGCTAAGGTACTGGTGTTGGTTGAACGGTTATTTAAAACCTCTTTTGTCGCAGAATACAGTATGCTCGAACCTTGTTTTAAAACATTTTATGGACAGGGCCACATAAAACATCCAGATCGCAGGTATTCTGAAACCCTTGGCTTTGTTCAAGTAATCGCGTGTATTAGCTAGATACAGGTCACTCGAAGCGCAGCTAAGCGAACAAGCTGGCAAGCACGCAAGGCAAGGCAAATCAAGCCAAGCCAAGCGAACAAGATCGAATTCGCCAAAACCTCCGATATTTATACACTCTGATCCGGCTCACTCGTACACGCTGACAGTGACGTCAGGGTGGCGTGATCGCTTGACTGGGTCGGATTGAGTATATCCAGAGGGGCGTGGCCTAATACGTCACTTCGAGCGAATGTATAAATTAAATTGAGGTCCAGGATTCCGTTTCCTCGACAACAATTGTCGTCGATCCCACGCTCCCTCAACCCCGCTGGCGGCGGGGCCTGGTAGAACCAGCCCCTTCGTGTCCCCACGTACTGTTGAAGTCGTTCGGGACGGAATCGTCATCCGCGAATCCCGTTCCCGCGATGGCAACTCTCCCGAGTGCGTGCTGCTATTAGGGGTCAATGCACCCCTTCGTGAGGCGTTAATGGAGGCCTCGAAGATCCTGGAGGCGGCAGTACGTGGGCGAGCTGGTGGTGGAATCCGCTCTTCGATGGCACTACCCTCCTGGGTAGCGTGAAGGAACGGCGTCGATGTCGTTGCCCGGTCGCGACGGACATCGGGCTGCGCGTTGAGTCGTCTGTTCCGTAGATCCATACTTTGCCGGGCGGCTTTCGAAATGGACCGGGAAAATCGTCGGCTGAATTTCGCTTCGCGGTGACCCTCTCTGGCTACCTGTAACGGACGAAATGCGCGTTCGCGGATGGCTTGAGCGGTCGTGCGGCTTCCCGCGCTTTCCAACGTTGGCTTCAGAGAATCCGGTCTCTCGACTTTCTACCTCTTAGCCGACACCCCTCAGAAAGGATATCCACCTGAGGAACAACAGACTGTTTCACTGTATGCTCCACAGGCAGAGGCCCTAACAGTACGGCGCGTCTAGACTAAGGATACTTAGTCACCAGGATAAATCCTGTATGTCGGTGCTGGGGAGCAAGGTGCTATGCCTATCCCAGTTGCAGGTGTTCTTCCCGGTTTGCTTCTGTAAGAAATAAGACACGGGTTAAACAAGTTAAAGATGAGAGAACTCACCGAGAGCAGTGGCAACGTCGTTAGGCGGATACACGCGTAACGGAATGTCCTGGCACTTAATCACTGGTGATTCTCGCTGGATATATCGTTGCGATGCAAGGCGGCGGCTCTAGCGGCGACAGGGCCGGGTTGTATAGAGCGGCGGCGATGCTATCGATGATGCGTGGGTGATGACGTCACTGGTCGAACGGCGGCACAAAGGCGGCGGTTCGAATCCAACGGACGTGGACGTTGGGCGCTTACAGCAGCCACTTATGATTATCTGTTTGTTGGGGTGGTGACTGCGGCTTGCACAGTCAGATCACCAGAAGCTAACGGAGTAATCTAGTCGCTTGCTGAAGGCTCTGCTGCTGGTGCACGAATGCTAATGCACGAATGCTAAAAGTGCTTGACTGATTTTAATATTTATAGACGCCAAAAGTGGGCGTTTTAGAGGGGGACCAATCACAGAAAATAACGGTCATTTTGGTGAACGTCCTTCTGAAGGCCGTTGACACAATTGTCAACGGCCTTTGTGCCGCCGTTCGACCAGTGACGTCATCACCCACGCATCATCGATAGCATCGCCGCCGCTCTATATAACCCGGCCCTGTCGCCGCTAGAGCCGCCGCCTTGCATCGCAACGATACATCCAGCGAGAATCACCAGTGATTAAAGTGCCAGGACATTCCGTTACGCGTGTATCCGCCTAACGACGTTGCCACTGCTCTCGGTGAGTTCTCTCATCTTTAACTTGTTTAACCCGTGTCTTATTTCTTACAGAATCAAACCGGGAAGAACACCTGCAACTGGGATAGGCATTGCACCTTGCTCCCCAGCACCGACATACAGGATTTATCCTGGTGACTGAGTATCCTTAGTCTAGACGCGCCGTACCGTTAGGGCCTCTGCTTGTGGAGCATACAGTGAAACAGTCTGTTGTTCCTCAGGTGGATATCCTTTCTGAGGGGCGTCGGCTAAGAGGTAGAAAGTCGAGAGACCGGATTCTCTGAAGCCAACGTTGGAAAGCGCGGGAAGCCGCACGACCGCTCAAGCCATCCGCGAACGCGCATTTCGTCCGTTACAGGTAGCCAGAGAGGGTCACCGCGAAGCGAAATTCAGCCGACGATTTTCCCGGCCCATTTCGAAAGCCGCCCGGTAAAGTATGGATCTACGGAACAGGCGACTCAACGCGCAGCCCGATGTCCGTCGCGACCGGGCAACGACATCGACGCCGTTCCTTCACGCTACCCAGGAGGGTAGTGCCATCGAAGAGCGGATTCCACCACCAGCTCGCCCACGTACTGCCGCCTCCAGGATCTTCGAGGCCTCCATTAACGCCTCACGAAGGGGTGCATTGACCCCTAATAGCAGCACGCACTCGGGAGAGTTGCCATCGCGGGAACGGGATTCGCGGATGACGATTCCGTCCCGAACGACTTCGACAGTACGTGGGGACACGAAGGGGCTGGTTCTACCAGGCCCCGCCGCCAGCGGGGTTGAGGGAGCATGGGATCGACGACACAATGACGTATACAAGGAAGTTATCGGACGGAATATTGAACGCTTCGATACTAGCGACTACCCGCCTAGCAACGTTTATGACTTGCCTTTGGCGAACAAAAAGGTTGTGGGTTTAATGAAGGATGAAAACAACGGTTCCATCATGACTCATTTCATTGGCTTGCGATCGAAACAATACACATTTCTGATTCAGAACGACAACGATATAAATAAGGAAATTTGCGTCAAGAAATCTAAGGGAGTCAAAAATAATATAGTCTCTAATAAAATTACTTTTGAAGACTATCGTGATTGTTTGTTGAATAAAGAACACAGATTAGCCACCCAAAATACAATTATATCTAAAGCCCATAAAATTTATTCCATGAAGCAAACTAAAATCGCTTTAAGCTCTGAGGATGATAAGAGATACCTTTTACCAAATTTTCATAATACTCTTCCTTGGGGTCATTACTCTGTCATGTCTGCTGAATAATTATTATATGTAGCCTTAAGTTTTTATTTCTTAATATCATCATCATCATCATTAGGTCATCAGTCCTAAGACTGGTTGGACGCTAACCTCCAGCTTCTCCTATCTTGTGCTAACCTACGCATTTCGCTAATTGTGCTACAACCTACATCCCTTACTATTTGCGAGCAGTAGTCTAATCTAGGCCTACCTCTGCCTTTCTTCACTCCTATTTCTGCCTCCAAAGTATCGCGGACTATTCCCCCATGTCTCAGCAAGTGGCCTACCATTCTATCTCTTCTCTTATTTAAGTTTTTCCACATACTCCTTTTCTCGCCGACTTTCTCCAATACTTCTTCGTTTCTAACCCTATCAGTCCATGGTATTTTCATCATTCTTCGGTAACACCACATCTCAAAAGCTTCTAATTTCTTCCTACTTGCTTCCCCTACCGTCCAGGTTTCGCAGCCGTAAAGTGCCGTGCTCCATACATAATTTCTTAATATATATCATATGTATTATTATGCTTTTATTGTTTTATTATTTTCAAACTTGTATTTTTATATTAATAAATTTGTTTATTAAACTATTGATGACTTTTTCTCCATCCTGTATAATACAGTTTTATGCTATCGCTTAAGTAAACAATAATAATAATATCAAATATGTCGAGACAAGATTTCGACGGCTTCCCAGGTGATGTCATTCCTTTTGGAAGCCATCTTTTTTTCTCGAATCTCAGGTTCTTCAGTAGGTGACGTCACTTCTTCAGATCAATTCCAAGAACTCTTCGCCAGCCTCTAGCAAACACACACACACACACACACACACACAACCAGCATCCTAGGTTTATGACGTGACAAATTTTTTCCGTTATTAGCCAATCATAAGCCGCCATGTTTTTTTCTTTAACCCCGAAACCCGCCGCACAGTCAATATATATGTATATATATATATATATATATATATATATATATATATATATATATATATATACATATATATATATATATATATATATATATATATATATATATATATATATTTTATATCGTGGTCGATAAAAATCAATTTTTAAAAACAATTTATTTTTGAAATACACAATTGAACGTTTTGTTATAAAGGATTTAAAATTACAATAATATTAAGTGAGTACCGGAGGTTTGAAATGAGTTATGCTAGTTTGCCGGATACTATGCCGGTCTGCCGGATACTAACTTCTGGTCGCACGCTTTCGCCTATATAAACTGTCATTTGCTGACTCTGCATGGGAATGGCTTTAGCCATGAGTATTCTTAGAAGTTAGGCGTGAGTTGCTGACCATAAGCAAGTCTTTGTTTTTGAGAATAAGATAAGTCACGAATAGTATCAAGTAACTATGAGAAACAACTGATAAGAAAAAGCAAAGATTGTGTTACTTGAGATATGATACAATGTAAATGGTACCTAACTGAAATTATTCTAAGTATTCTAAGTCTAAAATGTATACAATTAAATATTTTATATAACAACTCCCCCCTTATAGAAAAGTTGGTGGTATACAGCAACTTTTGGATAAGCAGAAAGTTCCAAAAATATGAATGTTGCTATTAAGTGCAACATAAATGCAATAAGCAATATAATAATATAAGGTAAAATTGTAGTAAAATCAAGTGAACAAAATAAAATAATAATAATCACATAAGTCCAGTTCACTTGAACACTAGTCACAGAATATAAAATGTTAAAGTTCCAAAATCACTATAAAGTCTCAATTTAGTTCAATATCTTCTGGGGAACTGTCTGTTGGTCTGATAGCGGGCCTTCTTCTTGAAATAAAGTTGGTGAGTCGTCCAACGGGTTTTGATTGTCCAGGAGGCGGTGGAGGTAAATTTGACGTTAGGGAAATAGCAAGTCTTCTTCTTCTTCTGCATTTGCATGTGAAGTATAGGATGACGAGTAGAATTATGGCAGTAATTATGAAATAGGTAAACCAAGAAATGTGTTTCGTGACAAAAGGTTCGTTGATTAAATCATCAAGGGTTTTGGAATATTCATCTAATTTGTGCTTTGCAACTTCAAGGTCTTCAACGTTGAGATTGTTTAATTTTAAAGGCTTTAATTTTGGAATTTGCAGATCGTTAGGAATGTTGTCACAACAGTTGTAAGGGATTAGAATAGGGTGACAATCATCATGAGTTACAGTAGTGTCTCTAGAGTTTGCTTGGACTTTGGTAACACCAACAAAAGCACTACAATAAGGTTGTAACTTGAGAATAGAATTTTTGAAAATTACTTCAGTTTTGGAATTTCGGTTTTGACATGAGATAGTTATTTGAAGGGGTTCAGAATTGATTATAAGCCAAGTGTTGTCTTCTAGATTGTGAACTTTGTATCCTTCTGCAAATATTAAAGATGTCTGGCAATTTTCCGGAAGGGTCCTGGTGTTCTTCAGAATTTTGGCTTCGCAGATGGCGTTGTCATCAATGGGGTAGGCGAACAAATTTGAACACAGTTTTTGTCCAAAGACGAGTGGTTTGCATCCGTCGAGATTTGACATAGGAATGTACATTATAGAATCGTCGTCTCGCGCAACATATTTTTGATTGGTTGACAAAACATGATATAAACCAGTCCTATTATTGAGGATAGGCATTGGGAATAATTGGAATAAGGAAAATCTTTGTTGATCAATAAGAGGAATTTTTAGAACAAATATTAAATCTGAATTGGTTTGAAATGCTGATAGTTCTATGATATCTAGATATCTACCAACATCAGATAATTTTATTGGAAGTGGTAAATTGTTTTGATGCAAGTTTTGAGGTATCTCCTGTAATGCGGATATCAGATCTCTAGGATTTATAATAGAAGTATGAATGATTTTTAGACGCGCGAATGTAATTGAATTTAATATTTCATTTAATTGATCCTCAATGTACAAGTAGCTTTCCATTAATATTTCGCATTTTTCTAGGAATCTTAATTTTACTTCGAAAATTTTGAGTTTCTCTTTAGTTCTGTAAATTGTGTCAGATATTAATTTAATGTCTCTGTTAAATGTTTCTTCGTCTAGTTGTAATTTTTGAATAGTTGTGTTGAAATTCTTTATTACCGATGTTGTTACGGATATTTGATTTTTTAATAAATTTTCAATTTGATGTTCGTCTGTAATTAATTTGTTAATACTGTTTGTGTAATATTCACCATCTTATGCGTCTAGATTGCCTGTGATTGCTTTAAATACAGAACCAATAGCATTTAAAATACCGCGTTTATAGCGTTTTGTATCATAATTAATTTCATTTAATTTTTCTTTAATATTACCAGAAATTTGTGTTAATAAACTGATGTGGATCTTTACTTCGCCTCGAAATAAATTCATGTTCAAAAATAGGGCTGACGGCATGTATTAAATTTTCAAGAATATGTTCATTATGTTGATAAGTTAATCTTAGAGCTGAAATGTTCTTGTGAACAAGGAGGGTCCAATGCTTGTTTGTCACATAAATATCGCTTTCATGGTGATAATAGACTCCGATTGTATTTTCTATGGGTGTTATTGAGTATTGGGATGCTGCTGTCCCTATCAGCAGGAGAAACCTGTAATTAAATTTAATTTTCAAAATAGGGTTTCATTCGGTCAAAATTTACTTTAGTTGTTTGATTCGTTTGAGAGTTTAATAGGATTGCAGAATTTTTAAGTTTTTCTTGAATTTCGAAGGGACCGTTAAATTTATTGCTAAGTTTGTTTTTGATCTGTGACTCTTTCACGTAGACCTTGTCTCCGACTTTAAATTCGTATTGATTTTCGGGGACATTTTTGTCAAACCTGGTTTTTGATTTTTGCTTAGACAGTATAGTTTTTTCACGGGCAATTTTGTAGTAGTGAGAAATTCTGTTTATAATTTTTCTGGAGGTCGGCTGGAAGTATGACCGAAAATTAATTCGTATGGGGAGAATCCATGAGATTTGTTGACGGAATTGTTGTAACATATTACAGCATATGGGAGTACTGTTAGAGGGTGTTCGTGAGGGTTTTCTGTTTTATTTATTCTAATCATCTCTAATAAGGTTGCGTGGAAACGTTCAACCGATCCGTTGGATTGCGGATGATTAACACTGGAATACGTCAGTTTAATGTCATAGAGGGTACAAAGATCTCTAAGCAGGGTGTTGTCGAATTCCTTTCCATAGTCGCAGTGAATGCGAAGGGGTGTGCCAAAGTGTTGGAAGTAAACAAGTAAAGTATTTACTGTCGATCGTGCGGTTTTGTCTTCAAGCGGGTATGCTTGAGTAAATTTAGTTAATTCGTCTCTGATGGTCAAAACATAATTCCGAGTGGGGACTTCTAGAATGTCAATGTTAACTCATTCAAACGGTGTTTTCGGGGTTTCCGTAATTACTAGAGGACTACTTAAATTTTTTCTCAAAATTTTTGTTCTTTGACATGTTTCCCAATTTTGAATGTATTTTTCGACATCTTTTAGTAAACCGGGCCAATTATATTTTTCTTTGATTCGTCTAATGGTTTCATTGATTCCTCGATGAAGGTTAGATTTTCCTGAATGATGTTGATCAATTATAATTGGTATTTGGTCATCGTCAGGTCGTTTGACAAAATTTTGACAAATAGTAAGTTTTATGTCCTTACCTGAATAAATATAGGAAAACATTTCTAAAGTTGGTAGGTCTAAATTATTTTCAATATAATAATTTTTTGTTTCTTCAAAATCGTCTTGTCCTCTGAATAATGTGATAAAAAGTGTTTCTATTATACTATCAGGTTCAAATGGTAAAAGAATTATATAGTATTTACGATTTTTAACGGATTTACTAGAGACTATGTTAATTTTGTTATTCATAAAATCGGGTTACTCTTCGAGTATATCCTCGATAATTTTATAGTGTACATCTGCTAATTTATCTTTTTGAAAGAATGTAACAATATCTTTATGTTTTTTATCTAATAACTGATTATTAGTAAATTGGATTTTGTTGTAATCTATTAGGGATTGAGTTTTATACAAGTTTACGAAATTTTGGAGTTCTTCTACAATTGTCTCAGGGGATTCATCAGTACTGATAGATTCGTTATCGTCATTGTCAGAATTTGAATTTAAAACTTTTGTTTGTAATTTTGCACAATTTCTGAAATAATTAATATTTATTCGCGATAGTGCGTCCACGTTTTTATTTATCTTACCTAGTTTATACTCAATTTCGTAGGAGTATTCCTCTAATTTTAAACGCCAGCGCGCAAGGCGGCTGCCTGGATCTTTAATCGAAAAAAGCCATGTAAGAGGTCTATGGTCTGTGACGAGTTTAAATTTTCTGCCAAAGAGGTACGGTCTAAAGTGTTTTACACTCCAAACAATAGCTAATAATTCACGTTCAATGGTGCTGTATTTAGTTTCTGCTTGACATAATGTCCTGGAAGCATATGCAATGGGGAGGTCTTTACCGATAGGACCTTGAGATAAAACTTCGCCAATTGCGAATGCTCTAGCATCCATTGTCAGTACAAATGGCTCATCGAAATTTGGATAATTTAGTATAGGGGTAGTGGTTAAAGCTTCTTTCAATTGTTCGAATGCAGTAATACAGTCACTGTCAAAAAGGAATGGAACATCTTTTTGATGTAATTTTGTCATTGGTTTGGATAATTTTGCAAAATTTGGAATAAATCGGCGGTAATAACCTGCGAGTCCGAGAAACGATTTAATATTTTTTGATTTTTAGGTTGCGGAAAGTTTGCAACACAATTAATTTTGTCGGGGTTTGGTTTTACACCGTCAGGGGTTATTATGTGTCCAAGATATGCGACTTCTTTCCGGAGAAATTCGCATTTGTCAGGTTGAATTTTGAGGTTCGCGTTTCGTAGTCTCTTAAATACGTCTGTAAGTCTTGACATGTGTTCCTGAATAGTGGGTGAATAAATGATAATGTCGTACACATAGACGAGACATCGCTCATTTTGAATTCCTAATAATATATTGTCCATAACACGTTGAAATGTGCTAGGGGCATTTCGTAATCCAAAGGGCATTCTAACAAATTCATAGTGACCATTATCGAGAGAAAAAGCAGTTTTGGAAATATCTTCGGGATTAATTTCTATCTGGTGAAATCCAGAGGCGAGATCTAAAGTCGTAAAATATTCGCACTTACCGAGTTGATCTAATATATCCGAAATATTGGGCAAAGGGTATTTATCACCTACTGTGGCTTCATTTAATTTACGGTAATCCACCACAACACGCCATTTTTGTATACCAGAGGCGTCCATTTTTTTTGGGACAACCCAAACAGGGGAGGACCATGGCGAAACTGATGGCCTAATTATACCTTGATTCAACATTTTAGATACTTGATTTTTTACTTCATCCTTGTGGATGTGCGGGTATCTATAAGATTTGGTGAAAATGGGTTTAGAATTTCCGGTATCAATTGAATGTTTAATCTCGTTAGCGAAAGTGAGGTTATCTCCTTGGAGATAAAATATGTCTGAAAAGTTGAGGCAGAGTTCCGTTAATAACTCTTTCTCTTCTTTATTTAGATGTTCAAGTCTTAATTGATTTCTTGTTTCAAAATTTCTATCAATAAATTGACCTGAATTTTGAATTTGGTCATTTAAATTGAATGCTGAAAAATTGTGAATAGGTTCTATTTCAAATTTAGAGAAGTCAATAGTTTTTGCTATAGCGTTAGCATTGATAACTGTTGTTAAAAATTCACCTTGGTTATTAATTTTCACAAGGGCATTCGGTATACGAACTTTTTCTATTTCTTGATTACATATTATTGCGTCAGTATTAAAAAGAATACATTTAAATTTGAAAATTTGTTCAGTTCGAGGACCTATACAAATTTTATTTTGAATTTTGGAAGGTTTTTGGATTATTTTTGGAGATCTCTGATTATAATTTGGAAAACTAAAATTTTTGTTTTCAACTGTAGTCAGTTTTTGATCGAATTTAGAAATTTTTGGAAGAGGATGAGTCACTTCTTTAGTCTGATTTGGAATGGAGGGCGGCAAATCAAAATCTTGAGAAGGGTCTTCGACCTTAAATAGAGGTACTGTTTTAAAGTTCGTTACGAGTTGTCTATTATTAAAATCAATTACACAATTATAATGATCTAGGAAGTCAGAGCCTAGTAAACCATCGAAAGTAATATCAAGATTGTAGATATATACTTTATGTGGATCGTTGTCAGCGAATGGAATTAATGTTGATTCAGTAATTAGAAGTTTTTGATCGGTTATACCCTGTATAACAACGTTTTCGGGGACCTTCTTTTATAATTTAGACATGTTTTTGGCTTAAAAATTGAAATACCTGCTCCTGTATCTATTAATATTTTAAAAGTATTAGTTATGTCCTTTATATAATATAGGTTGTGAGGATTTACGGTGAGTAAAGGCCTATTTATATGAATTTCTGTTCTTGGCTGTCTTGATTTTGATTTAAGTTCATCGTTTGAAATTGAGCTTGAATTTGTTCTAAGGCGGTTGATTGATTCGGCGGGTCTTCGTAAGACTGGGGGTCTAATTGAAAATTTTGGGTATTTGAATTTTCAGGATATTGAGTAGTATCGAAATTTTGAGTATTATCGTTAAAAGTAGCGTCGTATGAGTCTTGATTTTGAGCAGTATAATTATATTCGTAATTATCAATTTAATAATTGGGCTGAAAATATTGTGTTGAATTTGAATAATCAGGACTATTCGTCATTCCGTATTGTTCATTTTCGTACAAATGAGCAGTATCATTTGTGTAATAAGTTTCATAGTACGGATGAGCAGTATCATCCACAGTTTCATTTAAATGATGCGTACGTTGTTGATTAAAATTTGGGTTTGATCTTATCACGGAGGGTCTCTGAAAATTTGGGTTTTGTCTAAAAATTGGCGGTCTATTTTGCATAAATTTGTTTTGTTGAAAATTATTATTTGGCTGATTTGGCCTAGGTTGATTTTGGGTAAATGTAGGTCTTAGAAAAGTTTGTTGACCTGGTTGATGAAAATTTGGCCTAAAAGTGTTGTTAGAAAAATTCGTAGAATTATTATTATTAAATTGGTGGGTAGTTTGTCTAGTGCGACATTCGTTTATAGTGTGTCCGTTTCGTTTGCAGTACGAGCAGACTTTTTGTACACTAATTTGAGGTTTCTTAATTTGAGATGTATTTACTGAACGAGAAAATTTTTGGTTTTCAAAATACGAAAGCTGTAGCTCTCTTTTAATTCTGGATATTGCTTCTAGCATATTACAAGGATTGGCAGCACGAATTATTGAGCCAAGTTTAGGATCTAGCCCTGTTAAAAGAGTATTTAATGTTATCGTCTCTATTAAAGTAGATTGTGCTAATTTTTGCTCTGGTGTCAATGGTTGTTTCTGAACACAAGCGTACATTTTTGCATTATGTGACTGAAGTCTCGAAATAAAATTTAAAGCGGATTCATTCTGATTTTGCGAAATGCGTTGAAGGTCTTGAATGAGGGATGTGAGATCCCTAGAATCTTCGAAATGAGTTTCTAATAATATTTTAATCTCGTCCCATGTTGCAGGGTTGCGAGAATTAATTAATTCAGCAGCTTTACCTTTAAGCTTATTTTTGACATGGAGGGTCAATAATGTTTCTTGGTTGCCTACAGCCATTTGGAAGGCACAACGAACAGCGTTTAAAAATGTTTGTAAGAAGATCTGATTTCCATCATATTCGGGTACAATAGAAAACACTTCTGAAAGTTTATAAGCTTCTACCTGGTCTTCAATTTGATTATTTACGTTGGCAGTTGCCATTTTTAGTAAATCGGTTAGAAAAATTTAAATAAAATAATAAAAAATAGGTTTATATATTTTTTCACGTTAAATGTAAAATTAGGGGGTAAAGTGAATATAGGAGCAATAGCGACTGGACTATACCACTTTATTTTTAGATGTAGATAAAATGTAAGTAATGCGATTAGCGGTATAATCGCGTAATTAAAATATGACGATTAACAGTATAATCGTATAATGTAATATACACTTTGAGAAGTTTGAGATAAGGCGTGACAATTCTATATGAATGCACTTACCAAATCAAATTCATCCGGACGCTGGCCTGGATATCGCAGTTAATGAGGCAATTTCCGTGTTTTAACTGGGTCACCTGGGAACAGCTGATTTTTCCGGACTTCAAGAGGTTCGGACCAGTTAGGCGATTCCGTATTCTGGAGCGATTTCCTTCTTGGGGTTTTCTTGCGTTCTTCGTAAAAATTGTTTTCTTTCTTGAGGTTCTTTGTAGTCACTTGGGAATTGGAATTCCACGACGATAGTGAGGAAAGTCCGTGTTCTAACGACGTGTGAAAATCCGAACGACTGCGCCAGATTTTTATATCGTGGTCGATAAAAATCAGTTTTTAAAAACAATTTATTTTTGAAATACACAATTGAACGTTTTGTTATAAAGGATTTAAAATTACAATAATATTAAGTGAGTACCGGAGGTTTGAAATGAGTTATGCTAGTTTGCCGGATACTATGCCGGTCTGCCGGATACTAACTTCTGGTCGCACGCTTTCGCCTATATAAACTGTCATTTGCTGACTCTGCATGGGAATGGCTTTAGCCATGAGTATTCTTAGAAGTTAGGCGTGAGTTGCTGACCATAAGCAAGTCTTTGTTTTTGAGAATAAGATAAGTCACGAATAGTATCAAGTAACTATGAGAAGCAACTGATAAGAAAAAGCAAAGATTGTGTTACTTGAGATATGATACAATGTAAATGAAATTATTCTAAGTATTCTAAGTCTAAAATGTATACAATTAAATATTTTATATAACATATATATATATATATATATATATATATATATATATATATATATATATATATATATATATATATATATATGTCCTAGACTCTGACGTCAGACATTTTTTCCGTTATACGTCAATCATAAGACGCCATGTTTTTTTTTCCAACCCCGCACTAAGACTGTGACGTCACATATTTTTTTCATTATTCGCCAATCATAAGCCGTCATGTTTTTGCCCCGCAACCCGCAACCCCGCAACCCGCAACTCCGCCCCCGCAACCCTAAGACTCTGACCTCAGACATTTTTCCGTTATTCACAGCCAATCATAAGCCGCCATGTTTTTTCCCCGCAACCCGCAGTCAATTATACATGTCCTATACTCTGACGTCACTATTTTATTCCGTTATTCACCAATCATAAGCCGCCCGCCACCATGTTTTAATTTTTGCTAATACCGCCATGTTTTTTTCTTGCCCCGCCCCTTTTCTCTTCGTCGAAGAAGAGTCTCTGGTCATTGACCAACAAGCACCAGTGACGTCACTTCTTCAGAACTATAATAGCGACACCTGGAATATCCGGGCGGCGGCTTGACGAACTAACCGATCTTTGGTCACTCCCAATGGACACACGCCATCCGCAGTCGAGTGACCTTGAACTGAGCCCGTACCCGCGTAGTATAACTACTTATTACTATTTGGATTTTTGGGAGTAATATAATGTAGTGTAATTTTATGTAACTTGCAAAAATCTTCCACCAAATTATTTTTAAATTCAGTGCCTGAATCACAAGTTATTTTATGTGAAATACCATAGTGAGGCATAAACTGCAATAAACCATCTAAAATGTTAGTTGCATTTAAATGAATTGGGTGAGCTTGAGCGAAACGTGAAAAGCTATCAATAATTGTCAAAAATTTAGTTTTATCTATAGAAAATGTATCAATATAAATGTGTTCAAATGGGTATGTGTTCAAAACCAACACCTATAGGGGCTTCATCCCCTATAGGTGTTGGTTTAAATTTTATGATATTAGAGTGTCGTTCATATTTAGATTTTTGGCAAGTAAGACATGTGTTTATGTAATTTGTTACATCATGTACCATGTTTGGCCATATTATCTTTATCAAAAACATACAATAGTATGTTTTTGATAAAGATAATTTTGTTTCGTTAATACCTCTATGAGTAGTTTTTACTTCATGGTGGTACTTTATTTTGTCTAACTGTTCATTTTTGTCTGTCAGGTCTTTTAAAAAGAGATTACTTTGAATTAATTTGAAAGCAGAATTTTGGGAATGTTTTTGGATTAATGGGATTATGGCTGTTTTCAGACATTCCTCAAATAATATTCCATAAACGATTTTTGGTTTTAGGTATTCTTTAAAAATCCTTACTAAATCGTTCGAGATTTCTGGATGGTATTACAATTTTTAGACGGGTTTTATCGAATGGTTTTATCATACTAACGCGAGGTGAAATGGCGTCGCTGCTACATATAAGCAGTATTTGGTGTTTGAATTTATTTAAAGGTTGTTCCGAAATCGGTATTTCTAAAATTGGATTTTCGCGACACGAGTGTTGTGTTTCGTTGGAGTTACTTTCTTTATCTGCTTCTCTTTCTTGTGGAGGGATGACTATGTCTGAAATCGCGTTAATTCGATTATTGGTGTCTTGTTGAGCTTCATTTCGAATTATATCTGGAGTATGATTTGATTCTTGTAATAAGTTTTCCAATTCTCTGAGGTCATCGTCTGATATTCGGGGAAGTTCTTGATCACTTGTAAGGTCTACGAAAATATCTGTGAAGTCTTGTTCAACTCTGTTCTCTTCTAAGAGGTCGGCATTTGCTATCATTGATTGGGTTTCTATTGGATTGAGTTCTATTCTTGATAAGGCATCTGCAACGGAATTTTTCTTACCTTTTCTGTACACTATATTGTAATCGAATTCTTCTAATCTCAATCGCCATCTTACTAGTCGTGAATTGGGGTCTTTAAGGTTAAATAGCCATTCTAAAGGTTTATGGTCGGTAACAACAGTGAATTTCCTTCCGAATAAATAGGGCCTAAAATATTTTGTAAAATTTACAATTGACAGAAGTTCTTTTTCTATGACCGAATAATTTTGTTCGGCGGGGTTTAGTGTCCTTGATGCATATGCGATAGGTTTATCGTTTCCTATAACACCTTGTGATAAAACTGCACCGATTGATACGTTCGAGGCGTCTGTTGATAAAATGAAAAATCTAGTAAAATCTGGATATTTGTCAAAATTTGTTTACATTTCTCAAAAGTTTCTAAAAATTCACGAGTGTGTACAATTTTTTCGCCTTTTTTCAAACAATGCGTAAATGGTTTAGTTAGATGAGCAAAATCTTTTATAAATTTACGACAGTATCCCAACAATCCAAGAAATGATTTAATTTCTCTTGCAGTGGTTGGCAATGGGAAATTTGTTATTGATTAAATTTTATTAGGGTTTGGTTTTATCCCTTCAGGAGTAATTACGTGACCTAAAAATTCGACGTTTTGTTTTAAGAATTCTGACTTATCCAATTGAATTTTTAATTTGGCTTCGCGTAATTTTTTTAAAACTTGTTTTAAATTATTAATATGTTCTTGTAATGAGGTGGAAAAGATGATAATATCATCCATATAAACTAGGCACGTTTTGTTTTGTATGTCCGTTAGTATATGGTCCATAACTCGCTGAAAAGTCGCTGGCGCGTTCTTCAATCCGAAGGGCATTCGCAAATATTCATAATGCCCATTTTCTACGTTGAATTCTGTCTTCTGAACAGAGTTTTCTTCCATTTCTATCTGGTGAAACCCTGATGCCAGGTCCAAAGTTGTGAAGTAATGGCATTTTGCTAACTTATCTAAGATATCATCGATATTGGGGATTGGGTATCGATCATCGATGGTTTTTTCATTCAATTTTCGGTAGTCCACTACGATTCTCCATTTTTTTCTTCCCGATGCGTCGGCTTTCTTCGGTACAATCCAAATGGGACTGCAATATGGGGATGATGATGGTCGAATTATTCCATCGTCGAGCATTTTATTTATTTGTCTTTTTATTTCGTCTTTATGACAATAGGGGAAGCGATATGATTTTGTGTGTATAGGTATTTCGTCAGATGTTTTAATATCATGTTTTATTTTATTTGTAAATGAAAGTTGTCTATTGACGTTATGGAAAATATCAGAAAATCTTCTTCTTCTTTTTCTAAAGTAGGTCTATGACCTGTTCCTCCGATGAATATCATCGGTACTATGAGCTGGATCTGTTTTTACAGAGGGTAGGCAGCTAAATCTAACCTTCTAACCCTGCTGTTTCTTCCGGGCTTGGGACCGGCAAAGTACTACTGGGCTACTCAATCCACCCAGCAGCACTGCAGGCTGAAACGGCAACGGCCGCGGTGTTTTCAAGCAGTAAGCCATCCAAGTGCTAACTACGCCCGAGGTTGCTTGATATCGGTGATCGGACGATAATCGATGTTCAACATGGGATGGCCGTTGCTCTTGTGTGTTTTGTCTTATGAAATAAGCGCAAACTTGCGATGTTTTTGATTTCTTCCAAAGTATTTTGAGAAAATATTTGAGTTTTAAATTAATTGATTGATTCTTTAAACTAATTGACTTCTACAGTCAGTCTACCAAATTTCAATTATGATAAGAGATAAATTGGTAGGTTTTTGCCTTAATCTAAATGACTTCAATAGTCAAAAATTTCCCGAAAATTCCCTAAAATCTTTACGATAAAGGTTTTTGGAAAAAATCTGAGGAAGCAGAAAGGAAAACTCGACTTACCTTGATGGTGTGCCAGGGTGTGCCTTTCTAGAGTCTACTGCAACGGCCACTGAATCTGCTGCTTCAGGTTCCAGGTTAGTTTTGGGGTTGAGGTTGTTTCTTTCCGATCGCGGATAAACAGTGAAAACTAACGAAACTCCCGATTGACTTTCTTCCGCGATCCTACCGGCTGCGCCAATTAAGTGATCTGGTGCCTCGAGGAACGTCGATTCCTTTATAAGCTAATTCAAGAAAATTTAGCGACATATTTATTATGAAAGTATTACGCATAGTTTCAGATGCTTAAATATGCTTTATACTATGTAGAGATATTAACAAATGAACAAGCTTATTAAGCATTCTGGAAACTATGGCGTAATACTTTACTGATAAAGTGAAGCTAGCATACATAACTCCCATATACATAAAAAGGAGATCGTACGTTCCTCAATTTCACCAGTTTCATTCCCAGTTTGGATAATCCCTAAAAAACTAGATAGCTCAGGAAAATCGAAATGGCGCGCCGTAATCGACTATCGTAAGCTCAACGAGTTAATTGTAGACGATAAGTACCACCTGCTTAACATACTAAACCTGTTAGACCAATTGGAAACATGTAAATACTTTTTGATACTTGATCTCGCCTCTGATTTAACCAGATATAAATTGATTCTAAAGATATCCCCACAACAGTATTGTGTGTGGAAAATGGTTACTATAAATTTATTCGAATGCCACTTGACTTCAAAAATACCCCGTCCACATTCCAACGTTTCATAGACAATATCATCCTTGGTATTCAGAAATAAAGATGCTTAGTATACATGGACGACATAATCATCTACTCGTCCACTATTCACATCTCCAGGTTTATAGAAGACCCTGGAAGTAGGACAGAATATTGGCGCCTAAAACTCGAACAATATAACTATAAAATCGAGCACAAACCCGGTAAAGTAAATAAAAACGTCAACGTGTTATTTAGAACTAAAATAAATTACTTTCAGCAATGCGCGAATTCTGAGACCAAATTCTCGATATTTGCTTCAAACGAACGTAAAGAAGAAAATCTGAGTGGCGACAATAATCGACAAGAGACTAACGAACAATCCACTGACGAAACGAACGATGAACAAGTTACCGACGAATTTAATAACAATAATTTGTAAACATATATATATATATATATATATATATATATATATATATATATATATATATATATATATATATATATATATATATATATATATATATATTTATATGCACGAAAGCATATAATGATTTTTAAAAACAATTTATATTCTAATTTAATTTATTTTTAAAGTTTTATTTGATCTTTACATTACAAGAACAAAATGGTTCATAACGTCGTGTTATGACCACGACTGAGCGAGTATATTACTACAATACTACAATTACTACAGTACCGATGCGACCACTTGCTGTCGTATTTATTAATTCATAAGTGCTGACACAAGTCAGGTTTCAGCAAGTAATCACGATCGTGACCTTAAAATATTATACGTTACAGATAGAGCACGAGGTGGTCTCAAAGCTGTAACGTAAGAGGAGATTACAATGGTTCTTATCTGAACATATTAAGTTACTGCAACAAAGTATAAGGGTAAATGAAGGTGAAGTTTAACAATTCTAAGTTCAATGGATAATTTTGATATAATAACTCCCCTTTTATATAAATAGTTGGTGTTATACAACAACTTTTAATGTATACAATAATAGTTAAATACAATAATGGTTAAATACAATAATGGTTAAATATAAAATTGCAAAGTTTGCAAGGGTAAAATCACTAAAATGTGAGTAAGTTTGAACACTAAAGCTTTTTTTTTTATTAGAACACAAAAGTTTTTCACTTTTCACTAAAATGTCAGTTCAATTCGATGTCTTCTGCTTTACATCTTCTGGTCTGATGGAAGGTCGTCTTCTTGGTAGTATACTTCTAAAGGATTGGATTCTTTTGCCTAGTCCTGGATGAGGTGGTGGAGAATTTGAGGATACTTCGATTGCAAGTCGTCTTTTTCTGCGACATTTGCAGCAAATGAATAGAATAATAAGGGCAATGATTAAAGTAATTGTAAAATAAACAAACCAGGATATATGTTTGGATACGAAAGGTTCATTGATTAAATCGTCTAATTGTCTTGAATATTCGTCCAGCTTATGTCTGGCGATGTCCAGGTCTTCTCTGGTGAGATTGTTTAACTTCAAGGGCTATAGGTTTGGAATTTTGAGATCGTCGGGTATTCCTTCGCAACAGTTGAAAGGAATTTTGATTGATTGAAATTCAATGTTGATTTCGGAGAAGTCTTTTTGGTCTGCCTGTACTTTTGTTGCTCCTATAAATGCGTTGCATTCAGGTTGTAATATCAGAACCGAATTTTTGTAGATCAATTCAGTTTTTGAATTTCGGTTCTTGCAGTTAATGGTGATTGACAGTGGTTCGGAATTTATAAATAACCATGTGTTTCTATTTAATTTCTGTACCTTATATCCTCTTGCAAAGATGAGTGACGTCTGACAGTTTTCTGGCAGGCTTTTGCGGTTTTTGAGAATTTGGGCTTCACAAAGGGCATTGCTGTCGATTGGATATGCGAACAAATCGGGACATATTAAAGTTTTCTGCATAAGTGTTCTACATTCATGTGTATCGGTGATTGGAATGTACATAAGAGAATCATCATCTCTCGCGATATATTTTTGTGTGGTTGAAAGAATGTGATACAAACCAGTTCTATTGTCTCAAATTGGAATTGGAAAAAGTCTAAAAATTCTAAACGTTTCATGATCGACTAATGGGATCTTTAAAACAAATACTAAATCTGAGTCTGTTTGAAAAGCTTCTAATTCCATGATGTCCAGATATTTCGCAACATTTTGAATTCGAGTATCTAGAGGTAAATTGTTTTGATGCAAATTATGTGCAATTTCTTGTAGCGACAAGATTAGTTTTTCAGGTGAGATTATTGAAGTGTGAATGATTTTTGATCGAGCAAAGGTGATTGAATTCAGTATGTTATCCAATTCATTTTCAATGTATAAATAGGTTTCCATAAGGAGTTCGCACTTGTCTAGGAATTTTAAAGCGAGTCTAATTATTTTTATTTCGTTATTTGTGCGACGAATCGTATCTCAGATTAGTTTCAGATCATTGTTAAACGTCATTCCGTCAAACTGTAACTTTTGGATTGTTGTGTTAAAATTCTTGATAACAGATGTTGTTACGGAAATTTGATTTTTAAGTAAATTTTCAATCTGATGTTCGTCTTTTAATAATTTATTTATACTATCAGTATAGTATTGACCGTCTTCTGCATCTAAGTTTCCGGTGATTGCTTTAAAAATTGAACTAATACCATTTATAATTCCACGTTTATGTCGTGTTCTAGTAATGTCATAATTAAGAGATTCGAATTTTTCTCGAATTATTCTTGAAATTTGGGTTATTAAACTAACGTGAGTTTTTACTTCTCCTTTAAATAGTTCCATGTTTTCATAATTTTCATGTATTGAATATAAAAGTCTGTCAAGTAGTCTTTCGTTTTGGTCAAAAGTAATTTTTATGTCTGTTATGTTTTTATGTACCAAGAGTGTCCATTTTTTATTAGTAACAACGAGGTTGTTTTCTTCATGATAGTAAATTCCTATCGTGTTGTCTATTGGTTTTATTTTGTATTGGGATCGTACTGTTTGTACTGCTGATCCGACCAGCAGGAGAAACCTGAAAATAATTTTAATTTTCATTTTCGAAATACGGTTTCAACCTATCGAAGTTTACTTTACTGTTTTGATTTGTTTCTGGATTGAAAAGAATAGCTGAATTTTGAAAGATTTCCTTTATTTCAAAGGGGCCATTAAATTTGTTGCCTAGTTTATTTTTAATTTTGGATTTCTTCACATAGACTTTATCGCCTATTAAGTATTGATGTGTTTTTTGGTGAACATGTTTGTCAAATCTTTGTTTGGCTTTTTCTTTTTGTAAATTTGTACGAGCTCTAGAAATTTTGTAATAGTGTGATATTTTGTTGTTCAGATCGCGAATATACTTGGTAATTAATTGTTCTTGGTTATACAAGGTTTCGGGAGGTCTACTTTGGGTATGACCAAAGACTAGTTCGTAGGGGGTAAATCCGTGGGTTTTGTTTACTGAATTATTATAGCAAATTACTGCATACGGGGTGATTGATAATGGGTGTTCGTTCGGATTTTCGGATTTGTTAGCTCTTATCATTTCTAATATTATTGCATGAAAACATTCTAGTGAACCGTTTGATTGTGGGTGATTTACGCTAGAGAAGGTTAATTTGATATTGTAAAGGGTACAAAGGTCCTTAACAAGATTGTTATTGAATTATTTTCCATAATCACAATGGATTCTGATCGGTGTTCCGTAATGTTGGAAATACAATAAAAGTGTATTGACTATCGATTTTGCGGATTTGTCTACGATTGGGTAAGCTTGTGTGAACTTTGTAAGTTCATCTCGAATGGTTAACAAATAATTTCTTGTGGGAATTTCCAAAACATTTACGTTAATTCGTTAAAATGGCGATTGGGGTGTTTCCGTTATTACAAGTGGATTGTCTAGATTTTTTCTCAAGATTTTTGTCTTTTGACAAGTTTCACATTGTTTTATGAAATTTTCTACGTCTTTCGTGAGTCCTGTCCAATTGTATCTGTTTTAAATTCTGCGTATTGTCTCATTGATACCTCGGTGAAGATTTGCTTTACCTGAGTGGTTTTGATCGATTATTATTGGAATTTGTTCTTTGTCAGGGTTTTCAACTAAATTTTGACATATTGTAAGATTTAAATCTTTATCAGAAAACACGAAAGATAGAATTTCTAAGCTTGCGAGTTCTAAATTATTTTCCACAAAATAAGTTTTTTCTGAGTCGAAAACATGTTGATCTCGATAAAGAGTGATAAATAAAGTTTCGATTACATTTTCAGGATCGAAAGGTAATGGAATGATGTAATATTTCCTGTTTTTGACTGTTTTACTGGAAACAATGTTCATTTTATTATTACAAAAATTTGGATTTTCTTCAAAGATGTCATCTATTATTTTGTAATGAAGATCGGTTAATTTGTTTTGAATGAAAAAGATTATTATGTCTTTATGACTTTTGTCTAGGAGTTGATTGCTGGTGAAACTTAATTTTGAATAGTCAATTAATGATGTTGTTTTGTAAAGATTAATAAATCGTTCGAATTCATTTACAATGGTTTCAGGGGCGATTTCTGTATCGTCCGTGTCCTCGGAGTCTGAATTTGCAGATTTTGTTTTCAAATTGTATACATTTTTGGAAATGATTTATTTTGATGCGGCTAAGTGCGTCAGCATTTTTGTTTATTTTTCCAGGTTTGTACGTTATTTCATAGTCATATTCTTCAAGTTTTAGACGCCATCGCGCTAAGCGACTACCAGGGTCTTTAATTGAAAATAGCCATCTTAATGGTCGATGATCTGTGACTAGCTGAAATTTTCTTCCAAATAGATTGGGTCTAAAGTGTTTTACGGCGCATACAATAGATAAGCACTCTCTTTCTATTGTAGAATATTTAGTTTCCGCTTTGCAGAGTGTTCTAGAAGCGAATGCGATAGGTAAATCTTTTCCTATTGTGCCTTGTGATAAGACTGCGCCAATAGCAAAAGAACTTGCGTCTGTAGTTAAGATAAAAGTGTCTTCAAAATTTGGATAAATTAAAATTAGACTTGTGATTAAAGCATTTTTTAATTGTTCAAAGGATTTTTTACAATCTGAGTCAAAATTAAATTGTACGTCTTTTTGTAAAAGTTTCGTCAAGGGTTTAGAAATTTTGGCAAAATTGGGGATGAATCGTCGGTAATAACCGGCTCATCCTAGAAAAGATTTTATTTCTTTTGGATTCGTTGGTTGAGGAAAATTTTCAATGCAATTTATTTTTTCTGGGTTAGGTTTTACTCCATCGAGCGTGATTAGATGTCCTAAATATGCAACTTCTTTTCTGAGAAATTCACATTTATCGGGCTGAATTTTAAGATTTGCGATTCTAAGTCTTTTAAATACTTCGGAAAGTCTGTGAATGTGTCTCATGTATCGTCAATAGTTGGTGAATAAATTATTATGTCGTCCATGTAAACTAAACAACGTTCGTTCTGTAAACCTAAAAAAATGTTGTCCATTACGCGTTGGAATGTCGCTGGTGCGTT
Organism: Rosalia funebris; assembly: GCA_037954035.1. Classification (NCBI taxonomy): domain Eukaryota; kingdom Metazoa; phylum Arthropoda; class Insecta; order Coleoptera; family Cerambycidae; genus Rosalia; species Rosalia funebris. Next base: position 18,648,785 of record JAZFAV010000036.1, on the reverse strand, counting down.
TTTTATTCCAAAAGGCATATGTAAAAATTCAAAGTGTCCGTTCTCTACAGAGAATGCTATTTTTGGAATGTCTTTTTTGTCTATTTCTAGTTGGTGAAAGCCATTTGCTAGGTCTAAAGTACTAAATAGGGAACATTTACCTAGTTGGTCTAGTAGATCTGAAATGTTAGGGAGTGAATATTTGTCTCCGACTGTTGTTTCGTTTAATATTCTGTAATCGACTACGACGCGCCATTTCTGTTTTCCAGAAGCGTCAATTTTTTTTGGAACAACCCATACTTGGGATCCTGGGGATGACCAGGGCAAAATAGAGGGTCTAATTATACCTTGTTTTAACATCTTATTGACCTGTGTTTTTACTTCCTCTTTATGGACATACGGGTATCGATAGGATTTCGTAAAATCGGCTTTGAATTACCGGTGTCGATTGAATGTTTTATTTCGTTAGCGAATGTAAGATTGTCGCCTTCAAGACAAAATATGTCGGAATACTCTAAACAAAGTTCGGTAATTAGTTCTTGTTTAAATGGTCTAATCTTAGTTGGTTTCGAATTTCAAATGTGTGGTCGACTTCTGGGTCGTTGAATGTTTCTGAATTTTGATTACTGTTGTAAATATTATAGTTTAATAACATTGAACTGTTTATTGGTTCTAAATTTAGATTTGAAAAGTCAATGAGTTTTGGTATGACATTTGCGTTTAATACAGATGTTCAAAATTCACCTTTGTTGTTAATGTGTACGAGTGCGTTAGGTAAACGTACTTTTTCTATCTCCTGAGCTGAATAATTGCGTCAGTGTTGAAAAGATTACAACGAAATTTGAATATTTGTTCGGTACGAGGGGCGATTGCAATTTTGTTTGAAATTTTCGGAATGTTTTTTGAATGTTGAAAATTTGTTGGACTATTTTTAGGAATTTGATCTGGTAATTTGTCGGTTACTTTAAATAAAGAAATAGTTTTGAAATTAGTTATTAATTGCATTTTTTTGATGTCTACAATACATTCGTAATGTTCTAAAAAGTCTGAGCCTAATAATCCGTCGAATTCTATGTCGATGTCGTGTACATAAACTTTGTGAGGACTAAAATCGTCAAAAGGAATTAAACATGATTCTGTTATTAATATTTTTTGGTCAGTAATACATTGAATTGAAATATTTTCGGAGAAACAATCAGTGCAATTTTGGCAAGTTTTTCTTTTAAAAATTGAAATTCCAGTGCCTGAATCAATTAAAATTTTAAAAGTATTTGTAGCATCCTTGATGTAGTACAAATTTTTTGAATTCACTGTTAATAATGCGCTTAAAGGAATTTTTGTTGGCGGTTGTTTGCTTGTTCTTGTTGGTTTAAATTTAAGGTTCTCATTTGTGATTCGATTTCCACACAAATGTCCGAAGTTTGTGTTTGATCCGGTGATTTGTCTAAAGTTTGGGGATCGTGAAAATTTTGATAACGGTAAGGGTTTTCAAAGTCATTCGTTTAGAAATTTTCGGTTTGATAGTTATTGTCATTGTCATAATAGGTTTCGTCTTGAATATGTTCATATTGGTTGTCATAATCAGGTTGATAATCAGTATTATCATAGTAATTTGGATTGTAATTTTGGTCTTGATGAACGGTATCATCATAAGTAAAATCGTTTTGTTCATGATAGAAATTTTCATTCGTGTTTACATGATGTGTCCTATTATTATTGCTATTATAATTCGGGTTAGGGCGAATTACATTTGGTCTCTGAAAATTGGGGTTAGGCCTTATCGTGGAAGGTCTATTTTGAGGGTTGGTTTGTGAAGTACCTTGGTCTTGTAGTCTGGCTTGAAAATTTTGATTTGGGTTTTGAAAAGGTCTTTGAAAGTTTTGATTCGAGGTTGATGGTTGTGAATTGTTGTAATTTGGCTGAAAAGGTCTCGAAAAATTCTGAAATTGAGATGGATACATATTTTGTTGAGGCTTTGCTCTACATTCGACAGTAGAATGTCCTGAGCGTTTACAATAGTTACATATTTTCTTTGAATTTAAATTCTGATTTTGTTGAAAAGGTTTTTGTAAAAAATTTTGATTTGGTCTTTGTTGACGTTTTTGAGTTTCAAAGTACGAAATTTGTAACTCTCGCTTTATTCTAGCTGTTGCGGCTAGCATATTAGCTGGGTTACTTGCGCGAACTATAGATCCAATTTTTGGGTCTAAGCCAGTTAGTAACGTGTTTAATATCATGGTCTCTATTAAGTTTGATTGAGCACTTTTCTGTTCCGCTGTTAAATTCAATTTTTGAACTGCCGCGTGCATTTTTGCATTGTGTGTCTGCAAACGCGATATAAAATTTAAAGCAGATTCATTACTTTGTTGTGATAGACGTTGAAGATCTTGTATTAAGGATGTTAAATCCCTAGAGTTACCAAAATGTGCCTCTAAAAGTGTTTTTATTTCTTCCCATGTGGAAGGATTGCACGAATTTACAAGCTCGGCTGCTTTTAATTTATTTTTGACGTGTAACGTAAGCAATAATTTTTGATTGCCTACGGCCATACTGAATCCAGTCATTACTGCATTCAAAAATGTTTGTAAAAATATTTGGTTACCATCGTATTCAGGAATGATGGAAAATATCTCGGACAGCTTATAAGGTTCGACTGTCTCATTTTGTTGTTCATCGTTAGATGATGGTGCCGGTGGTGGCATTTTGACTTTAATTATTATTAAAAAGTCGATAAAATAGTAAATAAAATTAAATATGGTAGTTTGTTTTTTAACAAACTGGTCTGTATTCACAGAAATTAAATAAACAAAATTTGCTTTGTGTTGCAAATAAATAAATAAATAATGGTAGCACAAACGAGATGATTCTCAAATGGACTTACCAGAAGAATTTTGCTTCCATTCAGGTCCGGTCTGGGTCGTTACAGGTGAGGCAATTCCGTGTTCCAATAACGTTGTCCGACTGGGTGATGGGATGATTTTCGAAATGTTGTTTGTTGCTTTGTTGCTGTGATGACAGGGGACTACAAACAGTTAGGGCAGGCCCGTGTTCTCCTCGTATCACTCCTCCTGTTGGTTTCTTTGTTGCTTTCTTGATTTTTGATTGATTCTTGATTTTTTCTCTCCTTGAGCTGTGTTCGTTGATTTCACTTTAGGAATTGGAATTCCACGTTACTAGTGAGGCAAATCTGTGTTCTAATAACGCGTGAAATCCTACAACGACTGCGCCACTTTTTATATGCACGAAAGCATATAATGATTTTTAAAAACAATTTATATTCTAATTTAATTTATTTTTAAAGTTTTATTTGATCTTTACATTACAAAAACAAAATGGTTCATAACGTCGTGTTATGACCGCGACTGAGCCAGTATGTTACTACAATACTACAATTACTACAGTACCGATGCGACCACTTGCTGTCGTATTTATTAATTCATAAGTGCTGACACAAGTCAGGTTTCAGCAAGTAATCACGATCGTGACTTTAAAATATTATACGTTACAGATAGAGCACGAAGTGGTCTCAAAGCTGTAACGCAAGAGGAGATTACAATGGTTCTTATCTGATCATATTAAGTTACTGCAACAAAATATAAGGGTAAATGAATGTGAAGTTTAACAATTCTAAGTTCAATGGATAATTTTGATATAACATATATATATATATATATATATATATATATATATATATATATATATATATATATATATATATATATATATATATATATATATATATATATATATATATATATATATATATATATATATATATATATAATTATAGATATGGTTTGAGTCATTAGGCCTCTCCGCACTGTGACCTAGTTAGATCTATTATGCTTACCCTGATCTACAAGTTTTCCTCGATTCCTAGGCTTTTATAGAAGCTTAGGATTCTTCTATGAGCCACCGCTCTTACCTCTGCAGGAGAAATGTCTACCTGTTCTAGATAAAGTAGCCTTTTGCGGTAAAGGGCTCTGCAAGGGTTCCGCAGTTTCCGTTGCTTCGTTGTAGAAGTGGCAAAGGTCTGATTCAACTTTGTACATCTTCTTAAGGTGGTACCTTAGAGGGCAGTGTCCTGTAAGAGGGCCTGTTGTCTGCCTTATCTCCAGTTTTTTGAGTTTCAGAAGTTCTTTGGTCTTTTTAGACGAATATGTTATAAACCTTTTCGCTGGTTTTTGTCCTGGATTTAGACTGCAGTGGAAAAGTTTTTGTTTCTCTTCCCACTTTTGGACTTCCTCCCTTATATGGCATTTGGCTATACCACAATATGGTGCTGGTCCAAGAAATATAGATGTTACACCTTCTTTTGCTAGGCGATCGGCAATCTCATTTTTTTCAATTTCTTCATGTCCTGGAACCCATTTCAAGGTTACCCTATTTTTGTTTCCAAGGTGTTTCAACAGTTGCACACAGTCCCATAGAAGTTTGAATTTGACGACGCAGCTGCTCAGGGCTTTCAGCACCGCCTGACTGTCTGTGTGGATATAAATTCTAACTCCTCGTATATCTCTGTTCAGACATTCTCGAGTGTATAATTCCATGGCATGTATTTTTGCCTGGAAAATAGTAGAAGTCTGGTCTAAGGCTTTTGATAACCTACAACCTGGGCCATGAATGCCTGCTCCTGTTCTATTTTCTGTTTTCGACCCATCAGTATACCAGATGAGCGGACTTTGTAGTTGTTTGATTTTTGTTTTAAGTTGTTCGTATGTTCTCATATGACGGTCATTGATGACCGCTTCGAATGAAGCCTAGGTTGCATTATGCCTACGGGTCTAGTCATTACTGCTGAGCTATACTCCTTGAAGATATTTAAATGTTCGATCAAGTCTCCTTATTTCAGTACTGTAGTCTGAAGCAGTCTCATCGCCCCTAAAATCGCCTCTTTTCTTACTTGAAGATGTAAGGGGAGGAGATCAAGCAGTACTTCGACAGCTGCAGTTGGACAGGTTCTCATTACTCCTGTTGTTTCAAGACATGCTGAACGTTGCACGATTGACAACTTGTCCTGCACTGTCTTTTCTTTTGTTTTTGGCCACCACACCAAGGAAGTGTACGTGACCATGGGTTTGATCACCGTTAAATATGACCATAGAATCATTTTAGGGTTCAGTCCCCAGGTTTTGCCAAAGAGTCTTCGGTAGTTCCAGTGCGCCACTGTTCCTCGTTCGATAACTCTTTCCAACTGTGGGTTTCAAGTGAGTTTCTGATCTAGGATTACTCCTAGATATTTCGTCTCACTTGAGAAGTTAATGTGTGTTCCATTCATAACTGGGGCTGTTAATGCAAACTTCCTTCTTCTAGTAAATGGAATTATTACTGTTTTGTCGAGGTTGACACTTAGGTCTTCCTTCCAGCACCAATTGTTGATGACATTGAGGGCACTTTGCATCAGGTGAGGTATAACTTTGTCATGCGCCCCTCTAATCATAATTACATAATATCATCAGCATATCCCTGAACATAAAGTCCAAGGTTATCCAGCTGTGTGAGAAAATTATCTACGACGATCAACTACAGAGGATGCGATAATAATCCTCCTTGAGGATAGCCTTTAACTGCAATCACTGTTATAGAGTCACTTCCCAATTTTGCTATGATTTTTCTACATGAGAGCATTTATTGGATCCATTCAAGTGTAGAAATTTCAAATCCTTTGCTATGCGCAGCCCTACGTATAGATTCACATGAGATATTATCAAAAGCGCCTTCTTTGTCTATGAATACACAGAGCGCAATTTTTTTCCGTGAGTGTCTTTTCAATCCTTTTTATAAGGCTATGTAAAGCTGTCTCAGTTGATTTGCCCGACTGATAGTCATATTGGTTCTTACTGAGTGGTGTCACTGCAAGATCTCTCTTCTCAGATGAAGATCAATAATTTTTTCATTGTTTTGAGGAAAAATTATGTTAGGCTAATTGATTTGTATGACTTAGGCTGGGCGCTTGGTCGCCTTCGGTATGACGACCACATTCACCTCCCGCCAGCTTTGCAGGATATACCTTAGACAGTAACTAGCTCTAAATAGTAGAGTCAGTGGAATTAATAGCTCCGTTGGACCCTGTTGTAACAGGGCGGGAAAGATTCCGTCTTCTCCTGGTGATTTGTAGGGCTTAAAAGAGTTAATTGCCCATCCAATCTTATTTTATGTGAAAATGTTTCGTGTTAGGCTGTTTATCCGGTTTGTGAGAAGAAATGGACGCTCCCCCCTTAACCGATCAGCCTCCTCGTCATTTCGACTGATGATAGACTCCGGAAAGTGGGTTTGCAGAAGCAGTCTGACACTTTCCTTTCTGCTCTCCGTGTAACTGCCATCGAAGTTTTGAAGTAGTCCGATACTGTTTGAATGGTCATTGGATAGGATTTTCTGGAGGCGCATTGTCTGGGGCAATTCATTGATCTCCTCACAAAATTATCTCCAAGTTTTCCTTCTTCAAATCTCAGTTATTTGTTGTACTCTGTCAGGGACTTTTTATATATATTTTTTTTGGCCCTGTTAATTTATATATTTTTTTTGTGATTTTGGCCCTGTTAAAGAGACACGTGTTTCAGCTCTCATATGGCTGAGCTTCCTGTTCCCCTAAGGTACATTCCTGTTTACCACTTTCTGTTTCACAGGACAGCTTTTCTCATACGCTTTGGTGATGAGATCAGTAATTTCATTAGAATGAAATTCCAGATCCTCCGTAGTTTCAATTTGAATCATTTTCGATTTTAGTAGGTCTCGGTAGAGTCCCCAGCCGGTCAATTTTGGGTTTATATATCCTTAAAGACATGGGAACGTCTCTGCAATGTCAAATCTGATGTGTCGGTGGACTGACATTGAGACCTCATTTGACACATGCCAGTTAACCATTAAATTGCTTATGAATGTGCTGGCTACGGTTATGTCTAATACTTCTTGATGGGAACTGTTCACAAAGGTGGCAGTATTTCCCGTATTGATGTCTGTGTTAGTGTAAGACAAATATTCAAAAAGATACTCACCTCGTTCGTTTGTGTTCGTGCTGCCTCACATCACGGGGTGTGCGTTGCCAGCCTATTCTGTGGTATTTTTTCCTCTTCTTGCAGTAGCTGATAAGTCGTTTGACTTCCTCAGGAGGTGGATTTTCCATGTCGTCGCCTCGAAAGTAGGCCGAGGCAACTACTACTTCTTACCTAGACCCTGACACCGGCGTCTCTACTGCTACAGCAACTAAGTCCTTCATAACAAACTCTGTAAGATTAACAAAGTTAATTCTTTTGCTGAGCAGCACCGCTGCCCTTGGAGTATCATGTTAGTCATCGCAGATTAACTTACATGATCCGATTGGAAGACCTTTAATACATCCTCGTATGCGTCGGTTATCTCGGGTTTGCCCCACCCGTATTCAGGCTATGGTAGCTCTAACCGCTTTCTGCATTTCATCTGTCAACCACTCTACTGATTTTTGGCAAGCCGCAATGATCTTCAGTTCCGGACAGCACCGTAGGCTTCATCCCTCCGAGAACACCGATAACCAGAATCACCATCTTGACAGAGTAACCTGGGTACAGCGTCCGCAACTCATACCGGAGATCTACGTACTTGGTTCGTTTCTCCTCCTTCAAGAAGATGTTTTTCTCGGCAGCAGCCGAAAACTCGATGACATACATCACTTTGGTTTGATGGTCAAGGAGGACGACGTCAGGCTTATTAGCTTGTATTCGCCTGACGGTCAGGAACAAATAGTTAAAATATATGCGGCACTTCTCACTCCCGACAACAGACTCAATATCTCCGGGAGCGTAAGGCAGCACCGGTGTTTTGTCCACCCCATACGAGGGCCTAAGCTAATAATATAGCACACGTAATGCCGCGTTATGTCGATTGATGTAGGCCGAAGTAGCATGTCCCAAGTCGCGTATAGGCTAACCTCAAGTAAGCGAAGGTCATCGCCGTCGATAAACCCTGTGCTTCAATGCTGTTATAGAAGACTCCATGTAGGGGCTTATCGACATGCACCCTGAACAGATTTCTCTGTTCGGCAGGTTTGATTTGGGCTCTCAGACGATTCGGCTGCATTTCAGTCCTTGCAAGGCACCACAAGACCGAATCATTCTGCGGCTTTTTGTGCTGCCTTAAATAGGCCCGCTCTCACCTCTACAACTTTATGATCTCTCACTAACCGCACGAGCGGATCCGAGCTACGGACGACGTTCATGCTATACCCAGGACTAATCTGTCATGTATACACTCCAGGTTCAAGAGGCCTTGGTATCCCCGTTGTCTCGGGAGATATAGCCGAGCAACAGACGATCTTGGATGCATGCTTTTATGTATGTGCATCATTTTTCGGGTTTCCCTGTCTAACCTACGTAGGTCATCGAGAGTCTACTTCACTACTTCAAGGGAGTAGAGCAATATTGGAGCGGCGAGGATATTTGTAGCAGACACCTTGTTTTTCCCTGATAGATCTGATGACCAAATATTTCGGAGTCGATGTCCTTGCCACGGAGAGCGTCCTTTACGCGTTGCGTATCCTGAATATGGTTCTGATTTACACCCAGGTACGCATACGTCTCCCCGGCATCCAAATATTTTAGGATGCTTCCGTCTGCTGTCTGCGCATCTTCAGGGATCCCCGTAGATCGCCCTCTTTTGAAATGGAAGACTGTACTCTTGTCGAAACTGAATTCCATGCCAATTTCCCACGTGTACTCTCGCACCACCCTAAGGACGTTTTGCGATCCTTCTTCTCCAGAGGCATAGATTTTGAGGGCATCTATGTAAAATAAATGGATGACCCTATGCCTACGATTATTGGGTGGTCCGCAACTGTACCTGCGAGTTTGACGAAGTTCAAGTGACAGGGGTAATAGCGAGATACAAAACAGGAAAGGGCTTAGGGAATCTCTCTGAAACACTATTCTCGTAAACACTACCGGCTCCGTGGTTACCCGTCTTTAACCGGATGTTATGGTTAGGTTAAGACATCCGAGGTTAATATATATATATATATATATATATATATATATATATATATATATATATATATATATATATATATATATATCGGTGCAAAATCGGACCGGCAACACCAGCGCACCCGGAAGGGGAAAACAGATTCCCTTCTGGTGTCGGCCGTGGGCTTACTGGGCTAACTCCCCGGTCAACCCATACTTCTGGTTCCAAATAACAGAAGAAGAGGCCCCCACGACAGACCTCGTTCGAATAGGGGTCATGGGCAAGGTGGTGGGGCTCAAATAGATGGATTGCCTGGAGACGACGTACGCCAAATACATGGACGCCTTGAGTGGACCGACGAGCTAAGGGTCAACCTGCTGCAATGCTATGAAAGCAGTGAACCCATACGGAGGGGATACATGGCACGTATGCATGCCCTGTGGTGTGAATTACATCCAGAGCATGCCGCCCTCACGCCGCAGCATTTGCGTAATTATGTGTCATATTTTCGATGAAAGGGCTATGTGAGGACTGCGACCCGATTGGCGAATGAGATAGCTGAAAGGATGCCTAGTTAACCAGTTGAGGATGCGGTCTTCATTGCTCCTCCAATAGTAGAGGGCCTCAGTACCAGAAGGGGATTACATCGCATAAGATCCCCTAGGCCACAAGACCTGGCCACAGTGGATGCTGAAGTTCAAGCATCGCTTCCAGAAGGGGCCGACATCTGGCATATAAATTATGCCGTGCACACTTCCGCCGAAAGCTTCTCTCATATGAAGAGGGCAAGCAACTCTTCCTCTCTGCGAGGGAGAGCGGAGTGGCGTGCACGGAAGATAGAGGCCAAGATCCAGTCGGCAAGACAACAGATATCCCGTATCCAATGTGTGATGGACTATATGGCGGCCAATAGGCCTTTTACGCAAAAATTACGGCGAATCGCCGCCATTTTAAGTCGCGTCCATCACACACTTAATGAGGTATTGCTGAGTATCACCAAACAGCACTGCCTCGATAGGATACGGATGTTAGTGATGTACAAGGAGTCACTAGTGAGGCGGGTGCGAAGGCTAACGGAAAATAATTTGTTCCGCCAAAAACCCGCCTATTCAAACCGCCTCAACCTGTTGTCGAAAATCCGCTGACTATAGATCAGGTAGAAAATTTTTGGAAGGCGCTGTACGAGCAGAAGCTCCCATTCCAAAGAGACACTACAGCCCCGGCACACTTTGAACACTTTTGCGAAGGTCTTCAGCAGCCAGAACAAATGTGCCATCCGACCCCTGAAGAGGTTGGAAGAGCTCTTGCGGGCTCTAAGAACATTGCTGCTCCAGGTCCCGACGGAATAAATAACTTCTGGTGGAAGAAATTATCTAGCACCCACCACCATTTAGCCAGAATTTTTACCACCTGGCTAAATGGGGGCAGCAAATTCCTTCTTGGGTTGTCGAGGGGCGGACCATGCTAATCCCGAAGACCGGAGACTTGTCCAACCCAATGAACTATCGACCGATAACCTGCTTAAATGCATATTACAAGGTGTTTACACGCATCTTGTACACGCGAGTACTCCTAGCAGTTGAGCCGGTTTTCGAGGGGATATACAAACAACGACGGTCTAAGAGAGGTTTCGCTGGCTGCAAGGAGAATCCGTTGATTGACAGATGTATCACGCATTACTCCGTGCAGTACAAGCGAAACCTATCCATGGCCTGGATCGACTACCGCAAGGCATTCGATATGACATCGCATGAGCTAATAATTCACTTGCTCCAATGCCTTGTGGTGCTCGGTGCCTGTAGTCAGATGTATTCAAGAACTGATGCCGCTCTGTAGGACTCGGTTTACCATAACATTGGGTGATACTAGAGTCCAGACAGAGCCAATGTCGTTCAGAAGGGGCGTGTTTCAAGGAGACTCCATTACCCCCCTTCTGTTTTGCATCTCACTGCTGCCATTGTTCGTGTCCCTCAGGAAAACCGGTGACAATAACTGCGGAGACCACGGAGGCTAAGGTCACCCATCTATTTTACATGGATGAACTAAAACGTTATGCCTCCGGAGAAAGGGAATTACGCCAGTCCCTAAGAGTGGTGCAGAAGTACACGCAGGTCATCGGAATGGAGTTCGGGTTGGATAAATGTGTACTGGTTCATCTCAAGAGATTTAGTCTTCAGAACTTTACCTCCTCCTCCTACCCAGAACTTTACTTTTTTTACCGCCTCCTAGAGATTTAGTCTTCAGAACTGTCGGAGAAGAACAAGGTGTCTGCAATAAACATGTTTGCCGTTCCGATCCTTGTCTACTCTTTCGGAGTAGTCAAAAGGACAAATTAGGAGCTGCGACGACTCGACGTAGTAACCCGAAAAAGGATGCATCTTAGTAGGAGTTTGCATCCCAGCTCGTCCATTCCACGGTTATATCTCCCACGACATCGTGGAGACCGTGAACTCTTGAACTTGGAGTGTCTCCATAACAAGATGGTTCTGGACGGAGCATGTAAAATTATCAGGAGTTCGAACCCCTTCTCTGCATGGTCCGAGATCACGAACATGCAGGGATAGGGCATTTTTAGGGTATCCGATGATCCCGGTTTCGTCTTCGACACCGAACGGGCCAATCACAACTCTGTTACCAAGTTGGAACCCATTCGATTAAAAGCCCAAGTAAAAGCTGCAGAGAATTTAAGAGCTCTGTCGTGTCATGGGTATGGAAGTCTTTGATATCAGCTGCAGAGCCTGCCGCAGGGCGCCGGAGACGTTTATGCATTTACTGTCGGCTTGCCTGGTATATGCAGTCTCTGCCTATATCCATAGACACAACGCAGTGTTAGGGGTGCTTTATTATCATTTAAAGCATTCGTATCAGATAGACGAGATACCAGTGCTGCCTAACGCTCCGGGGGGATATTGAGTCCGTTGTGGAAAACGAGAAGTGCCGAATATATTGGAACTATTCATTTCCCACCGTCAGACAAATACAAGCCAACAAGCCTGACGTAGTCCTCCTCGACCACCAACTCAGGACAATGTTCGTCATCGAGTTCTCGGCACCCGGTGATGGTAACATTGTTTTGAAAGAGGAGGAGAAACGGACAAAATATCGAGATTTTATCTTCGAACTCCGAAGACCCTATTCAGATCATTCTGTTAAACGTAAGGTACTGATTATAGGAGCCCTTGGTGGAGCGAGAGATACACTGCTTTCAGAATTAAAAAGCATACCGGCATGCCGAAACTCGGCAGAAATCTTAGCCGGTCGCATGGAGGAGGCCGTAATTCTCGGTTCACTTCGTCTACTCAGGGCACACGACTCGGCCCAGTAATCACTAACTGAACGGACGCGAGGAGTGATTACTGGTTGTCGACAATCCTCCGCTCCCTCATTTCCGCAGGGCGCGGAAACTGGTAGTACCAGCCTATCCTGGGCAGGCATCGAGTCGGCGCGGCTCATTGGAGTCGCCATTCGCGAACTCCTAGAGCCCACGCCCTCGTCGAGGAGGGCCTCACGGCTGAGCGCCGTCCCACTTCGCGCTCCCGCGCTGGGGGTGGACGCTCCTCTCCTCGTCGCATTTATCGAGGCCTCCCATATCCTCCATGCGGCTGTCCGGGCCCTGGCTGGTGAGAGGCCCCCCTGGCTGGGGTTTTCCTCCGTTATCGGCGTCCAGGTGAATGCCATCGTCGGTTGAACGTCGGGAGCTACTGCCACCCGACCGCTCCTCATTCGTATGCCACCGTGCATGCTGGTTGTGGATTCACGTGTAGCGTTACTGCGTAGACACACACTGTAGCGACCGGCAAAGTGTAGACGAAGTTCGTAGTTGTTCGCGGATGAGAATTCTGATCTACACTAATTATCTGACGCCCCTCGTAAGAGCGCAAGGTAATGATATGCAATAACTACGCCAAGAACCACGGGACCTTAATTATACCTTAATTATAAAAGGACAATACAATATGACGATACCCTAATTAAAAAGTAAGAAAGAAAAAAAAAACTACAATGAAATGCCTATATATGAAATACAAATATATATGCAATACAATAGAATGACTCACCAAGCGTCCGTAGAATGATGGGAACTCCTAGGAATATACCTCAGTACAACTCTCCTGCGATGCGGTAGTCCGGATGTCGAGCACGGGAGGGCGGCACGGCTCTCGGCGGCGGAGAGACTCTGTTACCCCTGAAGGCTGGCTGCGTAGTGTGGGTTGAAGACACGTGGCGTGGCGTGGGTTGAACCACGTAGCAAGACGCTGCTAAAATTGAGCCAGGAGTCACTCCGTCGAGGATGCTGCTGGGCCCGTAGTTGATCAAGTCGTACTGATATCACTAATGAGCGTAGCACTCTCACCACTTAAGATCCCACGATTACCGTGAATCGTGGATGAGACATTAATATTGTATATTGAATTCTTCTTCTAAATAATTCATGTGTGAAGCACGGCCACCATAAATTCTGCAGAAAAATTTAGTCGTAAACCATTACACCGATGATTAATTCACTCTAAAATGAAGTTAAGAACGCCTAAACGCTTAACACCAAAATAAAAATAGCCGAAGCGAAAAGACCGGGGTGCGCAAGCAACCACGTGTAAGACAACGAGGCAGACAGGCGACTGAGGGCGAGAGAACGGGCTTCTCTCTCATCTTCCCTAGTTCAGGCGAGAGTATCCGGGTTCCGGCCTGGTCAGATTCGTTCGGAAGACTACTCTGAGTAGCTCCGTTAGTTGGATTACACGACATGTTATTACCAGCACACCTGTGTGAATCAGAGCCACAGAGAGGGATGACTAGCTTTTAGCAAAAAAAAAGTGCATACATATATATATATATATATATATATATATATATATATATATATATATATATATATATATAGTTAACTTTCTTCCCTGATTTGATCACCAATAATAAACTTCAACGCCGAAATATTTCAGTAGCACTTTATTAGATAGTTTAATTATACAAAGATAAAAACTAATCTAAACTTGGTTCCCGCTGTACATTCACCTATATATAGACTCGGTGGATGTACAGTCAGCATTTTCATATAATGGCAATTGTCCTTTGTTCTATTTAACCTTATGTTATGTGTTTTCTAGGAATGCCGACTAAAAATAAATATAACAGTCTACTAGTAACATTATCTAATTCCTCCCACCATAGACCGAGGCTTAGCCGGAGAAGGGTCCTTGTGGGTTGATAAGTTAATTTTGATGGGGCTTCTGGTTCTGCATCGATTGTAGATGTACAGGAGGCCTATTATCAGTAGTATTGTAAAAATACTGATAGACAGTATTACGATCCAAGGGTGATCGATTAGGTCCAAATCGGGAGCTTGTAGATTAATATGTTTAAGATCACGAAGTTGTTGGTGAAGTTCCTTTAATTCAGTGGTGGGTACGTTGTCTAAAGAGAATGAAGAATAATTTGATGTCATAAGTGGCTCTGGTAGAAAATAGGTAGTTGAAGTTGGGAGTGAAGTTGGAGATGCGGTTGACATTTGGGGTGATAAGTGATGTTTCTTTCAATATTTGAACTTCTAGGTCGGTCCGTTTTTCTTTTATTTCAATGGGTAATGTGGGAATCATCAGAATTTGTCCATTAGGTAGTGTCTGGATAAGGTTTCGTGTTTGGCGTGCTGGCACAGCGTTACAGGCAATGTTAGGCTGTCGTTGGATCATGTCGATAATGCAGTGACTACTGGTGTCCATAATGTTGTCAGACAGGTAGATATCATCGAGAAGCGGCAGTTCTTGGTCAATCCATGCATGTTCATTTTCAGTACCGAGTATCAGGAAGGATTTATGGGGTAGAACTGTCAGGCTTTTATAGCGTAGTGGGATAAGTTTGAACAAAGAATAAGTTTTTTCTATTAGAATTGGTACTAAAATTTCGATATATAGTTCTGAATTTTTTATAAAAGTCTTTATTTTAAAAAGGCTTAAATAATAATGAATATGAAACATAGGAATTTCGTTCGTTTTATATAAGAGTTTAAGGTTTACAAAAATTTCTTTGATATCATTAGTAGTTACAATATTTGAATGTACTAAATTTAGGTGGGCGAACAATAGAGCGTTCTCAATATTAGAAAGATAATTTTGAAGAAAATTTATATTGTTAATTATATCTTGTATATGTTCTTGAATAATTATATTATTAAGTCTTGTAGTAGTGCGATTATTATTTGCGTCTATGATTTTTATTGTATCTTCAAGATTGTTGATTAAATTTTTAAGTATGGTTGTATTTGTCTCTATTTGAGATACGATTGAATGTTGATTATCATATAAAATTTTAATATTAACATTAATTTTCTCTCTGTCATCGTTATCCATTAAACCAAAGAGGGAGTTATACAGTGATCCAACAGGATTAATTAAACCTCGTTTGAATCTTTTATTATTAGAATGAATTGTTTGAAATTTATCAAATGTTTTATTTAAAATAAACTCGGCTTGTAATAGTTCCGGCAGATGTGTCGACAGTGGGACGTTTGTCTTTATGAATTGAGACACGTTTAAATATTGGTTTTATTTTAGGGTCACGTGGAGTTTTTATATTTAGGTATTCTTGAGATTATATACCTACAGGTTGGGGGTCATCTAAATTTGTGTTACGCCTAGAAAGTACTTGAGCTTTTTGATGTTCGATACGACTTTGTACCGTTTGAAAGAGTTGTTTTGCAATGTTTTTCGTTGAGTCAATGTAGTCTTGAGTAATTTTGGCCTCACTTAACGTGGGTGAATTGTCTTTGTCAAGATGGGAAAATATAACATTAAAAAGAGTCAGTTTTGTAACTGAGTGTACTGAGTTATTATAACAAGAAACGGCTAAAGTTACGAGATAACTTAATGGCTTATTAGGGTGGTCGATTTTTAAAGTTCGAAGGGAGTCAAGAAGAGTGGAATGGAAACGTTCAACAGGACTATTACTGTTGGAGTTTCTAATGGAGGTTATGTGAAGTTCTATACCGTACAATTGACAATATACTTTGAGAAGAAGATTGTTGAATTCTTTGCCAGCGTCGGAAATAATTTGGGAAGGTGTTCCTAAATAGGAAGTGAATTGAAAAAGAGCTTGGACAATATCAATTACGTTTTTTGAAGGAAGTTTAATCGCTTGTCCGTATTTAGAAAATGGGTCTAAAACAGTAAGATAAATTTCTGATTGGATATGAAAAAGGTCGATATGTAAGACATCCAAAGGTTTAGTAGGTGTTGGAATATGTTGCAATTTAAGTGTTGAGGATTTCGATCATATTTTGCGCGTTGACAAGCGTCGCAGAGATTTATATAACGATTAATATCGTTAGACATATTAGGCCAATAGAATTTTGTTGAAATGTGTTTGATCGTTTCATTTATACCTCGGTGTGTAGCTTTTGTTTCATGCCAAAATTTTATTTCTTTAATCTTTTCACGATCTTCTAATAGATCAGTGACGTAGGAATTTGAGATTACAATTTTAGTAAGGGGACTGAATTTATTTCTCAGTACACGTTTTTTCTTTTATAGCTTCGCCATGAAAATAGAGGTAACTGTTGTCTGTGGTGTTGATATAATTTTTAAGATGAAGAAAAATTTCATCATCTGATATACTAGTATGAAATGTTAGAATGTGTCGGGTTTTGTTGAAAGGTTTTTCCAGCGAGGGTAAGAAGCGTGCGGCAAGAGTGTTTGATTCCGTAATGATAATTTGCCGATTAAAAGAGTTGACAGGTTTCTCTGTAATAGGTGGTGCACAAACAGGATTTTCGTGTGCTGTGTGTTGTGTATCGTCCGATAGGTCATTAAGAAAATTCTCAAGACGTTCAGGATCTGGGCTTGGAAGGTTGTCAAGTATTAGTTCAGGATCTGGATTATTTTCAGAGTCTATATTAGGAAGATTGTCTAAGTTTTCAAGAAAATCAGATAGATCGTCTTGATTTTCTGTACTAGGGTTATTGATCATGGAGAGTTCATCGTCAAGGGCATGCGTTTCGTCAATTTTGATTCTAGAAAATACGTCTGCGTTCAAGTTGGTTTTACCTTTTTTGTAACGAATTTCGTAATCGTATTCTTCTAATTTCAATCGCCAACGTACAAAGCGTGACTGTGGGTCTTTTAATGAAAAAAGCCATTGGAGAGGTTTATGATCTGTATATATTATAAATTTTTGACCAAAGAGGTAGGGTCTAAAATATTTTACTGCATATACAATTGCCAAAAGTTCTTTTTCAATTATACTATAATTAACTTCCGCGGGATTTAAAGTTCGAGATGCGTAACCGATTGGTTTTTTGTCTTGGGAGAGAACGGCTCCAATTGCGAAATTACTTGCGTCAGTTGTAAGTTCAAAAGTTTTTGTAAAGTCTGGGTATACTAATAAAGGTTCATTGGTAAGTATATTCTTACATTTTTCAAAAGAGTCAACAAATTCAGGGGTGTGAATAATTTTTTCATTTTTCTTTAGACACTTAGTTAAAGGTTTTGTGAGTTTTGCAAAATTATCAATGAATTTACGGTAATATCCAACAAGTCCTAAAAATGATTTAATTCCTTTTGCAGATTTTGTCAGGATTTGGTTTAATACCTTTTGTAGTAATAACGTGTCCTAAGAAAGCAGTTTCCTTTTTTAAGAATTCAGATTTATCAAGAGAAATTTTTAGAGAGTATGTTCGAAAAGCTTCAAAAACTAATTTTAAATTTTGAATATGTTCCTGAAGGGATGTAGAAAATATGATAACGTCATCCATATAGACTAGACAAATTTTATGCTGAAGGTCTTTGAGTACGTTATCCATTACGCGTTGAAATGTCGCGGGTGCATTTTTAAGTCCAAAAGGCATACGAAGGTATTCGTAGTGACCATTTTCAACTGTGAAAGCTGTTTTTTCGATAGAATTTGGATCCATTTCAATTTGGTGAAAGCCTTGCGCTAAGTCAAGAGTAGTGAAATAATTACATCGTCCAAGTTTGTCTAGAATGTCTGTAATATTGGGGAGTGGGTAACGGTCGTCGATTGTCTTTTTGTTTAAATTGCGATAGTCAATGACTAATCGCCATTTTTGCTTTCCACTAGCATCAGGTTTTTTCGGTACAAGCCATACAGGGCTACTCCAGGGACTACAAGAGGGTCTAATTATTTTTTCGTTTAACATTTTACGGATTTGGTCATGTATTTCTTGTTTATGGACATGCGGAAATCGATATGAACGAGTATAGATAGGGGTATCATCTGAAAGGCGAATTTTATGCTTTACGTCATTTGTGAATGAAAGAGGTTGGTTAGGAAGTAAAAACACATCTTTGAAATCTTTACAAAGGGAAATTAATTGTTGTCGTTCTTCAACATCAAGATGATCGGTACGAATAAATTTAGAAATATCGTTGCGCTTAATTTGAACTGTGTTAGATTGTAAGGGAGATTGAAAAGCGGATTTTGTTTCAAAATACTGCAGAGGATAAGCAGTAGTAGGGTCTTCAAGATAAATAGTTTCTGTTTCATTTGAGAGGTTATGAATTTCGACTAAAGCTTGGTTATTTTCAGCTGTTGTCACAATGGAAGGGATTTTAAGATTTCCAGAATTTTGTTCAGGAATGTAAACGTCTCCTGTTGCGATATTAATTGGAATAATGGTGTGAAGAATTTCAAAAGCATTTATTGTGATGCGTTTAGCAGTATCATGGGGGTCTCAAAAATAAAGGGGCATTTGAAAATTATCTCCATAGCATACCAGGCTTGAAGAATCACAAATAATATGAAATTTAGTAATAACGTCTAAGCCTATTAAACCGTCGAAGTAATTATGGAAATCGAATAGAATAATTTTTATTTTCTCATTAGAATTTAGTTCCGGAAATGCAGGAATTTCTGCACAGAACTGGATTTGTTTTTGACCTAGGCATGTTTTAATTGTGGAATTTTCTTTAAAAATTGTTTCGGGAAGATATTTTTCAATGATTCCGGGACGTATTAAGGATTTAGAAGAACCAGAATCAATTAAGAATTTCATTGGCGGGTCGTTAATTTGAATATAAGCAAGTGGGGCTGCTAGAAAAGCATTATGGTCTATGTCTGATCTGTTACAGTTACTGTATTCCGAAAATTTTCAGTCAATGTTTCTTCTTGGGGGATCTCGTCTGGAATTTCGGAATGAAGATTCCATTCGTTATATTGGTATGTAGTTTCGTCAGAAATAGGTTCATTAACGTCATATTGAGGAAATACAGTGTTCTCCTCTGGTTGCTCGTCTTCGTGGTTATATAGTTCTTCGGAGACAAAATGTTGTGGGGTTTGGTCGAATGTACGGAAATTTGGTCGAATTGTAATATGTGATTGAGGTCGCACTTGAGGGCGTTTGATAGTAGAGATACCGGGCATTGGTGTAGGTTTATATGAAGTTTGGGGTTTACCAGAAACTTGCGCATTTGTGTTGAAATTTTGTTTAACTGGTTTATGTTGAACCTGTATAGGTTGCGAGGAAAATTGTTGTGACCTATATTGATTAGGATTCCTTTGAGTATTGAAATTTTGGGAGTATTGATTTGAGTGAAAATTTTGGGATCGATTACCAAAATTTTTATTATAATTTTGGTGGAAATTTTGAAAAGGTTGATTTGATTGATAATTTTGGAAAGATTTGTACACAGGTTGAATTTTTTGAGCGGGGCGTTGTTGCAAACCTAACGATAATCTTTTAAATTCGTCATATTTTACTTGCTCGTCTATGAACGAGATGGCAGTCTCAAGTGATGAAATCATTGGGTTATTTCTTAAAATTGTCTCATAATTATCCACTAAATTCATATTATATCTATTAAATATTTGCCGTTCGTATAGGCTAATATGAGCACGTATATTCGATAGGAGGGAGAAATATTCGATAATTGTATTTTAGTAATTAATTTAGATTTTAATTCAATTAATCGATTACCAAAATTTAGAAGAGTTTCTTTCGGATTATATCGTATATATTGAAGTTCTTGTTCTAAAGTTAAAATATTTCTAATATCACTAAAATTTTGAATAAATAAATTTTTCATTGTGGCCATGTCACGATATCGGGACGACTAGAAAGTAAAATATGCGCTTTACATTTTATTTTATTTTTTATTGCACTTAACATAATTTTAATGTGAAAAGGTTCATTAGTAGGATTGGCTTCTAATAAATTTTCTGTAACATTAACTCCTCTCCATCAAAATTTGGAATAAATTCAACAAGATTTTTAACTTTTTGAAGGTCTAATTGAGCCATGTCGATTTGTTCCTGTTCTAAATCTAATTCTCTAACTCTACTTAATTGTCTTGGCGGAGTAGTTGGGTAAGGTCTACTCATTAAAAAAGAAAATTAATACAAAAATTGTTGCGTAATGTAATGTAAAAATTACGAAATTGTTTCTTGTGATTTGTTCTTAATCTAATAAATTAAGTCCTATAAATGTCAGATAAAACGAAATTCCTACCTAGCTAAATCACAAATTATACCTAGTCAAAGGATAATTATTTCAATTATTCTTATTAGGGTTGTACCACGACTATCTTAAACTTTGTTCAAAGACAGAAAGGTACTGATAGTACTAGGAAATACTCGGACTTACTTGGGTTTTTCCTGGTCGATCTGAGGGGGGTTGAACGTTGAGATGTAGGATCGTTGTCTTCTAAAGGATCCGAAGCCCACCAGTTTCGCACAATGTCAGCGAGCCTGTGATGACAATCCTACCCGACTGCGCCAGTTAACTTTCTTCCCTGATTTGATCACCAAAAATAAACTTTAACGCCGAAATATTTCAGTAGCACTTTATTAGATAGTTTAATTATACAAAGATAAAAACTAATCTAAACTTGGTTCCCGCTGTACATTCACCTATATATATACTCGGTGGATGTACAGTCAGCATTTTCATATAATGGCAATTGTTCTTTGTTCTATTTAACCTTATGTTATGTGTTTTCTAGGAATGCTGACTAAAAATAAATATAACAGTCTACTAAAACATTATATAATTATATATATATATATATATATATATATATATATATATATATATATATATATATATATATATGGGGTGAAAAATCGGATCAACACCCTCGTGGCGCGCCCTGGACTGTATTAGGGTGGATTAGGGTATCGTAACAGATTTTATTTATTAATTAAAAGTATATTTTACATTTATTTTAATGTTTGAAAACATGAGCACATGAGCACGTGAACCCTTGGGGGTTCACGTGCTTATGTGCTTATGTGCTCTTATGCAGAAACCGCCGCTGGTATATTTAAGATTCTGTGCGAACTGTTGTGTTACAAGCGAAGCACCAATATGGAACCCATGTGCCCAATCATTTGAATGTTTAGCAGCTCCTGTTCGTAAATATGCTACGAGCTGTTTGTATGAGTTTTCTAGAGCTCCTGGAGTTTCATGGTGATAAGCTGTGGATTGCAACTTTGGAATGCTTAAAAGTTTGTAAATCGTCTTAAAGACGGAAGATACAAATTCAGCTCCTTGTTCTGTTACAATTGTCTCTATCATTCCATATCGCAAAATAAAATTATTTACTAGCGATCTAGCTACTGTATCGATTTCTTTATTCGGTATAGGATATGCTTTGGCAAACTTGGTTAATTCACATTTTAACGTTAAAATATAGCAATTATTATCAGAATTGACTTCTAAAAAACCTAGTAAATGTAATTTTTTTTTTAATTCTGCGGAAGCAGTAGTTGTAATTGTTATTGGCTTTTTGTTAGAGTGTTTGTGTGTATAGCGCTGCCAATCGTCACAATTGTTTACAAATTTTTCTACGTCTTTACCTAAACCTAACCAACCACAGGATCCGCCGCGGAGGTGTGTTGTTTTTGAGATGACATTTATGCGCCCCTGCGTGGAACGACTGTTCCCAGGATGCTTGTCTACTTGTTGCGAGATGCCATTCTAGTAGTCTTGGATCCGTGGTCTGTGGCACATCGTGTCATCGGAATATATATATATATATATATATATATATATATATATATATATATATATATATATATATATATATATATATATATATATATATATATATATATATATATATATATATATATATATATCAATATCAATATCTCTGGGAGCGTAAGGCAGCACCGGTGTTTTGTCCACCCCATACGAGTGCCTTAGGTAGTAATACAGCACACGTAATGCAGCGTTATGCCGATGGATGTAGGCCGAAGTCGCATCTAGAGGCCACGCCGATAGCAGGTGCATCAGCGATTCCGGATTCCAGGCCCTGCAGTTGATATCAGGTACCTCCACATCCATCACTCGGCTTCGGTAGACCAAGGTATTTATAACACCATCCTGGCAGACCGCTATAAAGCCTTCGGTCTCAGATCTGAGCCCGGCTGACCTCAAACAAGCGAAAGTCATCGCCGTCGATAAACCTTGTGCTTTAATGTTGTTATAGAAAACTCCGTGTGGGGCTCCCTAAATAGACATGCTCCCTAAATAGATTTCTCTGTGCGGCAGCTTTGATTTGGGTTTTCAGACGATTCTGCTCCAGTTCAAGGATTGACTGTACGTCATCACCTTGCCTGCCTCTTCGTCTATGGTCGAGTCTAAGACCGAACTGTTCTGCGGCTTTTTGTGCTGCCTTAAATAGACTCGCTCCCACCTCCGCCACTTCATAATTTCTCACTAGCCGCATAAGTGGATCCGAGCTACGGACGACGTTACATGCTATACCCAGAACTAATATATCATGCATACACTCCAGGTTCAAGAGTCCCCGGCCTCCCCGTTGTCTCGGGAGATATAGCCGAGAAACAGACGGTTTTGGATGAATGCTTCTATGTATGTGCATCATCTTTCGGATTTCTAACCTACGCAAGTCATCGGCAGTCCACTTCACTACTCCGAAGGAGTAAAGCAGCACCGGAATAGCGAGCATATTCATTGCAGACACCTTGTTTTTCCCCGATAGATCTGTTGACCAAATATTTCGGAGTCGATGTCTGTACTTGCTACGGAGAGCGTCCTTTACGCGTTGCGTATCCTAGATATAGTTCTGATTTATACCCAGGTACGTGTACGTCTCCTCGGCATCCAAATGTTTTAGGATACTTCCGTCTGCTATCTGCGTATCTTCAGAGATCCCCGTAGGTCTCCCTCTCTTGAGATGGAAGACTGCATATTTATCCAATCCGAATTCCATGCCAATCGCCCACGTCCACTCCTGTACCACCCTGAGGGCGTTTTGCAAGTCTTGCACTCCAGAGGCATAAATCTTATGTCATCCATGTAAAACAAATGGGTGACCTTATGCCTCCAATTATTCGGTGGTCCGCAATTATACCCACGAGTTTGGCGAAGTTCAAGTGACAGGTGTAATAGCGATATACAAAATAGGAGAGGGCTTAGGGAATCCCCCTGAAACACTCCTCTCTTAAACACTACCGGCTCCGTGGCTACCCCCCGTTCACCGGATGTTATGGTGAAGCGGGTTTTCCAGAGTAGTAGTAGATGTTGTATGCATCTCACTATTGGTGCTAGCAAGACATCCAAGCAAGTGAATCAACAGCTCGTGGGATGTTGAATCAATTGTCTTGCGGTCTATCCAAGCCATCGATAGATTCCGCTTGTATTGTACAGAGTCCTGCGTAATACAGCTGTCTATCAACAGGTTTTCCTTGCAACATGCCTGGCCCTTTTTTTGCACCACGTTGCTCCCCTATCTCTTGAGGGACCAGATTTACGTGCTCCAACGTCCTAACATACAAAATGCGTGTAAAAAACTTGTACCAGGAGTTGAGGCACGTAATCGACCAATAATTTTTTGGATCGGACAAATTTCCTTTCATGGGAATAAGTTCTTCAATCAACAAACCAATCCGGAATCTGCTGCCCCTCGTTCAACCACGAGTTGAAAACTCGGCCCAGATGGCGGTGGGTCGAGGGAAACTGTCTCCACCACCATACATTCAATCCATCTGGACCTGGGGCAGCGAAGTTGTTAGTTCCAACAAGTGCTTGTTGAACTTCCTCCAGACTAATTGCCGGGCACCCTTCCTGTGGTTCTTCAATGAGCGTGTCGTAAAGAGCCTGGAAGCGTGCGATCACTGGAGTGTTACTAAATGGACGCCTCGTCTCATATATTTCCTTCCAAAAGTTTTCGACATCCTCTACGGCCGGCGGATCTTCGACAGCACGTTGTTGCTCTTGAATATAGCGGGAGGGATTTGTATGAAATAATTTGTTTTGTTTCATGCTCCTTATCCGCCTATTCAAAGCTTTCTTAATCGCCATAAGCGCTCGAATCCTGTCTAAACAGTGCTGCTTGGTAGCTAAGAGCGCGGTCTGATTTAGAGTGCTGTGTTGGCGTCTGAGTCCGACGATAATACACCGGACTTTATGTGTAAACTGCCCATTGTTCAACGACAATGTGGATTCGAGAGGCGTGCTGTCTGGCCGACTGTATTTTGCCTTCGATCTGCTCTACACGCCGCTTAGTTTTCTCGTTCCTATTGAAAGAGTTTGACCTCTCACGTGGAACGAGCTCCTTAACGGCGTTGTAGACGGCACAATTGGCCTTCCAGATGTCTACATCTTCTGAAAGTTCCACATCGATTCTAGCATCCATTCTTGCCAGGTCTTGTGGCTTTAGGTTAACCCTAATATTGAGGTTACCTCTTGTCCTTATGAATTGCTCGGCATACTCTCGTGGAATTTCCCCCATCAACTCTTTGCTGCGGTAGAGGTGCAGCAAGTAGTATACCGGGTTGACGGGGCTACCTCACATATCCTGACCTTCGCAAATAGAATACTTGATTTCTCAGATTTTGTTTAGAGAAGGCGCGATGTTCGGTATGCCTTTCACTCCAATCTGAGTGCAATCTCGTCATGTATGCTCTGCGGCCAGGACTGCTGCTTTCGTTGCAAGTAAGCAGATCATCTCTTAGTTTCCTCGTCCATCTAAAGCGTCGATTTCCGTTGCCATGGTCGTTGCCATTGAGATGGTTCGGTAAGGCCCCTCCCGCGTGTCTCTGACCTCCGTCTGAATGAGGCCGATTGTGAGAAGCACTTTCTCTGGTCTGATTTAGAACCAGATTAAAACCCGGGAAATGGTTAGTCCCAAGAGCCTACGGCCAACATTGATCCAGCAAAGTAACCCCTACCTGTCTAGGGCGCGCCACGAGGAGGCTGTTGATCCGATTTTTTCACCCCATATATGTGTATATATATATATATATATATATATATATATATATATATATATATATATATATATATATATATATATATATATGCAGGGAAGCTAGAGAATCTGAAGATAGAAATGGATAGGTTAGGATTAGATATAGTAGGTATAAATGAGATGCGCTGGCCGGAAGTAGGAGATTTTTGGAGCGGTGACTATAGGGTAATACACACAGGATCGGTAAATGGAAACGCGGAAGTAGGATTCGTTATGCGGAAGAACGCAGGACAGTGTGTAGATAGCTACGTACAATACAGCGAGAGGGTAATGATGGTCAGGTTAGATTCGAAGCCAGTGAAAACGGTAATAGTGCAAGTATACATGCCTACTTCTAGCCATAGTGAGGAATAGTTAGAAGCCGTTTATTCGGACATAGAGCAGGTAATAGGATTTGTGAAGGGTCATGAAAATTTAATAATACTGGGAGATTTTAACGCAGTCGTAGGGGAGGGGAAAGAAGGAGAATTTGTAGGTTCTTATGGACTAGGAAACAGAAACGAGAGAGGTAACAGACTGATGAATTCTGTGAGAAGCACAAGATGGTTGTCGCGAATACATTGTTCAAGAATCAAGTTAGGAGGCGGTACACCTGGAAAATGCCAGGAGGGATAGACAGGTATCAGATAGACTACGTTCTGGTTAGGAAGAAATTTAGAAATCAAGTAAGAGACTGTAAGAGTTATCCAGGAGCAGATGTAGACAGCGACCACAACTTGGTAGTCATGAAAGCTAGATTAAAGTTCAGAAATCTGAAAACCCGGAAGGATAAGAAACGTATAAATGTAAACATATTGAGGGATCAGAATATGAAAGATAAGTTCCAGGAGAAAACAGATGAATTAATAAATAAAGCGAGTAATGACGAAATCAAGAACGCAGAAACTGAGTGGGAGGGTATCAAGAATAGTCTAGATTCCACGGCTACGGACGTTTTAGGACACGAGAGAAGGGAAGCTAGGAAGCCCTGGATAACGGACGAAATCTTAAACTTAATACAAAAGAGACGAGGCCACAAAAACAGACGAGACGAGGAGGGACTGAAAACTTATAAGTCAATAAAGTGGAAAATCATTAGAAAGTGTAGAAAACCGAAAGAATAATGGATAGAGGATAAATGTAAAGAAGTAGAAGATAAGCTCCAAGTAGGCAAGACCGATGAGGCTTACAAAATAATTAAGAGAAACTTCAGGGATATAGGTCCAATAAGTAGAAACGTTAGGAGTCAATCGGGGGACATACTGATCGGAAGAGAGGAGAAAGCGGATAGATGGAAGCAGTACTTAGGAAATTTATACCAGGGTCAGGAATTAGGAGAGATGTTGGAGGAAAAATCTAGCATCGATAGGGAAGATGTAGGAAAACCTATATTGAGAGAGAAATTTGAAATAGCACTAAGGGGGCTAAAGAACAATAAAGCGCCGGGTGTAGATAAAATACAGGCCGAAATTTTTAAATGTCCAGGACAGAAAGTAGTGAATAAGACGTTTGAACTGGTAAAATACATATATGAAACGGGCGAGATGTCGGAGGACTATAAGAGGGACATTATCGTTACTATACCGAAAAAGAGAGGAGCCGATAAATGCGAGAACTTTAGAACGATTAGCCTAACTTCCCACGCGTCAGAAATCTTGACCAGAATAGTGCAGAAGAGGATGGAAAATAGAGGGGAGGAAATACTAGGAGAATACCAATTCGGGCTTAGGCGAAATAGGGGAATTCGCGAAGCTATTTTGGCGCTAAGAGTAATGTTAGAGAAAACAATAGAAAAAGGAAAGAACGCTTATATAGGATTTTTAGATTTAGAAAAAGCTTTTGATAATGTAAGATGGAAAAAAATGTTCGAGATACTAAAGAGCGCGGAAATGAAGTATAGAGATAGGAGAGTAGTACACAATCTATACAAAGAGCAAACTGCTGTTATAGAAGTAGATGGGGAAAGAAGGGAAGTAGGTATTAGGAAAGGAGTAAGACAAGGATGTACGCTATCACCACTAATTTATAATCTGTACATCAAAGAGGCGATTAATGTCGTAAAATATAGAGTGGATTTCGGGATTAAAGTACAGGGATAGAAACTAAAAATGCTGAGATTCGCGGATGATATAGCAGTATTAACATCTAGTAAAGAGGAATTGCAATCAGCGTTGAACGAAATGGAGGCAGTGTTGACAGAGGAATACGGAATGAGGGTGAATAAAAACAAAACTAAAGTGTTAATGTGCAGAGGGCGCGAGAGTAGAGCAAAAACGTAAGTACAAATTAATAATGAAAGATTGGAGGAAGTTAAAGACTTCACTTATTTAGGAAGTAAAATAAATTGGGATGGAAGAAGCGATAAAGATATAAAACAAAGAACAGCGCAGGGTCGAGTAGGTTTTAACAAAAAGAAAGCACTTTTATGCTCGGGGGTAATAAACTTAGAAACAAAGAAGAGATTTTTGAAAACGTATGTATGCACCACAGCACTATATGGTTGTACCTGGACGGTAGGGGAAGCAAGTAGGAAGAAATTAGAAGATTTTGAGATGTGGTGTTCAGAAGAATGATGAAAATACCGTGAACTGATAGGGTTGTAAACGAAGAAGTATTAGAGAAAGTCGGCGAGAAAAGAAGTATGCGAAAAAACATAAAGAAGAGAAGAGATAGAATGGTAGGCCATTTGCTGAGACATGGGGGAATAGTCCGCGATATTTAGGAGGCAGAAATAGGAGTGAAAAAGGCAGAGGTAGGCCTAGATTAGACTATTGTTCGCAAATACTAAGGGATGTATGTTCTAGAACAATTACCGAAATGCGTAGGTTAGCACAAGATAGGAGAAGCTGGAGGTTAGCATCCAACCAGTCTTAGGACTGATGACCTCATGATGATGATATATATATATATATATATATATATATATATATATATATATATATATATTTATATATATATATATATATATATATATATATATATATATATATATATATATATTTTATATATATATATATATATATATATATATATATATATATATATATATATATATACATATACCGAATCGAATACCCTCGCTGCACGATTCTTACCCTCTTTCGAAAAACCCTTCGGAAAGACTCGAGACCTTTTAACCTTCCATACAAGTATATCCGACGACGAAATCCTTCTTCATCTTAAAAATGTTATTAATACCATTCAAAATCATTGCCTTTATTTTCATAGGTACCCTATAAAAGAAAAGACACTCAGAGTATTAAGAAATCATTTTAGTCCTCAAACTAGAGTAATAATATCAAACTCATATCTCGTTGGTATTTTTACAGATCGTGAAAAATTAAACGAAATTAAATTTTGGCACGAAACAAAAACTAGCCATCGCGGAATTAATGAAATAATTAAACGTGTTTCTCAAAAACCTTTGCGACACTTGTCAACGAACAAAATATGACCGTAATCCCCAACATATAAAACTACAACATACTCATACGCCAAGTAAACCCTTAGATGTCCTACATATCGATCTATTCCACATTCAGTCAGAGCTTTATCTCACTATCTTTGACCCTTTTTCGAAATATGGTCAAGCACTTAATATTCCATCAGAAAACGCAACTGACATAGTTCAAGCCGTAATACTTCTTATTTAGGCACTCCCTCTCAGATCATTGCCGATGCTGGTAAAGAATTTGATAATCTTCTTCTTAAAGAATATTGCAAATTATATGGTATAGAACTCCATATTACTTCTATTCGAAATTCAAACAGCAACAGTCCAGTCGAAAGATTTCATTCTACTCTTCTCGACCCCCTTCGAGCATTAAAAGTTGATCATCCAAATAAACCTTTGAATTATCTAATGACTGTAGCTGTCTCATGCTACAACAACTCAGTTCATTCTGCCACCCAATTAACTCCTTTCAACATTATATTTTCTCAACTTGATAAAAATAATTCCCCCAAATTATGTGAAGCTAGAATAACCCAAGACTATATAGACTCGACCAAAAATATTCCAAAACAACTTTATCAAACGGTGCAAGATCGAATTGAACACCGAAAGCAACAAGTCCTTTCTAATAGAAATAAGAGTTTAGACGATCCTCAACTTCACAGGCATATCTAAATGTAACCCCTCGTGACCTTAACATCAATCTCATTTTCAAACATGTCACTATTCATGAAGATAAAGGTCCCACTGTTCATACATCAAGTGGAAAATTCCATAAAAATAAAGTCAAAAAGAAAAGAAAACTAACCGACGATTCCGATACTCCTCTTTCTGTTTTGCAAGTGCGACTCGCTGGAAATAAGCCAAATCCGAAACCCCCTACCCCCGATCCTCCTAGGACCAACTAAAATTATAACACATTAACATTCCTTGGTATATATAATTGATTTACAAAAAATAGAACAACAATTAGCAAAGCTCTACGCTAACTTAATAATAATCAAAGAAGAAGCTACAAATCAAGATGCATATATTAAATGGTTGCAATATGAATTTATTTTAAATAAAACATACGATAAATTTTAAACTATTTTACAGATAATAAAAAAAGTAAACAAGGTTTAATTAATCCTATTGGCTCGATTTATAATTCACTTTTTGGACTAATGGATGATGACGATAGGCAGAAAATTAACGCTAATATTAAAATTCTGTATGAAAACCAACACTCAATTGTTTCACAAATTGAAACTAAAACTACCATTCTTAATAATCTTATAAACAATCTGGAAGACAATCAAAATTATAGATGAAAACAATAATCGTGCTATCACGAAACTTAATTCTGTAATCCTGTATATCCAGGATATAATTAATAATATCAATTTTATTCAAATTTACCTCTCCAATATAGAAAATGCTCTCTTATTTGCTCATTTAAATTTAGTACATTCGAATATAGTAACAACAAATGATAGGTATTAGTGAAATTCGAATTGAATGTTGAATTTGAATTCAACAAACGAAACTATATATATATATATATATATATATATATATATATATATATATATATATATATATATATATATATATATATATATATATATATATATATATATATATTTGGGTAAAATACAGATTTTGAGCCCTTTGGTCACACAAAATAAACTATGCCGAATAATTTCACTAATACTTTATTTGAGTAAAATACAGATTGATGGTAACTGAACAATAACTGTGTAATACTTGACTTGAATGAATCATTTTCTGGCTTTATATAAACTAAGTTTATCACTTTGCTTTTTCAGCATTATGATTAGTTCATTCCTGTAATTTTGTATTACGTGTCTTAAACTATGATTCAATAAAATAAAAAGGAAGTGAGTCATTGTTCACTCATATAATTCCTCCCGCCTTAGATGGAGGCATATGGGGTCCTTGTGGGTTGAAATTCTTACTTTAAGTTGATTGGTCCTATGTCGCTTATAAAGTCTTCGAAGGCCCAAAAACGTGAAGGTTATGGTGAGGATTATTACGATGCTTAGTGTAATTTTGGTGATCCAAGAGTGGGTAGTTGGATCTAGATCAGGTGCTCGTAATGTGGAATGTAGACATGTAGAATTCTTCTTGATCGATCCAGAGGGTGCAGTTTATTTTTGGTGTAATGATCGATATTTCTTGTAAAATTTTGACTTCAAGATTAGAGCATTTTTCTTTGGCTTCGATTGGTATGGTAGGGATTACTAAAATTTGACCATTAGGCAGAGTCTGTAGCAATTTTTGTGTTTGATGCGCTGGTATAGCTTCACAAATGGCATTGGGATGTCGTTGGATGATATCTATGATGCAGTGGCTACTGGTGTCCAGGATGTCGCTTGACAGGTAAGTATGATTCAGATGAAGTAGTTCTTTGTCAATCCATGAGTGTTTTAGTCCGTCTTCACCGAGTATAAGGTAAGGTTGTGGAGGTAAAATTGTAAGGTTTTTGTAAGGTAGTGGGACTATTCCGAACAAAGAGTAATATTTTTCTCTTAAAATTGGAACTAAAATTTTAATATGTAACTTTGAATTTTCAACAACTGCCTGAATCTTAAAAAGGTTCAAATAATAGTAGATATGAAAGATAGGAATCTGATTTATCTTATATAGTAATTTAAGTTTTTCAATAATTTCTGTAATACCTATCATTTGTTGTTACTATATTCGAATGTACTAAATTTAAATGAGCAAATAAGAGAGCATTTTCTATATTGGAGAGGTAAATTTGAATAAAATTGATATTATTAATTATATCCTGGATATGGTCCTGTAGGATTACAGAATTAAGTTTCGTGATAGCACGATTATTGTTTTCATCTATAATTTTGATTGTGTCTTCCAGATTGTTTATAATATTAATAAGAATGGTAGTTTTAGTTTCAATTTGTGAAATAATTGAGTGTTGGTTTTCATACAGAATTTTAATATTAGCGTTAATTTTCTGCCTATCGTCATCATCCATTAGTCCAAAAAGTGAATTATAAATCGAGCCAATAGGATTAATTAAACTTTGTTTACTTTTTTATTATCTGTAAAAATAGTTTAAAATTTATCGTATGTTTTATTTAAAATAAATTCATATTGCAACCATTTAATGTATGCATCTTGATTTGTAGCTTCTTCTTTGATTATTATTAAGTTAGCGTAGAGCTTTGCTAATTGTTGTTCTATTTTTTGTAAATCAATTATATATACCAAGGAATGTTAATGTGTTATAATTTTAGTTGGTCCTAGGAGGATCGGGAGTAGGGGGTTTCGGATTTGGCTTATTTCCAGCGAGTCGCACTTGCAAAACAGAAAGAGGAGTATCGGAATCGTCGGTGTCTTCATTCTGGAACAATTGGGATGGTTTTAGTTTTCTTTTCTTTTTGACTTTATTTTTATGGAATTTTCCACTTGATGTATGAACAGTGGGACCTTTATCTTCATGAATAGTGACATGTTTGAAAATGAGATTGATGTTAAGGTCACGAGGGGTTACATTTAGATATGCCTGTGAAGTTGAGGATCGTCTAAACTCTTATTTCTATTAGAAAGGACTTGTTGCTTTCGGTGTTCAATTCGATCTTGCACCGTTTGATAAAGTTGTTTTGCAATATTTTTGGTCGAGTCTATATAGTCTTGGGTTATTCTAGCTTCACATAATTTGGGGGAATTATTTTTATCAAGTTGAGAAAATATAATGTTGAAAGGAGTTAATTGGGTGGCAGAATGAACTTAGTTGTTGTAGCATGAGACAGCTAGGGTCATTAGATAATTCAAAGGTTTATTTGGATGATCAACTTTTAATGCTCGAAGGGGGTCGAGAAGAGTAGAATGAAATCTTTCGACTGGACTGTTGCTGTTTGAATTTCGAATAGAAGTAATATGGAGTTCTATACCATATAATTTGCAATATTCTTTAAGAAGAAGATTATCAAATTCTTTACCAGCATCGGCAATGATCTGAGAGGGAGTGCCTAAATAAGAAGTATTAGGGCTTGAACTATGTCAGTTGCATTTTTTGATGGAATATTAAGTGCTTGACCATATTTCGAAAATGGGTCAAAGATAGTGAGATAAAGCTCTGTCTGAATGTGGAATAGATCGATATGTAGGACATCTAAGGGTTTACTTGGCGTAGGAGTATGTTGTAGTTTTATATGTTGGGGATTACGGTCATATTTTGTTCGTTGACGCGTGTCGCAAAGGTTTTTGAGAAACACGTTTAATTGTTTCATTAATTCCGCGATGGCTAGTTTTTGTTTCGTGCCAAAATTTAATTTCGTTTAATTTTTCACGATCTGTAAAAATACCAACGAGATATGAGTTTGATATTATTACTCTAGTTTGAGGACTAAAATGATTTCTTAATACTCTGAGTGTCTTTTCTTTTATAGGGTCGCTATGAAAATAAAGGCAATGATTTTGAATGGTATTAATAACATTTTTAAGATGAAGAAGGATTTCGTCGTCGGATATACTTGTATGGAAGGTTAAAAGGTCTCGAGTCTTTCCGAAGGGTTTTTCGAAAGAGGGTAAGAATCGTGCAGCGAGGGTATTCGATTCGGTAATTATAATTTGTCGGTCGAAGGCGTTGACGGGTTTTTCGGTGATTGGTGGTATACAAAGGGGATTTTCAGCTGCTGTGTGACATGTATTTTCAGTGACATCTCGAAATAAGCTTCTTGTTATTTCTTCAAGTTGTTTGAGATCTGGACTAAGAATATTTTCAATGTTATCTAGAAAGTCTGAGATATCGTCTTGATTTTCTTCGGGATTATTGGTCATGGATAAATTGTCTTCAAGAGCATGGGTTTCTTCTTCTTGGATTTTTATTCTGGATAAAGCGTCTGCATTTAAATTGGTTTTTCCTTTCTTGTATCGAATTTCATATTCATATTCTTCCAACTTTAAGCGCCAACGTACTAGACGTGAATGCGGGTCTTGTAAGGAGAAGAGCCACTGTGGGGTTTTGTGGTCCGTATATATGATAAATTTTCTTCCAAACAGATAGGGTCTGAAATATTTAACGGCATAGACGATAGATAGGAGATCTTTCTCGATAGTGCATCAATTTATTTCTGCAGGGTTCAACGTTCGAGATGCATATGCGATAGGTTTACTATCTTGGGATAAGACGGCATCGATTCCGAAGTTGCTTGCATCTGTGGTTAATTCGAAGCATTTGGAGAAGTCGGGGTAGAAGAGTAAACGTTAATTCCTAAAAATATTCTTGCATTTTTCGAAAGCATCGATAAATTCAGGGGTATGGATAATTTTTTCATTTTTCTTAAGACTTTTCGTGAGAGGCTTTGTAATTTTGGAGAAGTTGTCGATAAATTTTCGATAGAAACCTACTAAACCTAAAAATTGTTTGATTTGCTTGGCTGTTTTAGGAATTGGAAAACGAGTGATGTCTTTGATTTTATCAGGGTTGGGTTTAATATCTTCTATGGTAATAATATGGCCTAAGAAAGCTGTTTCTTTCTTTAAAATTTTAAGAGTTTTTTCGGAAAGCTTCAAAAACGAGTTTTAAATTTTGAATGTGTTCTTGGAGAGATGTAGAAAACACGATAACATCATCCATGTATACTAGACACATTTTATGCTGAAGGTCTGTAAGCACATTGTCCATGATACGTTGGAAAGTCGCGGGTGCATTTTTGAGCCCGAATGGCATTCGAAGGTATTCGTAATGTCCATTCTCAACTGTAAACTTTTCTATGGAATTTGGATCCATCTCGATTTGATGAAATCCTTGTGCCAAATCGAGGGTAGTAAAATAATTACATCTACCAAGTTTATCAAGGATATCGGTAATATTAGGAAAGGGGTAGCGGTCTTCGATTGTTTTTTTTAATGTTTCGATAATCTATCACTAGACGCCATTTTAATTTTCTACTGGCATCCATCTTTTTTGGTACTATCCAGATGGGACTACTCCAGGGGCTGCAAGAAGGTCGAATAATTCCTTCATTTAGCATTTTGTTGATTTGGGTTTGAACTTCCTGTTTATGAACATATGGAAATCGATACGATCGAGTGTGGACAGGGGTATCATCAGAAAGACGAATTTTATGTTTGACATCATTTGTGAAAGAAAGGGGTTCATCAAGGAGTAAGAAAATGTCTTTATATTCGCTGCAAAGGGAAATTGTTTTTTGTTCTTCGGAATTTAAATGATCCGTACGAATTAATTTGGAGATGCTTTTGTTTTTGGTACAAGATTCTTTGGACCCTGGAGAAGGTGTAATGACAGATTTAGTTTCATAATATTCAAGAGGATAAGCAGTAGTAGGGTATTCCATGTATATAGTTTCAGTTTCATCTGAAAGTTTGTGAATCTCGACTAGAGCTTGATTATGCTCAGCGGTCGTAACAGTAGAAGGAATTTTTAATTCTCCGAAATTTTGTTCAGTGATATAGATTTCACCAGTTTCGATATTGATTGGGACAGTTGTACAAATGGCTTCATGGACATTTATAGTGATACGACTTGTAGTATCGTGGGGATTTCGAAAATGAAGAGGAATCTGAAAATTATTTCCATAACATATCTTATTTGAAAAATCGAATAGAATGTGGACTTTAGTGATGACATCTAAACCTATTAAACCATCAAAATAATTATGAGAATCGAAAAGAATTATTTTGATTTTTTCTTGAGAGTAGAATTCTTGGAATGCTGAAATTTCTGCACAAAATTGAGTTTGTTTTTGACCTAAACATGTTTTAATCGTAGAATTTTCTTTACAAATTGTTTCAGGAAAGTATTTTTCGATAATATCAGGGCGTATTAAAGTTTTGGAAGAACCGAAGTCGATTAATATTTTTATTGGGGGGTCATGAATTTGGATGTAGGCAAGGGAGGCAGCTAACATAGCGTTATGATCTACGTCTGATCCGGTGTACTGGTTACATTCTGAAAATTTGAGTCTTGGTAATTTATTTGGTCTTCAGGTGTTTCTTGAATGTTCCATTCTTCGTAACAGTCTTCATAATCGACGTCTTCATTGGTGTTAGTTTCGTTGGTTTCTTCATTGTATAGGGATGCGTCTTCTTTTGGTTTGTCTTCGTGGTGATATCATTCTTCAGAAATGTGTTTCAATGGAGTTTGGTTATTTCGCGGGGTCGCTTGGTTTGTAACGCGTGACTGTGTGACTATGACACTATAACGTTGTTGTGGGCGATTAATTGTGGATACACCTGACATAGGTGTGGGTCTATACGATGCTTGTACAGGTCTGTTAGTGGTTTAGTTCTTGCCAAAAACTTGAGAATTAGTAGGGAAGTGTTGATTGATTGGTCTGGGTTGCACATATATTGGCTGTGAGAGGAATTGCCTTGGTTTAAATTGATTATTGTTTGTGTTGAAATTTTGATTGAAATTCGGTTGAAAATTTTGAAAAGTTTTTTGACTAGCTTGAGGTTTTTGAACAGAACGTTGTTGAATTCCTAAATACAATCTTTTATATTCATCGTATTTCACTTGCTCGTCAATAAAAGCGATAGCATTTCCTAGAGTTGAAATTAGGGTTATTTCA
The DNA here is from genome assembly GCA_037954035.1 of Rosalia funebris. NCBI lineage: Eukaryota > Metazoa > Arthropoda > Insecta > Coleoptera > Cerambycidae > Rosalia > Rosalia funebris. Next base: position 18,612,645 of record JAZFAV010000036.1, on the reverse strand, counting down.
TAAAATAATTTCGTAATTTGTGGGTAAGTTCATTTTGTATTTATTAAATATTTGTCTTTCATAAAGGCAAATATGGCCAGTTTTTTCTTCAGCGGACATGTTTGAAAGCTGAATTTTTGTTATTAATTTAGATTTTAATTCGATTAATCTATTGCCAAAATTTAAAAGAGTTTATTTTGGATTATACCGTATATATTGCATTTCTTGTTCCAATGTTAAAATATTACGATTATCACTAAAATTTTGAATGAATAGCGCTTTGATTTGAATCCAGGTCGTGATATCAGGACGGCTCGAAAGTAGAATATGCGCTTTACCTTGTATCTTACTTTTAACCGCGCTCAGCAAAATCTTTATATGAAATGGGTCAGTAGTCGGATTCGCTTTTAAAAGGTTATCAACTGCGTCGAAGAAATTTTATAACATTAATTCGTCGCCATCGAAATAGGGAACGAATTCAGAAAGATTTTTAACTTTTTGTAAATCTAATTGAGCCATTTCGGTATCTTGTTCTAATTCTCGATATCTACTTAAATTTCGGGGTGGAGTGACTGGATAAGGTCTGCTCATTAAAAATGAACGCAAAAACTCTGTTTGTACCTACTCTCAACAACAAAATAAAACAAGAGAATCTAAACTACACTCTTAAGTCTAAAAATTATATCTTGAAGAATTGAATCGCTTAAAAATTATTTTACTTGAGAAAATTGATTTTTCTTAACTTAACGAATTAAGTACCTTGAAGAAAAATTAAATTGATTTCGCTTGAGAAAATTGATTTGCCTTAACCTAAGGAATTAAGCCTTATCAATGTCGGATAAAACAAAATCCCTACCTAGCCACAATTTTAAATTGTACCTGATTCTTAGGACAATATTTTGAAAAATTTTAACTAGGGTTGCCCCTTAACTATCACAACTTTGTTCAGAAATAGGGAAGGTGCGAAAGTATTAGGAAACTCGGACTTACTTCTTTGTTTTATGCGGTCTTTGGAGCTTGGGTGATGAGGAACGTTATCTTCTGAAGGATCTTGGGTCCACCAGCTTCACACAATTCGTCAGTGATTCTGTGAAGATAATCCTACCGGCTGCGCCAGTTTCGTTTGTTAACAGTTCCCTTTAGTCACACAAAATAAACTATGCCGAAGAATTTCACTAATACTTTATTTGAGTAACATACAGATTGACGGTAACTGAACAATAACTGTATAATACTTGACTTTAATGAATAATATTCTGGCTTTATATAAACTAAGTTTATCACTTTGCTTTTTCAGCATTATGATTAGTTCATTCCTGTAATTTTGTATTACGTGTCTTAAACTATGATTCAATAAAATAAAAGGGAAGATTGTTCAGTCATATAATTATATATATATATATATATATATATATATATATATATATATATATATATATATATATATATATATATATATATATATGGGATGAAAAATCGGATCAACAGCCTCCTCGTGGCGCGTCCTGGACAGGTAGGGGTAACTCTGCTGGACCAATGTTGGCCGTAGGCTCTTGGGACTAACCATTCCCAGGGTCTGAATCTGGTTATAAATCAGACCAGAGAAAGTGCTCCTCACAATCGGCCTCATTCGGATGGAGCTCAGAAACAGGCGGGAGGGACCTTACCGGACCGTCTCAATGGCAAAGACCAAGGCAACGGATATGGACGCTTTAGGTGGACGAGGAAACTAAAGGATGATCTGCTTACTTGCAACGAGAGCAGCAGTCCTGGCCGCAGGGCATATATGGCGAGATTGCACTCAGCTTGGAGTGAAATGCATACCGAGCATCGCGCCTTCTCTAAACAAAATCTGAGAAACCAAGTATTCTATCTGCGAAGGTCAGGATATGTGAGGCAGCCCCGTCAACCCGATATACTACTTGCTGCACCTCTACCGCAGCAAAGAGTTGACGGGGAAAATCCACGAGAGTATACCGAGCAATTCATAAGGACAAGAGGTAACCTCAATATCAGGGTTAACCTAAAGCCACAAGATCTGGCAAGAATGGATGCTAGAATCGATGAGGAACTTCCAGAAGATGCAGACATCTGGCAGGTCAATTGTGCCGTCTACAACGCCATTAAGGAGCTCGTTCCACGTGAGAGGTCAAACTCTTTCAATAGGAACGAGAAAACCAAGCGGCGTATAGAGCAGATCGAAGGCAAAATACAGTCGGCCAGACAACATGCCTCTCGAATCCAGAGTGTCGTGGAATATATAAGAAACAATGGGCAGTTTACACATAAAGTCCAGCGTATTATTGTCGGACTCAGACGCCGACAGCACACTCTAAATCCGACCGCGCTCTTAGCTACCAAGCAGCACTGTTTAGACAGGATTCGAGCACTTATGGCGATTAAGAAAGCTTTGAGTAGGTGGATAAGGAGCAAGAAACAGAACAAATTGTTCCATACAAATCCCTCCCGCTATAATCAAGAGCAACAATGTGCTATCGAAGATCCGCCTGCTGTAGAGGATGTCGATAACTTTTGGAAGGAAATATATGAGACGATGCGTCCATTCAATAACACTCCAGTGATCGCACGCTTCTAGGCTCTTTGCGACACGCTCACTGAAGAACCACAGGAAGCGTGCCCGGCAATTAGTCTGGAGGAAGTTCAACAAGCACTTGTTGGAACTAAGAACTTCGCTGCCCCAGGTCCAGATGGATTGAATGTATGGTGGTGGAGACAGTTTCCCTCGACCCACCGCCATCTGAGCCGAGTTTTTAACTCGTGGTTGAACGAGGGGCAGCAGATTCCGGATTGGTTTGTCGAGGGAAGAACTGTACTTATCCCCATGAAAGGGAATTTGTTCGATCCAAAAAATTATAGGCCGATTACGTGTCTCAACTCCTGCTACAAGTTGTTTACACGCATTTTGTATGTTAGGACGTTGGAGTACGTAAATCCGGTCCCTCAAGAGATAGGGGAGCAACGTGGCGCAAAAAAGGGCCAGGCATGTTGCAAGGAAAACCTGTTGATAAACAGCTGTATTACGCAGGACTCTGTACAATACAAGCGGAATCTATCGATGGCCTGAATAGACTACCACAAGACAGTTGATTCAACATCCCACGAGCTGTTGATTCACTTGCTTGGATATCTTGCCGTACCATCACCAATAGTGAGATGCATACAACACCTACTACCGCTCTGGAAAACCCGCTTCACCATAACATCCGGTGAACGGCGGGTAGCCATGGAGCCGGTAGTGTTTAAGAGAGAAGTGTTTCAGGGGGATTCCTTAAGCCCTCTTCTATTTTGTATCTCACTATTACACCTGTCACTTGAACTTGCCAAACTCGTGGGTATAATTGCGGACCACTCAATAATTGTAGGCATAAGGTCACCCATTTGCTTTACATGGATGACCTCAAGATTTATGTCTCTGGAGAGCAAGGCTTGCAAAACGCCCTCAGGGTGGTACAAGAGTAGACGTGGGCGATTAGCATAGAATTCGGATTGGACGAATATGCAGTCTTCCATCTCAAGAGAGGACGATCTACGGGGATACCCGAAGATGCGCAGATAGCAGACGGAAGCATCCTAAAACATTTGGATGCCGAGAAGACGTACGCGTATCTGGGTATAGATCAGCACTATATCCAGGATACGCAACGTGTAAAGGAGGCTCTCCGTAGCAAGTACAGACATCGACTCCGAAAGATTTGGTCATCAGATCTATCGGGGAAAAACAAGGTGTCTGCAATGAATATGCTCGTTATTCCGGTACTGCTTTACTCCTTCGGAGTAGTGAAGTGGACTGCCGATGAGCTGCGTAGGTTGAGCAGGGAAACCCGAAAGATGATGCACATACATAGAAGCACTCATCCAAGACCGTCTGTTCCTCGGCTATATCTCCCGAGACAACGGGGAGGCCGAGGACTCTTGAACTTGGAGTGTATGCATGACAGATTAGTCCTGGGTATAGCATATAACGTCGTCCGTAGCTCGGATTCACTTATGCGGCTATTATGAGAGAAATTATGAAGTCGTGGAGGTGGGAGCGAGTCTATTTAAGACAGGCACAAAAAGCCGCAGAACAGTTCGGTCTTAGACTCGACCATAGACGAAGAGGCAGGCAAAGTGACGACGTACAGTCAATCCTTGAACTGGAGCCGAATCGTCTGTAAGCCCAAATCAAAGCTGCCGAACAGAGAAATCTGTTTAGGAGCATGTTGATAAGGCCCTACTCGGAGTCTTCTATAACAACATTGAAGCACAAGTTTTATCGACAGCGATGACCTTCGCTTGTTTGAGGTCAGCCGGGCTCAAATCTGAGACCGAAGGCTTTATAGCAGCCTGCCAGGACGATGTTACAAACACCTTGGTCTACCGAAGCCGAGTGATGGGTGTGGAGGTACCTGATATCAACTGCAGAGCCTGCCACCAAGCACCGGAATCGCTGATGCACCTGCTATCGGCGTGACCTCTATATGCGACTTCGGCCTACATCCATCGGCATAATGCTGCATTACGTGTGCTGTATAAGTGCTGTATATGTGCCCATACGAGTGCTACCTAAGGCACTCGTATGGGGTGGACAAAACACCGGTGCTGTCTTACGCTCCCGGAGATATTGAGTTCATTATCGGGAATGAGATGTGCCGCATAGATTGGAACTACTCATTCCCGACCGTCAGGCGAATACAACCTAATAAGCCTGATGTGCTCCTCCTGGACCATAAAACCAAGGTGATGTATGTCATCGAGTTCTCGGCTCCTGACGAGGAACACATTACCTTGAAGGAGGAGGAGAAACGGACCAAATACATATATATATATATATATATATATATATATATATATATATATATATATATATATATATATATATATATATATATATATATATATATATATATATATATATATATATATATATATATATATATATATATACTCCCCGTTTCAAGGTTCAAGGATCCTGTTGTTTGAAATTTGTTTACCCACTTCAAATGATATCCCGTTTTGGAACGCGACCATGCCGACCAACTTTAAAATGGTTTCAAAATCGACGTTGTGTGAGCCCACAGAACGACCAGTTTCAATGAAACTGTTACCTTGAAGGAGGAGAAGCGTACCAAATACAGAGATCTCCGTGGTGAGTTGCGACGCTGTATCCAGGCTACTCTGTCAAGATGGTGGTTTTGGTTATCGGTGTCCTCGGAGGGAAACCGATTCTACGCTACCTGTTCATTTTGTTGCCGAATATTACGTCTGTAAGCACCGTCGAGTTTCTATCGAATGTCTACTTTTCCCAACAGTTTCAAATCCAATTGAGCATTAATATGAGCTTGGGTATTCTCATGTTTTTTTATTTTTTTGTGCTAAATGACTCAGGTCTGTCACTCCATTTTTTGACCAGGACGGTTCAATGCCGCGACTGAATAACAAGTAGGGGAATCAAGATAAATTGTTAGTTATGCTGCACCCACAAATCCAATAATTTTTTTCATACATTTCCTTTAAACTTTCTGTTAAAATCTCTATTTTTGGACTTTGTAGTCTGCGTCAAATTAAGTTCTGGTTTTGGTCTGCCCGCATTTTTAGTTTCAATTTTTTGCTCATAAATTAAAATTGTCTTTCAAATATAGCACGGTAAAACTGTTCGTATCCATAATGTTTAATTAAATTTTAATTATGTTCTATATATGTATATCTATATAGATATTTATTTAATTCTGTCAGCCCAATCTAGCCTCTGGTTCACGGTAAATTTGTGCTCAATTTCATTGGAAATATTGTATAGCCCCCGCCAGCCATCAAGTCGAAGATGCCCACAAACTCGACGTAAATCACGCCCATTTGTCGCACGTGCTCCGTCGTTGTCACCATGACAACGAGACATAATATAACAAACCGAGTCCCAAATAAAATAAACATGCGGCGCGCTGCATTCCACAAATTCAAATAATAACACTAATAAAATAACGTTTACATATTTGTATTAGGTATATTTCACAAGTATATTTTACATTTATTGTAATGTTTAAAAATTTTCTTTGGGGGTTCACGTGCTCATGTGCACTTATGCAGAAATCGCTGCTAATATATTTAGATTCTGTGCGAACTGTTGTGTTACAAGCGAATCACCAATATGGAACCCATGTGCCCAACCATTTGAATGTTTAGCAGCTCGTGTTCGTAAATATGCTACGAGCTGTTTGTATGAGTTTTCTAGAGCTCCTAGAGTTTCATGGTGATAAGCTGTGGATTGCAACTTTTGAATGCTTAAAAGTTTGTAAATTTCCTTAAAGACGGAAGATACAAATTCAGCTCCTTGGTCTGTTACAATTGTCTCTATCATTCCGTATCGCAAAATATAATTATTTACTACCGATATATATACCGATCTATAAGTTTTGCGGAGCTTTTGAACTAGCACTTCGAGGTCATGATGAAAAAGAAGATTCCTCAAATCCCGGAATTTTCAGAGGTTTAATAAATTTCAGTGCCGAATTAGATACAGCATTAAAGATCATTTTGAAAAATCTGTTGTTTTTAAAGGTACTTCAAAAACAATTCAGAATTACTTGTTAGATTGCATATTAGTGGTTGCTCAAGAACAACAAAGAAATTTTGAAATCTGAATATGTCGCTGTTATTTCTGATGAAACTACGGATGTAGCAAATCATTATCAGATGACTATAGTATTTAGATGCATTCTACCAGACGGCTCCCCAGTTGAACAGTTTTGGTGTTTTATTAATCCTCCTGATCAGAATGTGGATTTTTATCAGAATGCATAAAAACTATTTTATAACAAGTGATAAATAAACCAGAAAAATGTATTTCACAAAGTTACGATGGCGCAAGTGTAGTGAGTGGACGTCATTCAAGTGTTTATATTCAAAGTGATTATTAATATGCCTTTTATGTTCATTGTTATGCTCATCAACTTAACTTGGTTTTACCTCAAGCAACAAGCCAGAATCAAGAAGTGCGTGTATTTTTTTCAAATTTAAGTGACATTACTAACTTTTCTTCTCATTCTCCGCAACGAGTGGCAATTTTAGATGAAATTGTTGATCAAAAATTTCTCCGGTCTTCGGCCGCCAGATGGAATCTTAAAAGCCGAACAATAAGTACGGTATATGAATATCGCAAATTGTTGATATAATGTATGGAAAAAATAGAAGCGACTTCAAGACAAACTATAACAATTAATCTGGCAAGTGCTATTTTTCGTATATTGCAGGATTCAAAGTTTGTGTTTTCATCGCATAATGCTGCATGCTGATATTTTGTATAGTCAACTACAAAACACAGTGCAAATCCAGTACAAATACACGCAATCATAACATCTTTTGAGGATTCTATTAAAAATAGAAAGAAATAATATGGAACAATTGAAAGTGATATTTCTGAGTATGCCATTCAGACTAAGAGACGCTTTATAAATGAAAATCCATATATCTCAAGAACTGTAGCAGCCAAGGAAATTTGTGACACTATAATTACCCATGCAAAAGAACTGTTTTCTTTTACTAAACATTTAAACGCTTCTGTATTTTTTGCATCAGATAGATTTTCGCTATTGGAGAAGAGTCTTCCATTGCAGCATTTAGAAGCCACGGTAGAGGCATATCAATTTTTAGATAAAGTTTGCCTGCAGACAGAATTAGGACTAATTTATAGAGTATCTGATTTTATTAATTGATTAAATGATTTGTACTATTCATCTGTTGAAATTAATAACAGATAATTATCTTCAGGATATATTTTCTGCCACCTTTGCTCTATTACAAATAAATGTTACTATACCAATGACCACAGCTGAAGCAAAAAGAAGTTTTTCTACACTGAAGCGAATAAAAACATTATTACGGAGTTCTATGAATCAAGAAAGACTGACGGCCTAGAAATGTTGTTTATTGAGAAAAATGTATACAAGGTTTGCCAGACTTCAACCAAGCTGTTATAGCTAAGTTTGCTGAGAGTAAGTATAGAAGAATTCACTTTACATTCAAGCAATGTAATACAGTTTAGACATTAAGTGAACAGTGACCGTACAAACAAGAAATAATGGATTCCTACTCCATGTGAGTATTTTTATTACGATATTATGATAAAAATTTGCATGTTCTTGATTTTGTGAACCCCCTATGCTTTCGACCACCAGCCGTCACTGAACGCGTTTTGTGCTAATCTTCGTAAAAGTCAGCAAATTAACTTTATAATCTCAAGGAGGGTATAGGCCCGTTATATAACTTTGATAATTATCCTTGTAAATTGAAATATATATTGCAAGAAATTTGTAAAGATGGAAAAAAATAACTTGATTAAATATAAAGAGAAACAAAGTTGGCATCATCTGGAGATGATTAAAACTTAGAGTCTTAATCATCTCCAGATGATGCCAACTTTGTTGGCGAAACGCACGTCGAGTGTAGTGTATAGTGTTTTGGTGTTTTGTGGAAAACTCAGTTAGTGTTTACTATCTTACTAAAATTTAGTTGCTTGTTCTTCTAAAAAGTCTTCAATAAAAGCAAAATAAATTGAGTAACTTTCACTATGATATCATAGTGAAAGTTACTCAATTTGTTTTGCTAAAACAACGATATTATTTGTTTATGAAATTCATCCAAGAGCTGAATCGGTGTTCTCGGAGGCATGAAGCCTACAGTGCTGTCAGAACTGAAGATCATTCCGGCTTGCTAAAAATCAGTAGAGTTAGCAGGTCAAATGCAGAGTGCGGTCATCTTGGGTTTTCTGCGTTTACTTAGGGCACATGATTATGGATCCACGGTAACTAACTTCACAGGCTAGTGGGGAGTTGTTGTAGATAATACGCTTTTCTTACGAGTATCGGAGCCGTGGGAGAACTGTCCGGCATCCGGAATCGGAATATATATATATATATATATATATATATATATATATATATATATATATATATATATATATATATATATATGTCAAAACCAAATCCACAATCCACTACTCCAAAATTGAAACTACCAATAATCAGCCCTTGGATGAATTTCGGAATTTCGGCAATGAAATTTATTAAACCTCTGAATATTCCGGGACTTGAGGAATCTTCTTTTTCATCATGACCTCGAAGTGTTAGTTCAAAAGCTCTGCAAAACTTCATGCAATCGATAATTTTTGAAAGAACATACCGATTCTGTGCTACCTGTTCATTTTGTTGTCGAATATTGCGTCTGTATGCACTGTCGAGTTACTGTCAAATGTCTACTTTTCCCAACAGTTTCAAGGCCAATTGAGCATTAATATGAGCTTGGGTATTATCATGTTTTTTTTATTTTGTGTGCCAAATGACTCAGGTCTGTTACTCCATTTTTTGACCAGGACACAAACTATTTTTTTAAAGGTGCTCCGTGTTCTAGATTTCAACCGAACTTTGTCGATATATTCTGTATTCTGTCCTTATTATATCCCACTACATTAGATGTGGCACCAGTGAACATAAGGGTGAAAAAGAAAATGTTTTCTTAATGAGTATTATAATAGATCTACAAACTATTTCCTTAAAGGTGTTTTGCGTTCTAGATTTCAACCAAACTTTGTGGACATACTCTGTATACTATCCTTATTATATCCTACTCTATGAGTTGTGGCGCCAATAAGGATAAGGATGAAAAAAAATCATAAACGAATATTAATAGTAGCAATACAAAGCCAGTACTGGACTAGTTTCAAGGCCACCGAGCTCCGTATGGCATGTGGCATTAAGAAAAAAAAACATGGCGGAAGGGGCGGGGATATAATAAAACATGTCCGTAAAAAAACATGGCGGCGAGAAGAGCATGACGTCATTAAGAAAAAACATGGCTGCATTAAGAAAAAACATGGCGTCAGAAAAAAACATGGTGGTATTAGGAAAAAACATGACGTCGTTAAACATGGCAGCATTAAGGAAAAAACATGACGTCAGAACAAAAAATGGAGGTAGTAGGAAGAAAACATGACGTCATTAAACATGGCAGCATTAAGGAAAACATGGCCGAAGGGGGTAGGGGGTAAGAAAAAAATGGTGGTATTAGGAAAAAGACATGACGTCATTAAACATGGCAGCATTAAGAAGAAACATGGTGGCAAAAGGGAATGTGCGCGGAGAATTTGAAATCTGAGGAAATATGCCAAAAGGGCCTTATCATAAACTTTATCCGATTTCGATCTTAGAAGAAAGACTAAAATTCATTAAACTGAACAGAATCACAAGAGAGGATATTCTTGATAAGTTAATAAATAAAAAAGTTATAGACCAAAAAGAAAAAATGTATTAACGGTAAGAAAGTACATTTATCATTACATTTGGGTCCAATATTAACATAACAGAACAACTTTCACCCAAATTAGTCTCCTTCAAGCGTTATTTAAAGTGTAAAAATCATATTCGATAAGAAACAAACTTATGGCGTCACACACAATTATTTTAAAAAATTACTAAGATACAATATGGTATTATTATAAATGTCCTTAAAATATTAATGCATTAAAAAATTAATCAAATATTTAATTCCATACAAATATAATTTATTAAAAAAGAATTTTTGGAAAATCATTATTGCGCAATTTAATAAAAAAAGAATTTTGGAAAAAAAAAACATTATTGACGACCTGCCCAGCATATCACTGTTCTCGATGACTTTGTCCTCATCATCGGAGAAGACAATCACCGTCTCATCGTCATCGGTGTCGTCGTCGTCCATGACGATGAAGTCGTTATCGTGGTCACTGAAAGAAAGAAGTATAATTAAAAAAAAAGAATCAAAATAAAAAAAAAGAACTTACTTTTCCTCCAAGTAAGCCGGAGGTGTAGGGGAATAACTTGGTGGAAATAAGAATGCCCCAGGTAGATCTCGTATTGGAATGAAAGGCGGAGGTAAGTCGTCATCCCTGTAAGGTGGAGGCAGGTCATCATCCATGTAAGGCGGAGGCAGGTCGTAATCCCTGTAAGGAGAGGGTAGATCATCCAAATTGCTGTAAAAATAATTATAATTGAAAAAATGAATCAACTGACAAAAAAATTAACTTATTTTTCTCTGAAGTAAGCTTCAGGTCTTACTAGTGGTGTATATATGTTAGTTAACTGGACTAGACGAACCCAGGCGTTGAATTCACTAAAAAATAAGTATAATGTAAATTAAGTTAAATAATGAAAAAAAAAAAGAATAACCTACGTCTCTTCGAAATTCTTTTGCAAATTATTCACAGACCGAGACGGCATCTTTCTCGAATTCGATTTGATGTTGAAATAAAAGGGATTTTATTACACGTTCAGTATTTATGGTTTTTTTAATAAACACAAATCGAATTGCAGATTTTGTTTAACATAAACATTTTATAATCGCTAGAGCGGGAGTGTAAGGAATTAGTCGCGGTAATATGAGAAACTGCGTTCAAATTCAACAACGTCTATTAAAATATACTAAAGTGATTAAATGAACCAATAAAAATTAATTTATTACTTAATACTTAATACATAACTTCTTCAGATTAGATTGTGTGGTGACGAGCATGTTAGCAAGATGCGGGATGATTTATTATAAACAAAATCGTCGTCGGCGGTATTATTGCTACAGAGAACGTGATTTAAATGTAAACAAGCTGCCAAATTCCCTGCCGCTAGTCAAAACATTTTATTTCTAATCTGAGGATAAATCAATAAAAATGAATTTATGACTTAAAAATATCAATGTACATAAATATAACATACATAAAATATTAATTCCACAAAATAAACTAACAAAAAATAAAGTAATTCATTCAGGGAGGGATTTACATCAATAGCTTGAATCCAATGTAAAAGATAATATTTTGAACGCTTTATCAGAATTCTCAGAATCAGATAGTGGATGGGCTTTAAGTGAAATTATTAGTTTAGAAGTTAATATAAATAAATATTAAGTTGGGAACGGTTTTCATTACTTTTCATCCCATTGAAAAACACTCTGATAAAACATCATCATATCCTCATTACACAATAGTATTAAACGTAAAGATATTGAATTTCCTATGACGCTAGCGCAAATTTCCAAATATTAAAAAAATTATGTAATCTCTGTTAATGTATTTAGTTTGGAAATGGATTCAAAATCAAATTTTTCTGTTGTGCCCCACCGTATAACCTAATGAAAATTAGACAAAAATGTAAATTTATTATTAGTTCAGGATAAATATTTTCCAAAAATAAATCAAAATTTGAACCGACCATGTCAGATACTGAAGAACAAGTAAAAATTAAATACCATTATTGTTATATTAAAGATTTGTCTATACTTTTAAATAGCCAGCTCTCAAAAGATTACCATAAAAAAAATTTATGATAGATGCCTGAATTACTTTAAATCTCAGGATAAGCTAAATAATCATGTTGTGGATTGCAAAAAACTTAACTATTGCAAAATTGAATTTTGTTTATTATATATGCAGATTTCGAATTCTTGCTTGAACCTTTTAATGATGATGATAGTCCTTGTAAAACGAGTAGATATCAGAAACACATAGCCTATAGTGCTGGATATTATTTTAAATGTGGTTATAACAATGGCTGGTCGTATTACAAAAGTGCTCGGAGTCTAGACTATATGTCCTGGTTTGCAGAGGAATTATGCAATGTTGCACAATTTGTCTCATCGAAATTAAAGCATGTGGAGCCCATGAATGCTGAAGTTAGTTTACGGGATGCCAGTAAAACTTGTCATATTTGCAAAGGGAAATTTAACGAAACAGATAAAATTGTTAGAGATCACTGTCACCTCACCGGAAACAACACAGAGGTTATGCTCACAACAAATATAATTTAAATTATAAACATTCCTTTATTATTACTGTGGTCTTCCATAACATTGGAGGTTACGATGCTCATTTCATAATAAAGTTCTTAGCTGAACGAAATCATATTACTTTATTGTCTGAGAATAAGGAAAAATATATTAGTTTCACAGTTCACGATAATGAAACCAAATTGAGATTTAGATTTATAGACTTCTTCAGATTCATGGGTTGTTCTCTAGAAGAACTAGCTACCATATTGAATGATGAAAACTTTGCAAATCTTAAACGTGACTTTTCAGACTTAGACGATGAAAAATTTCAGCTATTAAAAAGGTGTATTCTTTTATGACTATTTGGACAACATTAGAAAAACTAGATGAACCGGAATTACCAGATATAAAATACTTTTATAATAAAGTAAACGACAAAAACATAGGAGAGACTGATTATGCACATGCGCAAATTGTTTAGGAGAAATTCGGTATGAGAATTCTAGGCGACTACAGTGATCTCTATATGAAAACAGATATCATACTATTAACTTGCGTTTTTGAAACTTTTCGTAGTACTTGCTACAAGACATACAACCTCGACTGTAGCCATTATTTTTCGATTCCAAAGTATACGTTTGATTGTATGCTTAAATATATAGTATGTAGGCTAGAAACTATTCAAGATGTAGATATTTTAATGTTTATTGAGCGTGGCATTCGAGGTTGTGTGAGTCAATGTTGCAATCAATTTTCACAGACTAAAAACAGGTATTTAGATACTTATGATGACAAAAAACCATCCACATATATTGTTTATTTTGATATAAACAGTTTATATGGTTGGAATAAGATAGAATTTGTACCATACGGGGAATTCCAGTGGACCGATTGCAACATAGACATTACCAGCGTGCCTGATGATTCTGAAATTAGTTATATTTTAGAGGTCGATCTCGAACACCCAGAAAATTTACACGATTTACATAAAGATTTATTATTCTGTTCGGAACACATAACTCCACCAAATTCAAAATTCCCTAAATTAATAACTACCTGTTACAGTAAGAAAAAGTATGTTATTCACTATAGAAATATTAAACAGGCCCTACAGCATGGAATAAAATTAACACATATCCACAGAGTTCTACAGTTCAAACAGTCTCCATTGCTGAAGTCCTACATTGACTTAAATACTTCACTGACAACTCAAGCAAAGTCAAACTTTGAAAAAAGTAACTATAAATTAATGAATAACGCTACGTTCGTCAAAACAATAGAGAATGTTCAAAAACACAGAATCGTTAAGCTAGTAAATAAATGGGAAGGGATGTACGGAGCTAAAAATTTGATTGCAAATCCTAATTTCCAAAGCAGATCCATTTTCAGTGATAACCTTATGGCCATTGAAATGAAAAAATCTCGCATTATATTCAATAAACCCCTGTATATCGAAATGTCATCTTAGATATATATAAAATTTGCGTATATAAATTTCACTATCAATATAATAAAACATATCAATATGTAAAATATGTTAACAAAATTCCCTGTGGAAAAATGTAAACATTTGTACACAGACACAGACAGTCTTTTGTACGAAATTCAGTGTAATGATGTATATGAAGAGGTTATCAAACAAAACATTCATATATTTGATACTAGTGATTATCCCCAAGATAATTGCTGAAATATTCCTCTAACAAATGAAAAAAATCCCCGGTTTAATGAAGGATGAAAACAAATAGAAAATAATGACTCATTTCATAGGTCAATAAAAAGCCTCAGGAAGTGTGTTTACTAAATAAAACTCAGCGCTGTATACAATCAAAATTACATTGAACAAACAAAAATTGCTCTTAATCCCTTCGACGATAAGAGGTCTTCCTGAAGTTCACGATACTATCCCATGGGGTCACTACTTCATAATGGACACCTAGTAACTTCATAGCTAATATTATTTTTTTTACTTCACATCAACTTTAAATCTCTCTGTTTTATTTTATATTTATGTATTTTTATGATAATAAATATGTACCTTTCCTTTATTATTATGGAAATAAATATTAGATACATATTTATTTCCATAATTATCATAACTTTTATTTTCAAAACCTAACCTAAAAGAAAACCGACATTATATTAATATCTTTGTATTTAAGGACTTGTTTTCAGTAGATACATTTTTCTATCTAAATCATTAAGAATAGTATCTTTATTATAAAATAAACATTCACGTATACAGTATGACTGAATATTACATGGATATAAGTTACATAATTTTAACATATAGGGACAATTCATAATTAGATTCACTTAAGATATTATTAGCTACATTTAAAAAGTTATTATAGAACTGTGCAAAACTTAAACTATTTAGTAAGTCCATATGAGATGATACAATTTTATTGGTGTTGATGAGCTCACGAGCAACTTTGTCAGATAAATGAAATGTGCAGAAACCGTTACTAATTTTCAACAATTTGATTCCAATAATTTGCGATGACATTAGAGCATAATGTAAAAACTTCACGCCTATTTCTTTAGGCTGTTCTGTCACCACATCGAACTAATTCACAATAAATTGTTGAAGGTAAGTAATAAAATCATCCCAATCCTCTCTGTTAAATGAGATGTTGTCTTATTTGGTGAAGTCTGGATTCACATTCAGTAAAATTCTTACAGCAGGAACATAACCTCTTGCGGCACTAAATCCCGTAGTATATATATATATATATATATATATATATATATATATATATATATATATATATATATATATACATATATATATATATATATATATATATATATATATATATATATATATATATATACATATATATATATATATATATATATATATATATATATATATATATATATATACAGAATTTTTTATGTCAGTATTGTATTCTAGAAGATATCGACCCTCGTTTTTCGCAGCTTCTTCATATTGTGCACTAACTCTATCCACTTCATGCCAGTAGTCAGAATCGGTACTAGATGTTACTGATGCCATAATTGCGGTAGACTAATGAATGGTCGTGGCTTCAGCCCTTTTTTATCGATATTTAAATTAAAATAAACATAGTTAAGAAAAGCCCCTCTAGTATCATAAAAATGTTCGTGTTTTCCATAAGAATCAATGCATAATTGGAAATACATTGTCTGAATCAATCCAGCTATTGTGAGATTCGTCGAAACCTAACCATTTTACGTGACCTTGTTAACTTCGTCTACGTAATACCTTTTCAACGAGATACACATCGGGAGTTTTCGTTTCCTGTAGCTCCTCTTCGTAGAAACCCTCGTTAATTCGTATACCATGCATACCCTCTAGCAAGTAGGTGGTGGGTTGATAAGTGGTACTTTAATAATTTTAAATAGTTCAGTTGTCCAATTAGGCGTATATCCTTTTTTTAAAACATGCTTATTCTTACTGATTTGTACAATATCCCCAATTTTGTAGTCGCGATGCTACCAACTTAATATTGTTATAAATTGAATTAAATATTTGTTTCTCATTCTGTTTAGTTACGTCTAACGTTCTCATTAATATTGTTCTGTGATGACTCTTGTTGTACTCTTTGACAATATCAGGGAGTGTATATATATATATATATATATATATATATATATATATATATATATATATATATATATATATATATATATATATATATATATATATATATATATATATATATATATATATATATATATATATATATATATATATATATATATATATATATATATATATATCCATCTGTATGATCCATTTAAACTAAAGTATTTATATAATTTCTCCTTTAGCGTTCTAATAACTCTTTCAACTATAGCTGCCTTCTTTACGGTAAGTGTACTGTAATGGTTTAACTTATAGTTTTTCATAAAGTTTTTAAAGTGAACACTATAAAATTCAGTACCCTGGTCCGTATTTAAATTTTTACATTTTCTCCTGCTATCCTTAAAAATGTCATTCATTGCTTGTGTAACTTCTAGTCCACTCTCATTTTTTATGGGTTTAGCCCATTCAATTTTTGAAAAACAGTCAATCACTATGAGAATGTATCTAAAACTGCGATTATCCTTAGCATAATTACACATTTCGGCTAAATCTGCTTGCCACAAATCACTATTACTTTTATTGTAATACGTCTTGGATTGAAATATTTGTGTGCAGACTTATGAAGCTCATTAATTTTTCAATGGTCTTTCCTATATCTGTTAGATATGTTTTCTATTGATATAAATCTGATGTTACCTGTCTTATACTATCCTTAAAACTTATTTAAACGTTCAAATAGCACAACAACATAGTCTGATAGAATAGAATTTATATGATCATCTACATATTTCTTATTAACTGCATCACCCTCGTCAGTAGGTGATAAAACATTACACAGCTTAAATACAGATCCACTTGTGGTTGAAGCAGATATGAATAATTAATTTCACTGCTACTTCGCGATAACTTTTCAAACTTATCGAGACTCATCTTAATAATGACTCAAATTGTATGTACGTCAAATATTTAATAAATAATTCCAGCCTCACGCAGTTCATTAATGACAGCTGATATTTCATTATCATGACAATCGGTATTTCCTGCAATCTTTGACGCATTCAAAAGTTTCAGTCTATCAACAAGATCATCCCTATAAACACATTCGATTGGTTTTTGATTGTAAACCATATTCAGACCGGATCCACTAGTTGATTGTGTTCGATTAGTTTTTTTTCTTCTTTTTACCATCAAATAATGGTCTTATTATTTTGATATACTTGGAAGACCTATTTCTATTAATTTGTCCAGTAGGTTGGTAATTCCTTCTATGTACATTATTAATTTTAAAAATTCCCTTATATTCAGTTAAATCATTTATATCATAATATGTGTGGAATGCTTCATAAAAAGTAGATTGTATAACCCCACTTTGCCATCATATACTTTATCATTAATAATTATTTCAGAGGCACGACCAATTCTCAATTCCAAATTACCAATATACAGTTTATTCATTTGTAAATCCAATCTAATGCCATAGGTTTCATCATAGTCTTTACGTTTAGTAAAAAGCCCCTTGATATAGTGTCTAGCTAAAGATGGATATTGTTCAAAATATTCATTAAGAGTAGTTTCCTCCGTTATTGTCATCCTCAAAGTTAGATACTTCATATTGAGGTTCCAAAGAAAATATATCATCCTTAATATCTGCATTTGATGTAGACTCTGCTGCACTAGAATTACGCTTTAACTTTTGTTGTGATAGACCTATACACTTCTTGTCTGTTTTCTGTAATATATTTACAGATTTGAGTTCTTTTAGTGGATCGGATAATCGACTTCATGAGTCTATTAAGAGTTTCGTTTTCGTCAGATTTTGGTAATTTTAATGCTAGATACTTTTTTCTGACAGCCTTTCATGCCTTATTAAATTTATCTTTAAGCAATTTTTTCTTTGACAGATACAATGGTTTAACCTTAGACACTTTATACTTTTCAAAAGTTATTTTATTAGATTTCATTGTTACAACCTTAATAACAGCATCAATCTGTTTTAAACTTAGCCTATTCTAAATGAGCTGTAGGGAGCTGTATGATCTGTATAAATGGAACTGTATGACCTTTAGGAGCTGTATGGCCTATTCTAAATGAGCTGTAGGGGGCTTCACAACCTGTATAAATGGAACTGTACGATCTGTAGAAGCTGTATGGATTATATAAGTTGTTTTTAAACAGAGGTAATCTCTTCGATTGTCTAACTGATAATAACTGATATAGTTTACGTTACACGCTTATATACTGATCAAAACCTTTTGATAACGGCCACTAGCTTATATACTGATCAAAACCTTTCGATATCGGCCACTATGTAAATCAAAGTCTTCTACGATAACCATTACTCCATACTTATCATTCCAGCATTCTCTACACATGTCTTCAAATTGCTCGAATGTCATATTGAAGGCCACGTGATCATCATGCACATGCGATAAATTGATTTTATCCTGTTTAAATGAAATTATGAAGTTCGAGAAATCGAGAATTGTTATCTCGAATGAGATGCTTAGGTATGCGGGTGTATGTTTGATAAAGATAGAAACAGTCTACAAGTTTATGTCTGCCTATACTGAAATGTGCCCTTATTTTGTCTTGTCTGTCACATTCCATATCGTCGAAAATGAATACTGAATTAGATTTAGCCTTAGATTGATCGATAATACTCTCACTACTTGCATACGGAAAATAGCCAACTCCATTTACGTTATGCAATACCTGCTCCAATAGTATTTATTTCGTATGAAAAAGTGATTTAGAGTAAACGTATATGTTTTCAAACCACAGTCCATTAGAATTGAATAATAAGCTCAGAAGGAACTGTTCAAAGCGTGTTCAAAGAAGTGTCTTTGAACACGCATTGTAAACTCTGAACTGTTTTACTGATTGTAATACTTTAATGATTAATTTTAAAAAGTGTGATTAATGTCAAACATCATCATTCAACATCCATATGGCGTCGCGTAAACACGTAGCATGACGTGGAGTAGTCAATAATCTAACTAATAAGTTGGCCTTTGAATTACATGTCCCTGGATATCAATTCTTTGGGCCTGGTACGAAATTACATAAAAGACTCGCTCGAGGGGATGCAGGTATAAACCATCTTGATAAAGCCTGCAGAGAGCACGATATTGCATATAGTAAAAACAAAAATTTAGGCAGATTACCAGTTCAAACAAGTCACTTGGGAGCGTGTTAAAACAAAGGAAGCTAAACTAGGTGAGAAAGCCGCCGCTTGGGCTGTCACTAACGTAATGAAGGTTAAACGTAAATTAGGTATGGGTGTAGGGGAACGTAGAAAAGTCGCATTCCAAAAGGCTGTCTTGACAAATATATCTAAAGTACTGAAAAGACACATAAGTCACAATTTAAAAAATATGTTGCAATGGCGTTAAAGGCGGCTCGAATTGCAGTCAAGAATGCCGGCGGTAAGAGAAAAATAAATGCCTAAGAGAAAAATAAATGAAAAATAAAAAATAATTCTACCATTACCGAAGTCTGGTAGTATTTTACCTTTGATACCGATATTTGTTGGTTTAAGTGCATTAGGAGCTCTGTCAGGAGGAGCTGCTGCAGTGGCGAAGACCGTAATAGATGCTAAAAACTCTAAGAAAAAATTAGAAGATAAATACAATAAAGTTTTGGAGGTAGTAGCATTAGGGAAAAAAGCATGCATTAGGGAAAAAAGGATCCGGACTTTACATGAAACAGTATAAAAACGGATATGGCTTTAAAGCTACCCAATAGAATACTTTCCGACATTGATTTAGTAAAATGTTAAAAAAATAAAAATTCCCTATTTCAGAGGTGTCTTTATGCGTGATGCCTTATCTGCTACACCATCTAGAAAATACTAAAGTGCCATTATTAATTTAGACACCGTAAAAGATCCTATGACACATTGGGTAACTTACAAAAAAAGAAATAATTCTGTTTTATATTTCGATAGTTTTGGATCTTTAAAACCACCCATCGAACTAGTCAAGTACCTTGGCTCGAAATGTAAAATTAAATATAATTTTCATGCTTATCAGACATATAATACGATTAACTGTGGACATGTGTGTTTAGAATTTCTCTATAAAAATAATAAACATGTGTGATTTTCATTCATTATGTCTCAAATATTCACGTTAAGGAGTCGAAGTTCTAATCTCTCCGTGGACTTCGACTCCGTACTGACAGAGATCGTATCGATAAAGATCATAGAGTTCATTCCGAGCTATTACATAATCGCTCTAGGAAACAACTACTCCTCGGGCTAAAGCCCCGCCAGGCATTGAATTATACCCAGAAGCGATCCTCGACCCCTTTCTCGTGTTTCTGCACGATCAGATAAAGTTTCAAAAAATAAAACCCGCCACAGGTAGGTAGGATTCGACATTTGTCCCGGATCGGAACCGAACGACATACAACTGTTTTGAACTTATTTATAGAGCGATTATGTAATAGCTTTGCTATTCGGGAACTACCTTGATAGCCGCTTGGCGGCTTGGTGGTTCCTTTCTCGATTTCCGACTTATATGTTACTAACAGAGATCGTATCGATAAAGATGTATACGCCATAAAGTTCATTCGGAATTTGTCCTGAATCGGCGTACCGTGTACGGCACTGATGAGAACTAACAAGTTCGAAACAGCTTCTACTGTGGATGTTAAATGTAAATTGAAAGCAGAAAATCAGTTCCACAGAACACCAAGGCATACTGTAATTATTCATGACTGCGTAGTTGAATATTTACCTCTAAATGGAATCGTAAGAAATGCAGCATAAAATAAACCTGTATTAAATAAAGTTATTTAAAAGTGTCGGATCTGAGAACATCATGATGTTGATTGCTGTCGACATTTAGGGATTTAACCTTCCTGAATTTTATGCTAAGGAAATATCTTTTGTAAGTGGCGTGCAAAGGGCTCATTATTTATTAACACCTCCAATGGCATACAGTACGTTAAGTCCTGAAGTAAAAGAGCAAGTAAACTGTTTGGAACGTTTTCATGATGGCCTAAAATATAGCAACAGTTATGTAAGTTACGACATATTGAATAACATCCTAAGTGATCATCTATTGAATGGTACTGGTGTCGACATAGTTTACGTAAAGGGACATCAAAAGAAGGAATTTCTTGAACGAATGTTATGCAAACTAGCTGCAACTTCAACAACGCCACGTCTTATAGTTAATATCAAACATATCAACGAGTACATAAGTGCACCACTTCCAAATTTTTTAAAAGACTTTCCACGATGTATTCATTATTATAATAATTTTAAATGCATGTGTAGTATAAGAAATAGTGTAAAACTATATGATTGGTTGTATTCAAATTTACCAAAATAAATAAAAAAAAGACTATTTAATTGGTCTCTGTATTTTTTATTTTCTGTATGTGTGTTACCTTAATTTTTAGTTGTTTACTAGACATCTGAGCAGTAAGATGCATCCTTCAGATAAATATAAATTATTATTGAATGAACATTACAGAAAGGTAGAGGAGTTGAAAAAAACTATCTCCTTTTATGAACAAGAAAAGCGTATGTTCATTAGTTTTACCAATTTGAGTATTACACCCAGATCAGTAACAAGCCTGAAAGCAAACTATCAAAACAAAAGTGAATTAAAAAAAAAATTCCTCCAACAAAAGTAGAGAGAGAGAGAGAAAATGTTAATAAATAAGTATAGTCTATGTGTACATACATAATGTACACATAGTCATGCTGCTGTTAGGTCGTCAGTTTATTCTATTATATGCTCATAGGCACTGACAGTTTTTATTGTTTAATTGTCAGCTTAGTAATTGAAACACAGAGACTAAAATGAAACATATTTATTCTATACATAATGCAGTTTTCAAATATGGTCATTTTTTTGAAATTACGTTAGACAAATGTAGTCCTTCTTGTCTTTCGCATTCTTGCAGCCGGCTGCAAAAAGATTGCATGACACGGTGCAAAACATATGGGCCGATCGCTTTAATTTCGGTGGTTATGTTGTTTCTCAACTCCTGCAATATGTGGGGCCAATCGACAAACATTTTGGACTTCAGATATCACCATAAGAGAAAATCGCAGCATGTTAAATCCGGAGATCTCGCCGGCCAATTAACATCACCATTTCGAGATAAGAGTCGTCCAGGAAACATTCGTCTTAAAAGTGTCATGCACATTCGATCTGTATGACTTGTTGCTCCATCTTGTTGGAACCATAACTCATTATTGTCTATGTCCCTTCTTCAGTGATGCTATTCAGCAGGTAGAAGATGTTCAATCATAGCCAAATAGCGTTGCTTTTTTGATTGACAGTGTGGTACAACGCACCACACTGTGACTTTCGCGGAATGCAAAGGTTGCTCATGCATTTCGTGAGGCTGTTCTACCGATCAGTACCGCATGTTATTGACAGAACCTGTTAAATATGGAGCGTCAAAAGAGAAAGCGAAATATCATTGCCTATGGAGTTACGGAATGCCCTGCGAATAGTTCCAGTGAAGAAGCTGAGCTTCATGATTCTGCGCTAACGCAAGATGTGTTAAAAACTATCTCTCCCACTTCTAGCAATGATTTCTTGAAAATCCAACGGTTAGGTCGTCGAACACAGGATCATGTCAGGTCCTTAAAAATCATACTCCACAACGAGAACGAAGTCTTAAACTATATTAAAAATGCTAGACAGCTGCGGACCTCTAACAAGTACAATAAAGTTTCAATCTCCTTTGATAGAACACCCCGTCAATTGGATTATTATAAATTACTAATGACGCAACTGGAGGTTCGTACTAATAACGGGGAAACTAATCTAAAAATTTGTCATTTTAATGGTATTCCTAAAATTGTTGTAGTCAATAATTTAAACTAAACGCACCCAATTACAGTACTCATACTTTGTTCTACCAAAATGTACGTGGTTTACGCTTTAAGGTGGTAGATTTGTACAACAACATATCAGCTAGTAATTACGATTTGGTGGCATTAACTGAAACCTGGTTAACCGCAGATATAGAAAGTAGTGAGCTGTTTCCAGATGACTTTGTTGTTTTTCGCAACGACAGATGTAGGGAGGCTATAGGCTTATCAAGAGGAGGAGGTGTCCTCGCGGCTGTCAAAAACACTTTAGTAAGTTCGGAAATAAACCTGACTGAAGTTCGAAGTGCGGCTCCATCCATCGATGTGGTGGGAGTGAAAATCAGTAATAGTCAGTATCATCATCATTAGGTCATCAGTCCTAAGACTGGTTGGACGCTAACCTCCAGGTTCTCCTATCTTGTGCTAATCTACGCATTTTGCTAATTGTGCTACAACCTACATCCCTTACTATTTGCGAGCAGTAGTCTAATCTAGGCCTACCTCTGCCATTCATCACTCCTATTTCTGTCTCCAAAATATCGCGGACTGTTCCCCCATGTCTCAGCAAGTGGCCTACCATTCTATCTCTTCTCATCCTTATGTTTTTCCACATACTTCTTTTCTCGCCGACTTTCTCCAATACTTCTTCGTTTCTAACCCTATCAGTCCATGGTATTTTCATCATTCTTCGGTAACACCACATCTCAAAAGCTTCTAATTTCTTCCTACTTGCTTCCCCTACCGTCCAGGTTTCGCAACCGTATAGTGCCGTGCTCCATACATATGTTTTCAAAAATCTTGTTTCTAAGTTTATTACCCCCGAGCATAAAAGTGCTTTCTTTTTGTTAAAAGCTACTCGACCCTGCGCTATTCTTTGTTTTATATCTTTATCGCTTCTTCCATCCCAATTTATTTTACTTCCTAAATAAGTGAAGTCTTTAACTTCCTCCAATCTTTCATTATTAATTTGTACTTTCGTTTTTGCTCTGCTCTCGCGCCCTCTGCACACTAACACTTTAGTTTTGTTTTTATTCACCCTCATTCCGTATTCCTCTGTCAACACTGCCTCCATTTCGTTCAATGTCGATTCTAATTCCTCCTTACTAGATGCTAATACTGCTATATCATCCGCGAATCTCAGCATTTTTAGTTTCTGTCCCTGTACTTTAATCCCGAAATCCACTCTATCTTTTAACACATTAATCGCCTCTTCGATGTACAGATTAAAAATTAGTGGTGATAGCGTACATCCTTGTCTTACTCCTTTCCTAATATCTACTTCCCTTTTTCCCCTTCTACTTCTATAACAGCAGTTTGCTCTTTGTATAGATTGTGTACTACTCTCCTATCTCTATACTTCATTCCCACGCTCTTTAGTATCTCGAACATTTTTTCCCATCTTACGTTATCAAAAGCTTTTTCTAAATCTACAAATCCTGTATAAGCGTTCTTTCCTTTTTCTATTGTTTTCTCTAACATTACTCTTAGCGCCAGAATAGCTCCGCGAGTTCCTCTATTTCGCCTAAACCCGAATTGGTCTTCTAGTATTTCCTTCGCTATATTTTCCATCCACCTCTGCACTATTCTGGTTAAGATTTTTGACGCGTGCGAAGTTAGGCTAATCGTTCTAAAGTTCTCGCATTTGTCGGCTCCTCTCTTTTTCGGTATAGTAACGATAATGTTCCTCTTATAATCCTCCGGCATCTCGCCCGTTTCGTATATGTATTTTACCAGTTCAAACATCCTATTTACTACTTTCTGTCCCGCACATTTCAAAATTTCCGCCTGTATTTTATCTACACCCGGCGCTCTATTATTCTTTAGCCCCCCTAGTGCTATTTCAAATTCCTCTCTCAATATAGGTTTTCCTACATCTTCCCTATCGATGCTAGATTCTTCCTCTAATATATCTCCTAATTCCTGACCCTCGTATAAATTTCCTAAGTACTGCTTCCATCTATCCGCTTTCTCCTCGCTTCCGATCAGTATGTCCCCCGATTGACTCCTAACGTTTCTACTTATTGTTCCTATATCCCTGAAGTTCCTCTTAATTATTTTGTAAGCCTCATCGGTTTTACCTACTTGCAACTTATCTTATACTTTTTTGCATTTATCCTCTATCCATTGTTCTTTCGCTTTTCTACATTTTCTAATGGTTTCCCACTTTATTGACTTATAAGTTTTCAGTCCTTCTTCGTCTCGTCTGTTTTTGTAGCCTCGTCTTTTTTGCATTAAGTTTAAGATTTCGTCCGTTATCCAGAGCTTCCTAGCTTCCCTTTTATCGTGTCCTAAGACGTCCGTAGCCGCGGAATCTAGACTATTCTTGATACTCTCCCACTCAGTTTCTGCGTTCTTGATTTTGTCGTTACTCGCTTTATTTATTAATTGATCTGTTTTCTCCTGGAACTTATCTTTCATATTCTGATCCCTCAATATGTCTACATTTATACGTTTCTTATCCTTCCGGGTTTTCAGATTTTTGAACTTTAATTTAGTTTTCATGACTACCAAGTTGTGGTCGTTGTCTACATCTGCTCCTGGATAACTCTTACAGCCTTTTACTTGATTTCTAAATCTCTTCCTAACCAGAATGTAGTCTATCTGATACCTGTCTATCCCTCCTGGCATTTTCCATGTGTACCGCCTCCTAACGTGATTCTTGAACAATGTGTTCGCGACTACCATCTTGTGCTTCTCACAGAATTCTATCAGTCTGCTACCTCTCTCGTTTCTATTTCCTAATCCATAAGGACCTACAATTTCTCCTTCTTTCCCCTCACCTACGACTGCGTTAAAATCTCCTACTATTATTAAATTTTCATGACCCTTCACAAATCCTATTACCTGATCTATGTCCGAATAAACGGCTTCTAACTCTTCCTCACTGTGGCTAGAAGTAGGCATGTATACTTGCACTATTACTGTTTTCACTAGCTTCGAATCTAACCTAGCCATCATTACTCTCTCGCTGTATTGTAGGTAGCTACATACTCTTCTTCCGCATAACGATCCCTACTCCCGCGTTTCCATTTACCGATCCTGTGTGTATTACTCTATAGTCACCGCTCCAAAAATCTCCTACTTCCGGCCAGCGCATCTCACTTATACCTACTATATCTAATCCTAACCTATCCATTTCTATCTTCAGATTCTCTAGCTTCCCTGCCTGTCTCATGCTTCTGACATTCCACGTTCCGACTCGTGAAATGCTACACTTCTTACTATCCCTACCATTGCACTCGATCACGTCTCCCGGAACAGTCCTCACCCGGAGATCCGAACGGAAGACTATTTTACCTACGGTGAATAGTCAGTATAACAAATTATTTATATTTGTTCTCTACATACCACCACGTACTTCAACTCAGGAACTGGAACAGTTCCTTGACGCAATTAGTGTATTGGAATGCTTAGCGCAAGAAGGTTGTGTTCTATTTGTAGGCGATTTTAATTCGTCTAATTTCTCCTTAGGTTTGGCAGATGGGAACAGTTTAAGTTTATGCAACTTTAAAGAATTTCACGGGTTAAATCAGTGTAATAACATTCTGAAGGAGTATAATCATATTTTGGATCTTGTGTTTGCTAACTTCCAAGTGCTCGGTTGAAAAATCTGTTTGTCCATTGCTTGAGGAAGATTTGCATCATCCTCCACTGTTAATTAGTTTTAATAATATGTTTAATTCATCTCCATCACATCAAAGCTTCGCTATGAACTGTTCTAGCAACGCTTTTAATTTTAAAAAAGCAAACTTTCCTTTACTGTATGAACTACTTTGTCATATTGACCGGTCGTTTCTATTAGGTATAAATGATGTCGAAGATATGTGTTCGCAATTTTATGAGAAATTATACGGCTTATTTGATATTGCGGTACCTAAATACACATCTCATACATGCATTCGACAATTTCGCTATCCGCCTTGGTTTTCAACGGAGGTGATTAATTCCCTCCGTACTAAAGCTTACCTACATAAAAAATACAAGAAGTTTAAAACGGCGTATTATCAAGAGCTATTTAGACATCACCGTTTGAACTGTAAACGTCTTATTAACAGGGCGTATAGGGATTTTGTTAGTGATGCAGAACAGTCCTTTTATCAAGACCCAAAGAAATTTTGGAATTTTATTAAAAAAAAGAAGGGATCAGCCCGTATCCCCTCACTAATGCTGTACAATGATATAGAGTTTTCTGATCCCACAGAGATTGTAAATGCGTTTGGTGCTTACTTCAACAGTGTCTTCATTCAGTCGCTTCCAGCTGACTCCGCTCGGTTCCCTGAGGTTAATCCAGGATTATCAATTACTGTCCAGAGTTCTACAATGTTCTACAAAGTCTCAAACGATGTAAAGACACCTTCACTATGGGGGTTGATGGAATACCCAGTTTTATTCTTAGAGACTGTGCATATGCACTTACGGAGCCTTTGTCTATCCTATTCAACAACGTTCTGAAACATTCAATCTTTCCATCGCGGTGGAAGGAGCATTTGTCCCATATTTAAGAAAGGCAATACTAATGACATGTCAAACTACAGAGGAATCTCATTGCTGTGCAATTTTTCAAAGGTCTTCGAGACGGCGCTGTACAATGTGTTATATGCTTCTACTAAGCAGCTTCACACCAACATGGATTCATGCAAGAGAGGTCGACTATATCAAATTTGACTCTGTTCTCGCAATACGTTTCCGAAATCCTGGATAGGGGAGGACAAGTCGACACCATTTATAAAGATTTTCAAAAGGCTTTCGACCAGATTGATCACAATATCTTGCTCCTTAAACTCAGAAGTTTTGGTTTCTCAAATTCATTGTTGGACTTGTTTAGGTCCTATTTGTCCAATAGAAGTTTCACGATCAGATACCAAAACTTTACTTCTAATTATTTCTCTCCTTCATCAGGTGTACCTCAAGGGTCGAATTTGGGGCCTCTTCTGTTCCTGTTCTTTATCAATAATCTTCCTGAAGTTATATCGTGCCAACAGTTATTATTTGCAGATTATTATAAACTTTTTACTGAAATATCTTCACCTTCGGATTGCTTTCATCTCCAACAATGTATAAATAATATGGCGTCATGGTGTGAGCTACATCGTTTATCACTAAATTTATCAAAATGCAAGGTAATGACTTTTACCAGGAAAATCAACTTTTTTTCTCATGATTATGCGATTAACGACCACATTATTGGTCCAGTTGAGTTGTTTAAGGACCTAGGCATAATATTTGACGCCAAATTTACTTTTGTGGAACATATCAATGATATTGTTTCTGCTGCATTTAGAACTTATGGCTTCATTTACCGTAATTGTAGGGAGTTTTCCGAGGTACGTGCCCTTAAAGCGTTATTTTTTTCTCTAGTGAGATCTCGCTTAGAGTATGGTTCTATTATATGGTTTCCTTTATACAATGTCCATTGCCAAAGGCTGGAGGCAATTCAAAAGAGGTTTCTTAAATTTTTGTCTTTTTTACTGGATGACGTATATCTGTCGTAGTCTCATGGTGAAATACGTCAATTCATGAAAAGCCTAGGCAGTACATGAACTGCCGGCATATTATGTAAATTATTAATGTTACAAAATCTGCCTAGGCATTTCATGAAACGCCGTGCTCGTCTCGGCACATGATGTTTCAAGTCGTACTACACGATCTGCCGTAAATTAGATATCGACTGTTCGTGAAGTGACCAGCGTTGCCCGGCAGATTGTGTTCTTTTATTTGTGCTTATTTGTTTTGTTTTGTTTAATGGAAACTATGGAAAGTAAGAGTGAAAAAGAACTGTTCGGCGATCATTACAAAGAATACTACAAAGCAAAGCCGAACAAACGACAGCAAACAATGAGGGCAGGGGTATGTAAAATGTTCATGCCGACCCTCTAAGGTGCAATGTAAGACCAATAGATGCATATGTCTTAAAGCAAAACTGCAATGCAATTCCAGATGTCACAAAAGTGGCCCGTGCGCCAATAAGTGAAAAAAAATTCTGTATATATAGGTAGCTAGTTTATTTTTTATTGTTGTGTTTTGTTGTTTATTGTAAGTTTGAGATCAGGTTTCTGATCTGATATTGTAGATCAGGTTTGAATAATATCTGTAAGCCTCTACTTATATAACCATCAAGATAACCATGACCAACTAAGAGCAGATGCTTTAAAATACTTAGAAAGAAACTGGTCCGAACTACAAAACTACGCCTTTATAGAGGACGATAACTTAAGATCGTTCCATAATTATTACAACCACATGAAAAAGACCTCTACATATGGAACAAGTCTTGAGATTCTTGCACTTTCCGAGATTTGTGACATGAATTTCTATATTTATCTTAAAGAACGGAGGACAAAATTAAATCAGATAAGGTGTACGGCTGCACCAACAGTAATAAGTAAACAAAAGCATACAAGCGATATATATTTACTACTCGTAGGCAACCCTGAGGCGGGGCATTTTGAGCTCCTCACACCCAAAAACGATAACATTGACCATCAAAATACTACGCGGAAACCTGCCCCACGTGCTTTGTCGGGATAACCGACAACCACTAAGACAGGATTAATAAGACAACGCATTACGTGGACCAAACAAATGAATTGTGAAGTAATGCGTTACTATTTTAAAGCTACACAATTGGAAACGATTACGAGTGGATACAGAATGGAATTACATAGACAGTTCACAATGATATACCCGGAGTTAAGCCCACACGTTTCTGAACAGAGATTAATAGACCAAAAGAGAGTTATACTAAAAAATAAAAAATTAACCCAACTAGAAATAGAAGAAATAAAAAAGGAGATGAAGAAGAGAAAAGCCGAGGAACTACAGGGAACCAGAATTCCACCCCAGGAAGATGAAGGACAGCATAACATAACAGAAGAGACACCAACAAAGGCAGATACAATCAAAGATAATGACATCCTTGAAGAAACAGAACACCCAAACAAAATCCTGGAAGAAATCACAAGAGAAATTGAAACAAACATGATAAGATGGAGAGGAAGTAACCCGATAACAAGACCACCCCTTCCTAAATTAAACATAAACCACCACACAAACAATATAATAAAAATAGTAAACAACGACATAATCCCGAAGTACCTTTCAAATGAGTCAGATCTAGAAGAAATACACCTCATTATATATGTATGCGCCAGTGCAACGATCACCTTAAACAGACAAAAAATCAACAGCATCGATGGAAGCGGAATAATGGTAAACAATAGAAAATCCAGATGGCAAATTAGACTAGAAAAAAGAATAGAAACACTTAGAAGAGACATAGGCAGAACCACACAATATATACAAGGGAATAACACAAGAACGGTGTTAGAAAAAATCGCCCCCATTATTGGTAATAAATCACATACGGTACCAGAAATCCTAGAAGTAATTAAACAAAAGCTGGCAGTATATTCGGCCCGTTTAAAGAGATATCAAACATCAAATGAAAGAAAGACGCAGAATGCATTGTTCAAGAAAAATGAAAGACAACTCAACAGAAATAATACCACCAAATAAAGAAGAAGTAACGAAATACTGGACAGAAATTTAGTCTAATATGACAAATCTTAATAAATAAGCGAAATGGATACAACAGGAAATAGAAGAACAAAAGGATACTTCAGAACAGACAGACTATCTTACCACCGACGAAGAAGTAACAGAGGAAATAATGAAGACTCATAACTGGAAATGCCCGGGATTGGATCACATTCATAATTACTGGTTCAAACAATTTAATAAAACACACAAATATCTTACACAACAAATAAATAAAATATTACAAAAGCCTGAACTCACACCACAGTTTATTACCAAGGGTCGAACTTTCATAAAACCCAAAGACGAAGAAACTAGGAACCCGGCCAATTACAGGCCAATTACCTGTTTACATACCATCTACAAAATCATCACCTCAGTAATTGCCAATGAGATTGAACGACATTTAACAAAAAAACAATATAATGACAGAAGAACAAAAAGGGTGTAAAAGGAACAGCCAAGGATGTAAGGAACAACTAGTAATAGATAGCATAATTATGAAACATATTGCAAACCATCAGCAGAATTTACATGTAGCATATATCGATTACAAGAAAGCATTTGATATGGTCCCACATGAATGGATCAAACAAATTCTAAATATATATAAAATACACCCTATCATACAAAACTTCCTAACAATAGTATTGAACAGATGGGAAACGCAAATAGAACTGAAAACCAACAAAGATAATATAAAAACAAATTTCATCCCAATTAGAAGAAGAATTTTCCAGGGCGATTCCCTCAGCGCGCTTTGGTTTTGTATATGCCTCAACCCCCTATCAAATGCACTAAAAAGAACACAATATGGATATCAAATAAAACAACAAAAAAAAGGCATTATATAAAATAAATCATCTGATGTATATGGACGATATTAAAATCTATGCGTCAACACAGAATCACCTACAAGGGCTACTGAAAATTACAGAGATATTCTCGAAAGATACAAACATGGAATTTGGTATAAGCAAATGCAAAACACTACATATAAATAAAGGGAAATGGGATTAAGAAAAAACTGAAGAGAAGACACTGGACAATCACAAACTACAACAAATGGAAGAAGATGAAGTATATAAATACCTTGGAGTTAACCAAAATACAAGATTACATCACACCAAACAAAATCTAATAAATCGATATAAAAGCCGATTAAAACTAATCCTTAAATCAAAACTTAACTCGATCAACCTATTTAAAGCCATTAATACATTTGCTATTCCTATTCTAACAATCCTAAGAAAGAGTAACACTACACAGGAAGGAAGGGGGAAGAGGAATGATTGATATACAGGAACTACAGGAAAAACAAATAAAATCATTAAGAACATACTTCCATAATAAAGACCACAAACTACACATATCAGTTTCACTGTGCGCGCGAGTTTTTCTACTTAAGAAAAACACTGGCAAACGATTTTAAATTTTATTTAAATATGTTTTCCGTTACATACTGTTTGACCGCTAAAGTTATTGTGTTGCCTTAACGACTATAATATTTAATTTATACATATAGATGACCTACCTCAAGAAAGCCGTTGAGATAGATCTGCGACACAAGCAAACGTGCCCAAAACCTAAATATTTGATACGTTACTGAATGGGGAACTGAAAACTTAAATTTAACAGTCTTTAACGGTCTGTTGGATTTCTTCGAATTAATCATGAAGCAAATATAAATATACAAGGAATTTAACTAAACTAATTACTCTGGGGTTTGGGATTTCATACATTTCCTCCCCCCTTTGACATATCATCATGTCAATAAATTTAAATACAATTAATAAATACACATTGAAATGTAATAGAGATATAACAATATAGTTATTCAGGTCGTAGTCTAAGTCCTTATAACTGGTCCTTTCACGAACTCACTTATCACTATCACTAGCACTAAGTTCGTCTTTGATGTCGGCGTTGTCGTTGATGGGCAGAACAGCCAGCTTCCGGACTGAACGAGTATAGACCCCCTGGTTAGTTCTGACAGCAGCTACCCGGATGAGCCTATCAGGACCTGCAAATAGCTTATCGATGCGTCCTGTTTTCCATCTCATGGACGGAAGATTGTCTTCACTTATAAGTACCAAGTCTCCTACCTTTAAGGGCATATGATTCGTTTGATACCACTTCTGCCTTGGTTGCAGTTGTGTCAGGACTTCCTTATACCATCGTTTCCAGAAATGCTGTTGCAACTTCTGAATTCGCTGCCAATAACTTAATTTTTTGTCTGTAATATTGCTGACATCATTTTCTGGGAGATACTGTGGATTTACCCCAATCAGGAAGTGAGAAGGAGTCAAAACAGAAAGGTCAGATGGATCATTGGACAAAGGAGTCAAGGGTCGGGAATTGATAATAGACTCGATTTGAGTGGTCAGTGTAACAGCCTCTTCAAAGTTTAGCTTTACGTCTCTTACTACTCGTTTAAAATGTTGCTTTGTTGAACGGACCATTCTTTCCCAAAGTCCTCCGAAATTAGGAGCTCTGGGCGGTATAAAATGCCACTCGATTTCCTGATTAAGTAAAAATTCTTGTACTTTACAAAATTTCTCATCCTTATAAAATTTGTTAATTTCATCAAGCTCTCGTTTGGCACCCACAAAGGTGGTAGCGTTATCACAATAAATAGTAGAAACTTTCCCACGTCGGGACATAAATCGTTTTAAAGCGTTTATGAAACATTCTGATGTTAAATCACTTACCAACTCGAGGTGGATTGCTTTTGTAATCATACAGACAAACAGAGCAACCCATGCCTTAGTTAGTGTTTTGCTACGCCTACTTCCTTGTTTTATGAAGATAGGACCCAAATAGTCTAGACCGACCTTTAGAAATGGTTTGCAAGATACGAGCCTATCACGAGGCAAATCGCCCATTTTTTGCTCTGTTAATTTGGAATTAGATTTAAAGCACGAAATGCAGGAATTAATTGATTTTTTAACCTCATCCCTACCCCTAATAATCCAATATTTTTCTCTCAGAGATGCTAAAGTCTGAGTTGGTCCTGCGTGAAGCAGTGAAATGTGTTCGTGTTTCACAATCAATTGGGTAACATGATTTTTTGGTGGCAATATAATTGGAAATTTCCTATCAAATATGAGCGGTGCATTACGCAACCTTCCACCAACCCTAATCAAATCGTTATTATCCAAAAATGGATCTAGTGGATACATTTTGCTACCTTTATGTATCGGCTGCCCGTTTTTCAGCATCGTCAATTCCGAACAAAATTCGTTTCGTTGAACATTTCGTAAGATTTCATCACCCGTTAGGAAACACGACTTTTTACTTTTCTTTCGTGTATTATTAATAAATCGCATGCAGTATGCTATTACTCGCAGCAGATTCGGAAAAGAGGAAAATTTATTCAAGGGTGAAAATTTAGTACACATTTGTACTGCATTAACGACTCTTCGTTTTTCCGGCAAATCCTCGATTGGCATTCGTGGAACAAATCGTGATTCTGGCCATTCAATGTTATTTTTTCTTAAAAATTCAGGACCGTTCCAGTACAATTTAAAATATAATTGCCTTGGATACGCCCCTCTCGATATTAGATCAGCAGGATTCGATTTATAGTCAATGTGATACCAATCCTCAACGTTAGTTATGGTCTGAATTTGAGAAACTCTATTAGCTACGAATATCTGCCATGTGTTTGCGCTTGCAGATAAATAATGTAGAACGATTGTTGAATCGGTGAAAAAATATTTTCTTTCAATATTCAAATCGAGTACATGAAGTACCTTGTCCGCTAAACGAGCCGCTAGCAGAGCTGCACATAATTCTAAGCGCGGTAGAGTTATCGTTTTTAAAGGACTTACGCGCGATTTACTACATATTAATTCTGCAAAATAATTACCTTGTTCATCTTTCGAACTCAAATAAATGCCGGCGCCATAGCCGCTTAATGACGCATCACAAAATATTATTAGTTCGTATCGCATACTTCGTTTTGGCAATATTTTTCGTGGAATTTCCAAATTGTTTAGTTCCGGAAGTTCATCGAGATATTTTTCCCAGCTACCTCGTATATCACATGGTACCGGATCATCCCAGTTTAAATTTAAAGTCCATAATCGTTGCATGATTACCTTTGCCTTAATTATTACCGGTGAGATAAGGCCTATTGGGTCATACAATTTCGCTATGCAACTCAATATAGTTCGTTTCGTAAAAGTTTCACTAAAATTTTCGCGATGTACCTTATACTGAAAACAATCCCGACTTGGATTCCACCACAATCCTAATATTTTCGCGGTTTTATTTTTGTCAAGATTAATCAGCGAAGGATTAGTGTATGTTGATAAATTCGGCAATATTTGAGGCGTGTTACTGGTCCATTTAGATAATTTAAACCCGGCGCTATCTAACACGTTTATTAGACCATCACGCAGCTCAATGACTCTGTTTATTTCATCGGCTCCGCTGAGAATGTCGCCCATGAAAATGTCATGCCGCAGCATTTTACTTACATCCGGAAATTCGGCCTTGCATTCGTCAGCTAGAAATCGTATGCAGCGCATGGCCGTGTATGGCGAATTTGTTAGACCAAATACAAGTCTCGTGAGGCGGTAGATCCTCAACGATTCTTCCTCAGAATCCCGCCAAAATAATCGCTGATATCCAAATGAGTATTATCGATTCTTATTTGAAGAAACATTTTTTCTATATCACACGAGAAAACAATTTGAGGTACGCGAAATCGAATTAACAAGTCGAACAAATAATTTTGTAAATTGGGTCCTGTCATAATATTATCTTTGGCGATAGCGAGGATAAAAGTGCATTTTGCCTCGACCGGGAATCGAACCCGGCTCTCCCAGTTTCCGGCTAGTTGCTCTGACCGCTGAGCTATCGAGGCACACTCATTATCCTTGCTAATGCGCCAATTTTAATGCGTCACTACATATCGTTTAAGCTTAATGCATTGCTAGACTTCGCAAACCCATCGTATACAATACGTACCTTTGTTGTCAAACTTATTTCTTTTAGTATACCCGAGTGTGGTAAATAAAATACATTATCACCATCCCTATGATCGTCTACTATTTCCTCTATAAAATTTAACCTTCGCATTTCGTTAATCGCTCCGCGGTAGCTTGCCCTAAATTGTGGATTTTTTCGAAATTTCCGCTCTAATGAGAGGAATCGTTTAAGAGCCATATTACGCGACTTGCCTACATTCGGAGGGTCATTTTTAAACGGCAATTGAACAACAAATCTTCCGTCATTTTCATCGCGTTTGACGGTATTAATGAAATGATTCTCGTAGATTTCCTCTTTCTTAGAAGTACAGGAATTAGGAAATTCCTTTAACTCTTCTTGTGTCCAGAATGTTTCTATTAAAATTTTTAATTCTGTATTACTATCCTTTACAACAAGATTACAAGATAATGATTTCCGCGTGTTAGGGACGTCGTAAGCTCCGCCTATAATCCAGCCTAACAAGGTTTTCGATAAAAATAGATTATTTGTTAATTTAATTCGTCCGATGCATAGAAGACTCCAAAATACTTCTGCTCCTAATAACAAATGAATAGATCTGCTAACATTAAATTCAGTATCAGCTAATCTAACATTTTTCGGGATGTTTAACTGCGATTTATCAAACGTGCTGTTAGGTAAGTTTATCGTTACTTGACCTACGACTGAGCAATTTAGTTTTAGTGTAGTCATAATGTAGCGATTCGAATGTAATGTCAACCGTTTGTACTACACTACTACAAGTCTGATTGACTCCTGAAACCGAGAATTTATTTTCCCTAGGTTTTAAACCTAATTTTTTAGCTACTGATTCGGATATTAAATTTAGTTGTGACCCATTATCCAACAGGGCCCGAACTTCATGAAATTCGTCATTGTCGTCTTTTACAAGAACAACCGCCGTTAAAGGGATAACTTGAGGATAGTTTCCTATTGGCGTGCCATGATTCGTACCAACCACTCTCTCGTTATTCGAATTTGACTCATTTTTCGTTTAATGTAAAAGAGTATGATTTTGACGCGACTGACAACTGGTACAACCCAATGCTTTACAGTCGTTTGTTTGGTGATTATCTCTTAAACAATTAAAACATAAATTTCTTTCTTTAACTTGGCGTATTCTTTCCCTTACACTTAGCTTAAGAGATTCGGCACACTGGTGTATATAGTGACGTCGTTTACAATAATAACAAGAAAATCTCGATGTCAGCACATGAGACGTACGATTGACTGAATTGTGCGTTTGAGGCTTTTTTAAATTCGCATTCACTGTGTCAGATTGCGGTCTAATTTGTTTATTTATACTCATTGATTCAAGGACAACACAATTCTTTTCTAAGAAATCTATAATTTGATCTCGCGACAAATGAACCGATCCTAACGTTAATTCGAATTCTTTTCGCGTCTGATAGTCAAGTTTGTTCATAATTAAAGTAACAAGAAATGCATCCCACGATTCGACTGGTATTTGCAAAACCTTTAACGCCTCTAAATTCAATAGCTCGGACCGCTTCACCCTTTAGACAAGATTTTAAGTAATGATATTTTTGACAATCGTCTAATGTGACATTGTTATGGATTAAACTTTCAAAAGCGTTATAAAATGGTAGCCACTCTGTATAAACACCTGAGAACGTTGGAAGGTTTATCACCGGTAAACGCACGTTACCCATTGTTTGTGAGGAACTATCATTTGCAATGGAATTATTTCCCACTACTGGAGCTACTCTGGCTTCAATAATTGATTGCATTTCGCTTAATAATGTATACCAATTATCTTCAAAATTCGACATTTTTTCAAATTCGGCCTGACTACTTGTTCCATCAACACTTTCCTCCGAGCTTGATTCGTTGATACTTATTATTTCGGAATTTATTTCCTCAAATTCTTTTCGAATATTAGGCATTTCACTAATACGATTTTTGATTTCTAAAATGTTACCATTCTCCGGAAAATGGCTCATAAACGCTTCGATGTTGCTTAATTTCTTTTTAACTATTGTTCTTTTAGTAAGAGCTCTTTTTAATTCCGCTAGTGACATTTTGAGAAAGCTAATTCCACCGATACTCTCAAGGAAATTGGTCGAAAGGAAATTACTTACCTATGGGGTTTCCCAGCAACGTTAATCCGCTGTTTGCAATCCTGTGTTGATTGATGTCGTTCGATGAGTGTTCACGTTTAACGCTTAATATCCACGTTTAATTTCTGCGACGATTCACTCGGTACCTTCTCGATAACTTGTTGGTTCACTTAGCGTTCGCTTTTCGATTTCGCGACGATGCACTAAGAGTTCCAAACGATTTACGATTTATTTTTTTTCACTGTTCGCTTGTAATTTATGTGACGATTCACTAGGCAGCTTGTCGATAATCTTTTCGTTCACTTAGTGTTCGCTTTTCGATTTCGCGACGATGCACTAAGAGTTTTAAACGATTTACGATGTTTTCACTAAAATGTTTGGTGGAGTTTTTCGATTTTTCCACCCAATCCGTCTCGAAGGACCATATGTGCTGTTAGGTAAGTTTATCGTTACTTACTGTTTGACCGCTAACGTTATTGTGTTGCCTTAACGGCTATAATATTGAATTTATACATATAGATGATCTACCTCAAGAAAGCCGTTGAGATAGATCTGCGACACAAGCAAACGTGCCCAAAACCTAAACATTTGATACGTTACTGAATGGGGAACTGAAAACTTAAATTTAACAGTCTTTAACGGTCTGTTGGATTTCTTCGTAGACGAAGCCTGACGTAGTCCTCCTCGACCACCAAATCAGGACAATGTTCGTCATCGAGTTCTCGGCACCCGGTGATGGTAACATTGTTTTGAAAGAGGAGGAGAAACGGACAAAATATCGAGATTTAATCTTCGAACCCCGTAGACTCTATCCAGACCATACTGTTAAATTGAAGGTACTGATTATAGGAGCCCTTGGTGGAGCGAGAGATACACTGCTTTCTGAATTAAAGAACATACCGGCATGCCGAAACTCGGCAGAAATCTTAGCCGGTCGCATGCAGAAGGCCGTAATTCTCGGCTCACTACGTCTACTCAGGGCACACGACTCGGCCCAGTAATCACTAACCGAGCGGACGCGAGGAGTGATTGCTGGTATTACCAGCGCACCTTCTGTGTGAGTCGGAGCCACAGAAAGGGGTGACTGGCTTTTAGTAAAAAAAATAATAATAATAATAATAATAATAATAATAATAATAATAATAATAATAATAATAATAATAATAATAATAATAATAATAATAATAATAATAATAATAATAAATAAGCAGGAGGGGCCGCACAACATCCATCTGGCCTTTGGTGAGTAGCGACACCACTTACTCCAGCTGGGGTGCAAAACCGGACCGGCAGCACCAGCGCACCCGGGAGGGGATAACATATTCCCCTCTAGTGTCGGCCGTGGGCTTACTGGGCTAACTCCCCGGTAAGCCCGAACTTCTTGCTCCAAATGGCAGAAGAGGAGGCCCCTACGATCGACCCCGTTCGGATAGGGGTCATGGGCAAGGTGGTGGGGCCCAAATGGATGGATTGCCTGGAAACGACGCACGCCAACGACATGGACGCTTTGAGTGGACCGACGAGCTGAGGGACGACCTGCTGCATTGCTATGAAAGCAGTGAGCCCATACGGAGGGGATACATGGCACGTATGCATGCCCTGTGGTGTGAATTACACCCAGAGCATGATGCCTTCACGCCGCAGAATCTGCGTGATTATGTATCCTATCTTCGTAGAAAGGGCTATGTGAGGACTGCGCCCCGATTGGCGAATGAGGTAACTGAAAGGCTGACTAATGAACCAGTTGAGGATGCGGTCTTCACCGTTCCACCAATAGTAGAGGGCCTCAGTACCAGAAGGGAGTTACATCGCATAAGACCCCCTAGGCCACAAGACCTGGCCAGAGTGGATGCTGAAGTTCAAGCATCGCTTCCAGAAGAGGCCGACATCTGGCACATAAATTGTGCCCTGTACACTGCCGCCGAGAGCTTCTCTCATATGGAGAGGGCGAACAACTCTTCCTCTCCGCGAGAGAGAGCGGAGTGGCGTGTACGGAAGATGGAGGCCAATATCCAGTCGGCAAGACAACAGGTATCTCGTATCCAATGTGTGATGGACTATATGGCGGCCAATAGGCCTTTCACGCAAAAATTACGTTGAATCGCCGCTAATTTAAGACGCGTCCATCACACACTTAAAGAGGTAGTGCTGCGTACCATCAAACAGCACTGCCTTGATAGGACACGGATGCTAGTGACATGCAAAAAGTCTCTAGTGAGGCGGGCGCGAAGACTGGCGGAAAATAATTTGTTCCGCCAAAAACTGTCGCGTCTATTAGAACCGCCTCAACCTGTTATCGAAAATCCACCGACTGTAGATCAGGTGGAAAACTTTTGGAAGGCGCTGTACGAGCAGAAGCTCCCACTCCAAAGAGACACTCCAGCCCTGGCACACTTTGAAGACTTTTGCGAAGGTCTTCAGCGACAAGAAGTGTGCCACCCGATAACCCCTGAAGAGGTTCGAAGGGCTCTTGCGGGCTCTAAGAACTTTGCTGCTCCAGGTCCCGACGGGATAAATAACTTCTGGTGGAAAAAATTACCTAGTATCCACCGCCATTTAGCCAGAATTTTTACCACCTGGCTAAATGGGGAGCAGCAAATTCCTTCTTGGGTTATTGAGGGGCGAACCGTGCTAATCCCCAAGACCGGAGATTTGTCCAACCCAAAGAACTACCGACCGATAACCTGCTTAAACGCCTGTTACAAGGTGTTTACACGCATCTTGTACACGCGAGTACTCCTAGCAGTTGAGCCGGTTTTCGAGGGGATATACGAACAACGAGGGTCTAAGAGGGGTGTCGCTGGCTGCAAGGAGAATCTGTTGATTGACAGATGTATCACGCAGGACTCCGTGCAGTTCAAGCGAAACCTTTCCATGGCCTGGATCGACTACCGAAAGGCATTCGATATGACATCCCATGAGCTAATAATTCACTTGCTCCAATGCCTTGTGGTGCCCGGTCCTATAGTGAGATGCATTCAAGAATTGATGCCGCTCTGGAGGACTCGGCTTACCATAACATCGGGTGATACTGGAGTCCGGACAGAGCCGGTGTCGTTTAGAAGGGGCGTGTTTCAGGGAGACTCCCTTAGCCCCCTTCTGTTTTGCATCTCACTGTTGCCGTTGTCCGTGTCCCTCAGGAAGACCCGTGGCTATAACTGCGGCACCCCTGGCGATCGGAGGCATAAGGTCACCCATCTATTTTACATGGATGACCTAAAACTTTATGCCTCCGGAGAAAGGGAATTACGCCAGTCCCTGAGGGTGGTGTAGGAGTACACGCAGGCCATCGGGATGGAGTTGGGGTTGGACAAATGTGCACTGGTTCATCTCAAGAGAGGACGAAGCCGGGAATACCCAGAGGATGCGCAGCTCGTAGACGGAAGCATCTTACATCACTTAGATGCCGGAGAGTCGTACGCCTACTTGGGTCTTGAGCAACGCTCCACCCAAGAGGTAGGTGTCGTAAAAAACGCTCTCCGCGGCAAGTATTAGCACCGCCTCCGACAGATCTGGTCGGGGAAGAACAAGGTGTCTGCAACGAACATGCTTGCCGTTGCGATCCTTGTCTACTCCTTCGGAGTAGTCAAATGGACGCAGGAGGAGCTGCGACAACTCGACGTAGTAACCCGAAAGAGGATGCATCTCAGTAGGAGTTTGCATCCCAGATCGTCCGTTCCACGGCTATATCTCCCACGACATCGCGGAGGTCGTGGACTCTTGAGTGTGGAGTGTCTTCATAACAGGATGGTTCTGGACGGAGCCTGTAAAGTTATCAGCAGTTCGGATCCCCTTCTCTGCATGGTCCGAGATCACCAGCATGCAGGGGTAGGAGCATTTTTATTTAAGGCAGCACGTAGAGCAGCCGATGATCTCGGTCTCGTCTTCGACACCGAACGGGCCAATCACAACTCTGTCACCGAGTTGGAACCCGTTCGGTTAAGAGCCCAGTCAAAGCTGCAGAGCATTTAAGAGCTCTGCAGCTTCACAAGGATAAGCCCATGCACGGGGTCTTCTATAGAAATATGGACGCCCTGGGCTTATCCGAAAGTCTGACCTTTGCTTTCTTAAGGTCAGCTGGGCTAAATTCAGAGACCGAGGGATTCATCATGGCTTGTCAAGATGGTGTATTTAACATGCTCGTCTATCGGAGTCATGTCATGGGTATGGAGGTCCCTGATGTCAGCTGCAGGGCCTGCCGTAGGGCGCCGGAGACATTGATGCATTTACTGGCGGCTTGATCGGTATATGCAGTCTCGGCTGATATCCATAGACACAACGCAGCGTTGCGGGTGCTTTATTATCATTTAAGGCACTCGTATCAGATAGACGAGACACCAGTGCTGCCTTACGCTCCGGAGGATATTGAGTCCGTTGTGGAAAACGAGAAGTGCCAAATATATTGGAACTATTCGTTTTCCACCGTCAGGCAAATACAAGCCAACAAGCCTGACGTAGTCCTCCTCGACTACCAAATCAGGACAATGTTCGTCATCGAGTTCTCGGCACCCGGTGATGGTAACATTGTTTTGAAAGAGGAGGAGAAACGGACAAAATATCGAGATTTAATCTTCGAACTCCGTAAACTCTATCCAGACCATACTGTTAAATTGAAGGTACTGATTATAAGAGCCTTTGGTGGAGCGAGAGATACACTGCTTTCCGAATTAAAGAGCATACCGGCATGCCGAAACTCGGAATAAATCTTAGCCGGTCGCATGCAGAAGGCCGTAATTCTCGGCTCGCTACGTCTACTCAGGGCACACGACTCGGGCCAGTAATCACTAACCGAGCGGACGCGAGGAGTGATTGCTGGTATTACCAGCACACCTTCTGTGTGAATCGGAGCCACAGAAAGGGGTGACTGGCTTTTAGGAAAAAAAAATATATTAATAATAATAATAAATAAGCAGGAGGGGCCGCACAACATCCATCTGGCCTTTGGTGAGTAGCGACACCACTTACTCCAGCTGGGGTGCAAAACTGGACCGGCAGCACCAGCGCACCCGGGAGGGGATAACATATTCCCCTCTAGTGTCGGCCGTGGGCTTACTGGGCTAACTCCCCGGTAAGCCCGAACTTCTTGTTCCAAGTGGCAGAAGAGGAGGCCCCCACGATAGATCCGTTCGGATAGGGGTCATGGGCAAGGTGGTGGGGCCCAAATGGATGGATTGCCTGGAAACGACGCACGCCAACGACATGGACGCTTTGAGTGGACCGACGAGCTGAGGGACGACCTGCTGCATTGCTATGAAAGCAGTGAGCCCATACGGAGGGGATACATGGCATGCATGCATGCCCTGTGGTGTGAATTACACCCAGAGCATGATGCCTTCACGCCGCAGAATCTGCGTGGTTATGTATCCTATCTTTCGTAGAAAGGACTATGTGAGGACTGCGCCCCGATGGGCGAATGAGGTAGCTGAAAGGCTGTCTAATGAACCAGTTGAGGATGCGGTCTTCACCGTTCCACCAATAGTAGAAGGCCTCAGTACCAAAAGGAGGTTACATCGCATAAGACCCCCTAGGCCACAAGACCTGGCCAGAGTGGATGCTGAAGTTCAAGTATCGCTTCCAGAAGGGGCCGACATCTGGCACATAAATTGTGCGCTGTATACTGCCGCCGAGAGCTTCTCTCATATGGAGAGGGCGAACAACTCTTACTCTCCGCGAGAGAGAGCGGAGTGGCGTGCAGTCGGCAAGACAACAGGTATCTCGTATCCAATGTGTGATGGACTATATGGTGGCCAATAGGCCTTTCACGCAAAAATTACGGCGAATCGCCGCTGATTTAAGACGCGTCCATCACACACTTAATGAGGTAGTGCTGCGTACCATCAAACAGCACTGCCTTGATAGGATACGGATGCTAGTGACATGCAAAAAGTCACTAGTGAGGCGGGCGCGAAGACTGGCGGAAAATAATTTGTTCCGCCAAAAATCCTCGCGTCTATTCGAACCGCCTCAACCTGTTATCGAAAATCCACCCACTGTAGATCAGGTGGAAAACTTTTGGAAGGCGCTGTATGAGCAGGAGCTCCCACTCCAAAGAGACACTCCAGCCCTGGCACACTTTGAAGACTTTTGCGAAGGTCTTCAGCGACCAGAAGAAGTGTGCCACCCGATAACCCCTGAAGAGGTTCGAAGGGCTCTTGCGGGCTCTAAGAACTTTGCTGCTCCAGGTCCCGACGGGATAAATAACTTCTGGTGGAAAGAATTACCTAGTATCCACCGCCATTTAGCCACAATTTTTACCACCTGACTAAATGGGGAGCAGCAAATTCCTTCTTGGGTTGTCGAGGGGCGAACCATGCTAATCCCGAAGACCGGAGATTTGTCAAACCCAAAGAACTACCGACCGATAACCTGCTTAAACGCCTGTTACAAAGTGTTTACACGCATCTTGTACACGCGAGTACTCCTAGCAGTTGAGCCGGGTTTCGAGGGGATATACGAACAACGAGGGTCTAAGAGGGGTGTCGCTGGCTACAAGGAGAATCTGTTGATTGACAGATGTATCACGCAGGACTCCGTGCAGTACAGGCGAAACCTTTCCATGGCCTGGATCGACTACCGCAAGACATTCGATATGACATCACATGAGCTAATAATTCACTTGCTCCAATGCCTTGTGGTGCCCGGTCCTACTAGTACAATGCCGGGTGACACTAGAGTCCGGACAGAGCTGGTGACGTTCAGACGGGGCGTGTATCACGGACACTCCCTAAGCCCCCTTCTGTTTTGCATCTTACTGTTGCCGTTGTCCG
The DNA here is from genome assembly GCA_037954035.1 of Rosalia funebris. NCBI lineage: Eukaryota > Metazoa > Arthropoda > Insecta > Coleoptera > Cerambycidae > Rosalia > Rosalia funebris. The sequence goes on along the minus strand of JAZFAV010000036.1, from coordinate 18,568,086 downwards.
TATCCCTCAGGAAGACCCGTGGCTATAACTGCGGCACCCCCGGCAATCGGAGGCATAAGGTCACCCATCTATTTTACATGGATGACCTAAAACTTTATGCCTCCAGAGAAAGGGAATTACGCCAGTCCCTGAGGGTGGTGCAGGAGTACACGCAGGCCATCGGGATGGAGTTGGGGTTGGACAAATGTGCACTGGTTCACCTCAAGAGAGGACGAAGCCGGGAATGCGCAGAGGATGCGCAGCTCGTAGACGGAAGCATCTTACATCACTTAGATGCCGGAGAGTCGTACGCCTACTTGGGTCTTGAGCAACGCTCCACCCAAGAGGTAAGTGTCCTAAAAAAACGCTCTCCGTGGCAAGTATCAGCACCACCTCCGACAGATCTGGTCTTCAGAACTGTCAGGGAAGAACAAGGTGTCTGCGACAAACATGCTTGCCGTTCCGATCCTTGTCTACTCCTTCGGAGTAGTCAAATGGACACAGGAGGAGCTGCGACAACTTGTCCGTAGTAACCCGAAAGAGGATGCATCTCAGTAGGAGTTTGCATCCCATATCGTCCGTTCCACGGCTATATCTCCCACGACATCGCGGAGGCCGTGGACTCTTGAGTTTGGAGTGTCTTCATAACAGGATGGTTCTGGACGGAGCCTGTAAAGTTATCAGGAGTTCGGATCCCCTTCTCTGCATGGTCCGAGATCACGAACATGCAGGGATTGGAGCATTTTTATTTAAGGCAGCACGTAGAGCAGCCGATGATCTCGGTCTCGTCTTCGATACCGAACGGGCCAATCACAACTCTGTCACCGAGCTGGAACCCGTTCAGTTAAAAGCCCAAGTAAAAGCTGCAGAGCATTTAAGAGCTCTACAGCTTCACAAGGATAAACCCAAGCACGGGGTCTTCTATAGGAATATGGAAGCCCTGGGCTTATCCGAAAGGCTGACCTTTGCTTTCTTAAGGTCAGCCGGGCTAAATTCAGAGACCGAGGGATTCATCATGGCTTGCCAAGATGGTGTATTTAACACGCTCGTCTATCGGAGTCGTGTCATGGGTATGGAGGTCCCTGATGTCAGCTGCAGGGCCTGCCGTAGGGCGCCGGAGACATTGATGCAATGCAGTCTCGACCTATATCCATAGACACAACGCAGCGTTACGGGTGCTTTATTATCATTTAAGGCACTCGTATCAGATAGACGAGACACCAGTGCTGCCTTACGCTCCGGGGGATATTGAGTCCGTTGTGGAAAACGAGAAGTGCCGAATATATTGGAACTATTCGTTTTCCACCGCCAGACAAATACAAGCCAACAAGCCTGACGTAGTCCTCCTCGATCACCAGCTCAGGACAATGTTCGTCATCGAGTTCTCGGCACACGGTGATGGTAACATTGTTTTGAAAGAGGAGGAGAAACGGACAAAATATCGAGATTTAATCTTCGAACTCCGTAGACTCTATCCAGACCATACTGTTAAATTGAAGTTACTGATTATAGGAGCCCTTGGTGGAGAGAGAGATACACTGCTTTCTGAATTAAAAAGCATACCAGCATGCCGAAACTCGGCAGAAGTCTTAGCCGGTCGCATGCAGAAGGCCGTAATTCTCGGCTCGCTACGTCTACTCAGGGCACACGACTCGGCCCAGTAATCACTAACCGAGCGGACGCGAGGAGTGATTGCTGGTATTATCAGCGCACCTTCTGTGTGAGTCGGAGCCACAGAAAGGGGTGACTGGCTTTTAGTAAAAAAAAAATAATAATCATAATAATAATAATAATAAATAAGCAGGAGGGGCCGCACCACATCCATCTGGCCTTTGGTGAGTAGCGACACCACTTACTCCAGTTGGGGTGCAAAACCGGACCGGCAGCACCAGCGCACCCGGGAGGGGATAACAGATTTCCCTCTAGTGTCGGCTGTGGGCTTACTGGGCTAACTCCCCGGTAAGCCCGAACTTCTGGTTCCAAATGGCAGAAGAGGAGGCCCCCACGATCGACCCCGTTCGGATAGGGGTCATGGGCAAGGTGGTGGGGCCCAAACGGATGGATTGCCTGTAAACGACGTACGTCAACGACATGGATGCTTTGAGTGGACCGACGAGCTGAGGGACCTGCTGCATTGCTATGAAAGCAGTGAGCCCATACGGAGGGGATACATGGCACGTATGCATGCCCTGTGGTGTGAATTACACCCAGAGCATGATGCCTTCACGCCGCAGAATCTGCGTGATTATGTTCTATTATATTATTTCTATCTTCGTAGAAAGGGCTATGTGAGGACTACGCCCCGATTGGCGAATGAGGTAGCTGCAAGGCTGCCTAATGAACCAGTTGAGGATGCGGTCTTCACCGTTCCACCAATAGTAGAGGGCCTCAGTACCAGAAGGGGGTTACATCGCACAAGACCCCCTAGGCCACAAGACCTGGCCAGAGTGGATGCTGAAGTTCAAGCATCGCTTCCAGAAGGGGCCGACATCTGGCACATAAATTGTGCCATGTACACTGCCGCCGAGAGCTTCTCTCATATGGAGAGGGCGAACAACTCTTCCTCTCCGCGAGAGAGAGCGGAGTGGCGTCTACGGAAGATGGAAGCCAAGATCCAGTTGGCAAGACAACAGGTATCTCGTATCCAATGTGTGATGGACTATATGGCGGCCAATAGGCCTTTCACGCAAAAATTACAGCGAATCGCCGCTAATTTAAGACGCGTCCATCACACACTTAATGAGGTAGTGATGCGTACCATCAAACAGCACTGCCTTGATAGGATACGGATGCTAGTGACATGCCACTAGTGAGTCAATGAAAAGTCACTAGTGAGGCGGGCGCAAAAATTGGCGGAAAATAATTTGTTCCGCCAAAAACCCTAACGCCTATTCGAACCGCCTCAACCTGTTGTCGAAAATCCACCGACTGTAGATCAGGTGGAAAACTTGTGGAAGGCGCTGTACGAGCAGAAGCTCCCACTCCAAAGAGACACTCCAGCCCTGGCACACTTTGAAGACTTTTGCGAAGGTCTTCATCGACCAGAAGAAGTGTGCCACCCGATAACCCCTGATGAAGTTCGAAGGGCTCTTGCGGGCTCTAAGGACTTTGCTGCTCCAGGTCCCGACGGGATAAATAACTTCTGGTGGAAAAAATTACCTAGCATCCACCGCCATTTAGCCAGAAAAATAATAATAAGTTCTCGGCACCCGGTGACAACAGCAAACGTGCCCAAAACCTAAACATTTGATACGTTACTGAATGGGGAACTGAAAACTTAAATTTAACAGTCTTTAACGGTCTGTTGGATTTCTTCGTAGACGAAGCCTGACGTAGTCCTCCTCGACCACCAAATCAAGACAATGTTCGTCATCGAGTTCTCGGCACCCGGTGATGGTAACATTGTTTTGAAAGAGGAGGAGAAACGGACAAAATATCGAGATTTAATCTTCGAACTCCGTAGACTCTATCCAGACCATACTGTTAAATTGAAGATACTGATTATAGGAGCCCTTGGTGGAGCGAGAGATACACTGCTTTCTGAATTAAAGAGCATACCGACATGCCGAAACTCGGCAGAAATCTTAGCCGATCGCATGCAGAAGGCCGTAATTCTCGGCTCGCTACGTCTACTCAGGGCACACGACTCTGTGTGAGTCGGAGCCACAGAAAGGGGTGACTGGCTTTTAGTAAAAAAAAAAACAATAATAATAATAAAATTGCGCCTCATCGGACATGATTAGATTATTCAAAACATCTGGAAATTGCCTCTGAACCTCGACTATGCATCCCGTTCGAATAGACACCGTAACACAAAAAATTGCCGGACCCTGTACATCGCCCATATAATACAAAAAAAATGTTTGTCTACTTTGATACAAAGAACAATGATAGTTGGAAAAATATGACACTTTATATTTTTAATAATCATATTTCCACGCTTTTGCCTCGATACCAAATGATGCTAAAAGTAAAAATATAAAATAAAAATACGATTTCATAATGGTACAAGTGGAGATTTAGATTGGAGCATTTTTAAAGGTACATGCGTGACTCCTATTGATATATTTAAAGATTATAATGAGCAACAATCAGCTACAATTCTACTGTACTACATTACACTATATTCTTTTATTTTAATTCTGAAGTGTCTTATTAGAAATATTAGCAAAAAGTGGTTGATGCTGAACTAGTGCCATTATAAAACTCTACGAAGATGTTTCACGAGAAAAATTCAAGGAACTGAGTACCAGTAAGCCTGCCAACATTACATATCACATTAAAGACCTCCAGACTGACACTATAGTTCACTATAATCACATTAAATATACATTAGAAACATATGATCGCGCTGAAAATTTATGCAATCAAATATTACTGGGATCCATCGGTCTAGACGAATTTTGCAGGGACATGTTGGAAGCTGGTTTCTTCAAATTATTATACTCCATTAGAAAAACATTACCTTCTGAATATATTGTAAACAATATTTATAGTGAAGATGTAGTTGATTAAATATTTACTAAAGAATTGTTTTTTTTTTTTGCGCACTTCTGTACAGTTCCATTTTTTGTGAACGATCCGAACGAAACATTCCGATCCTCCTAACTCTCCAAGATTGTTTACATAACGTGCTTTATGGACTTTTATTCAAAAGACACAGATGTTATTTAATGCGATTCTGATTTATGACCTTGATCCTAATTCCGATGTTAGACGGCTTTAATCACAGTCTACAATAGCGGCAAACACCAGTTTGTTTACATTTAAGTCACGTTTCTTAACCCAGCCGGCGACGCTCTCTTCAAGAAGTAAAGACTTGTTTTTGTGTGTTTTAACGCGGAATTTGCATTCTTTGTAATAAACGACAAGTATGAATTTTAGTCTTCATTTGATTGAAATCGAATAAAATTTATGTTAAGGCCCTTTTGATATATTTCCTCAGATTTCAAATTTCTCGCGTACTCCCCCGGTTGCCGCCATGTTTTCTTCTTAATGCTGATATGTTTAATGACGCCATGTTTTTTTCTAATACCACCATTTTTTTTCTTAACACTACCCTCTTCCGCCATGTTTTTTTCTTAATTCTGCCATGTTTAATGACGTCATGTTTTGTTCCTAATACCACCATTTCTTTTTTCTGACACCATGTTTTATCTTTAATGCTGCCATGTTTAATGACGTCATGTTTTTTCTCAATACCACAATTTTTTTTCTGACGCCATGTTTATTCCTTAATGCTGCCATGTTTCATGACGTCATATTTTTTTCCTAATAATACCATATTTTTTGTCTGGCCCCATGTTTTCTCCTTAATGCGACCATGTTTAATGACGTCATGTTTTTCTCGCCGCCATGTTTTTTTATTAATACCGCAATATTTTTTTCTTACCCCAACCCCCTTCTTATTCGCCTGAAGAGCCTCTGGTCATTGACCAACAAGCACCAATGAAGTAACTTCTTCAGAACTACTAGAGCAACATCTAGAATATCCGGGCGGTAATCCGACGAATTAACTCATCTTTGGTCACTCCCGATGGACACGTGCCATCTGGAGCTCGATGACCTTGAAACTGGTCCAGTACTGGCTTTGTATTACTACTATTAATAGATCCACAAACTATCCATTAAAGGTGTTCCGCGTTCTAGATTTCAACCAAACTTTATGGGTATACTCTGTATTATATCCTTATTATATCCCACTATATGACATGTGGCGCCAATGAGCATAAGGGTGAAAAAGTATATATTTTCATAAATGAATACTAATAGATCCATAAACTATTTCGTGTAAAGGTGTTCCGCGTTCTAGATTTCAACCAAACTTTGTGGACATACTATGTATACTATCCTTATTATATCCCACTCTATGAGATGTAGCGCCAATAAGGATAAGGATGAAAAAAATCATAAACGAATATTAATAGATCCACAAACTATCTCTTAAATGTGATCCGCGGTCTAGATTTCAACCAAACTTTGTAGGTATACTCTGTATTCTATTCCTATTATATCCCACTATATGACATGTGGCGCCAATGAGCATAAGGGCGAAAAAAAATATTTTCATAAATGAATATTAATAGATCCACAAACTATTTCGTTTAAACGTGTTCCGCATTCTAGATTTCAACCAAACTTTGTGGATATACTCTGTATATTATAACGAATTTACTAGAAAGTTCTTTATTTCTCGAACACTTATTTACAACTCAACTATTCACAAGTCAAACTAACTAACTAACTTTCTTTCTAGTTTAACTTTATAAATTAATTTTCGCACTGTATATCACTTTCGCACTATATATCGCTCACTATCGTGGTCCAAATTCAACTAACTGCTGGCCGGACGTCACAATTCTTATATAGGCAGTGGAACGTTTCTCCAGGCGTTTCTAGACAAAGAACTTTGGCGAACCTTCTAGTATAGAACGCGCTGGAAGTTAATAGTGCACGCTCTCAAGGTTTCGAATATTCCCGGCGTTTGGGATCGCTCGAGGCGTTCGTGACACTGCCCCCTCCTAGTACTGATCGTCCCAATGAGTAGATTGCCCTCGGAATGGTGACAAGCGGTCGATGTGAACAACTTTCATTTTGGCACGTGGTCCTTTCTGGATTCGGTAAACTGGGTCATTTATTCTGGTCACAATCTTGTAAGGACCCTCCCAGGATTTCTGCAACTTCGGACATCGGCCCTTTTTGCGAGACGGATTGTATAACCAGACTAGGTCGCCTTCTTGAAAACCTTCAGTATTCGTCCTTCGGTCATACCTTGTCTTCATTCGGTCGCTTTCAAATCTGGTTTTTTCTCGCACGGCCTTATAAGCCTCTTGGAGATGTTTCTCCAAGGACTGTAGGTAGTGTTCGGGTATCATCGGTTGATCAGTCGGTCTTCCGATCATTAAATCCACCGGCAGTCTTAACTCCTTGCCAAAGATAATGCGAGCTGGTGTTTGCCCAGTAGTTTCATGGACAGCAGTTCTATAGACCAACAGGAACATTGGTATGTGTTGGTCCCAGTCGGTTTGGTGCTCCCAGTGTACCATTGAATCTCTCGACCATTCCGTCCGATTGGGGATGTAATGGTGTTGTTCTGGTCTTTCGAATTCCGAGCAACTGACACTCCCTGGAACACACCCGATTCAAAGTTTCTGCCTTGGTCGGAATGTAGTTCTAATGGAACTCCAAAGCGGCTGACCCAATTGTCGACAAGTTGCTCGGCTACAGTGGTTGCCTACTGGTTAGGTATGGCGTAAACTTCCGGCCATTTGCTGAAGTAATCCATAGCCACCAAGATGTAACGATTTCCCGATTCAGTGCGTGGAAATGGCCCGGCGACGTCGATAGCAATTCACTCAAAGGGAGCACCGACGTTGTATTGCTTCATGCGTCCCCGGCGCCGAGTGTATGGGCCCTTGCTGCTAGCGCAGACGTCGCATTTCCTGCACCAATCTTCTACGTCTGATCGACTTCCTACCCAGTAGAATCGTTCCTTCACTTTATCCATGGTCTTAGCTACGCCAAAGTGCCCTCCTCCAGTTCCGCCGTGAGCATTTACCAAAACCTCGGCCACTCTATTCTTGGGTAGCACGATCTGTAGTCGATTCCTTGCATCATCCGGACTTTCCCAAACTCTTTTCAGAACCCCGCCGTCAATAACCAGTGAGTCCCATTGAGCCCAGTAACATTTCGTAATTGCGCCGAGGTAGCTGATATCCGCCTATAATGGTCTATTCTCTCCTGTTTCTTTCCAACGCATTATAGGTCCAATATATTCGTCGTTCCTTTGATCCTCGGCTAGTATGTTGGTATCAAAATTTTCATCCGGCTGTACAGTTGTTAGGCAACGAGTCACTTGAGAGAATCCTTCCCTTTGCTCTAGATTCAAACAGTGCTGGCAGTTATCATTTACACATGGCCTTCTAGACATGGCGTCAGCATTGTGGTGATGCTTTCCAGCTCTGTGCCCAATGGTTAAATCAAAGACCTGTAATCGCTGAAGCCATCTCGCAATTTGCCCTTCTGGATTTTTGAATTGGAGTAGCCACTTAAGAGAAGTGTGATCGGTTCCTAACAGAAAGTTTCGTCCGTACTTGTGGAAATGATCCAAAGTCTTCACTACGGCTAAAAGTTCCCGTCGAGTTACACAGTAGTTTCTCTCGGGTTTGGACAAGGCTTTGCTGAAATAGCCAATTACTTTCTCCTGTCCATCCTGTTCTTGCGACAGTACTACTCCAATTCCCTTACTGCTGGCATTGGTGTCTACGATGAATGGTTTGTCAAACTGTGGATAGCCTAATATTGGAGCTGTAATCAGTTTTTTCTTAAAAGTCTCAAAGGATTCTTCGCAAGCTTCGTCCCATTGGAAAATAATTCCATCTTCTGTCAATTTATGTAGGAGCCTCGCGATATCGGCGAATCCTCGAATAAACCTTCTGTAGTACGAGCAGAGACCTAAGAAACTCCGTAATTGATGCTGGTCTTTAGAAACTGGCCAGTTGTACACCGCTGTCGTCTTCTCTGGGTCAGTGCCTACGCCCTCTGCACTGATGACATGCCTAAGGTATTTGACCTCCGAGCAGAACAGATTACATTTCTTTGGACTAAGCTTTAGCTTTGCAGCGGCCAGCTTCTTGAACACTTCTCACACGTTCGTCAAATGTTCTTCAAAACTTTTTCCCAGGATGACTACGTCGGTCGAGGTAAACCAAGCAGATCTTCCAGTTTAGTCCTCGCAACACAGTGTCCATCAGTCGCTCGAAGGTGGCGGGGGCATTACACAGACCAAACGGCATTATGTTGAAATGCCAGAGTCCATTTCCGATAGTAAAAGCGGTTTCTCCTTGTCATTCGGATGCAGCTCCACTTGCCAATATCCACTCTTCAAATCCAGCGTCGAAAACCACTTCGCTCCAGATAGGATATCTAGTGCTTCATGCGTCATCAATCAATCAATCCGTGGCAAAGGATAACTATCTTTTTGAATGACGTCATTCAAAACTACACTACTACACTACTAAACTACGTCGACTACATTCGACGCAGAACCTTGTTGACCCATCCTTCTTCCGTACAAGAACTATGGGAGAAGCCCATGGACTCTGAGAGGGTTCGATAACACCTTGCTCTTCCATGTTCTTAATTAACTCGTTGACTTCTTCCTGCTTAGCCCAAGGTACTCTTCTGGGGGCATGCTTGATAGGTCGCACCGACCCTGTGTCAATCCGGTGATAGGCCATGCTAGTTCGGCCAAAGTCGTTTTCGGAGAGTGCGAGGACGTGATTAAATTCCGCCAATAGTTTCTCTAGTTGTCCAATTTGTTCTCTACGTAAGTGGGTACTAGAGCGTTCTAATAATTCACGAAGCGTAGTTGGTAGTTGCTTGTTTCTTTGAGAATCTTTTTCTTTCTTCCACTTCGCAGTTACGAACTAGTGTGACCGTCTCGAACGTTCCTAACATTGTTCCTCGGGTGATCTTCTGCTCAGTCTTTCAAATTGGCAACTCTTACTGGAATTGTCTTCCCCGTCTTCACAAGTGTCCGTCCAGTTAATATGGCTTTTTCTGTTAAGTCCATGTTATTAGGCTCCACCACTCCCACTAGTCCTCCATCAACGCCAGTTACTTCCACATGTTACCAGCTCATGCTGAAAGTGTGCTCACTTTCAGCAAGAGCTGGTAACAGTTCACCTTTGACCACCACTACCTTGCTTGTGGTAACGTCGCTCCTGGAGTTAGTCATTACTATCTCCTGGCTTCCGATGCGCATTGTACTTGACCCTAGGTCCAGCTTGATGTTGTGTTCTTCCATGAAATGCAGTCCAAGGATGGCATCATCAGTTATGGGTGCTATCAGGGCCCGATGTACAATGCATATATCCCCTAATTGCAATTCCACGTCACATTCTCCTTGGATTTCTGTGGTTTCGCCTGTCGCTGTTTTCAACAACAGCTTCTTTCTCAAGGGTTTTATTCGCCATGCAACCGCCTTAGAAGGCCGAATAAAAGTTCTTGATGCTCCAGTATCCACAAGCATCTTCGCACTGTGGCCGTTGATGGTGCCTTCGAGGAGCAGTGATCCACAGCTGTTGGCTTTGCTGATGACGATTGTCGATGGGGCTTGGTGGGAGAGTGAAGCCAACTTGCGCCCCTAAAAGTCGGCTGCTTTTAGTTTTCCGACTGCCTGTCTCTACTGCTCACTTGATTCCCGTGAGCTCGGCAATCACATCGAAGATGTCCCATGGGACTGCAACTCCAGCACCTTAGTCTGCATGGCTCTCGGTTTTCCAACAAAGCCTTCTTCAGCTCCAGCAGGAAGTTACCAATTTGATCCTGTTTGGTCTCTTCCTCATCGTTGACTTCGGCCATGCGCACCCGCACGTGCCCTTTCGATGCTTGCTTTGCGGCCTCAAACTCTAGGCGCACGCCTAATGCTTTGCTGGGAGTGTCATGTCGTGACATTCTCAGCACCTGCTGCATGTTCAGATCTCTCAAGCCATCGATAAATGTTTGCACGCACAGTTGATTTGCAAACTCCTGAGGTGCTGTTGGGTATGCCAGCTGTACTAGTCGGTCAACGTCTGCCCCAAATTGTTGCAATGTCTCGCTGCTCCTTTGATTTCGGCTCTTCAGTTGCATTTGGTAGACTTGTTGCATGTGTTTGTCACCGTAGCGCATCTCCATACGATCTACTACTGTTGTAAAATTCTGTTGACTTTCCGGAATAGACCGGAGTATATCGAGAGCCTCTCCTCTTAAGGCGACGATAAGAGCTATAGCCTTTTCCTGATCGTCCCAATAGTTTGCGCAAGCAGCAGCCTCAAATTGTCTTCGATATACCGACCAAGGAATCGAACCATCAAAAGTTGGTGCTGTCACTCTGGCTGGTTGTTGGACCCAGGTGCAGCACTTGTAGGACGTATTTTTAGTCGGTTAACCTCCCTTTGGATCTCTTCCACCTTTGATGCTAAGGACTGATTGGCTTTTTGTTGGTCTTTTCGTATTTCGTCTATTTCTGCTTCCTGTTTAGCTAGCCCCGTTTCCACCTGTTTCATACCCGCTTCTAGCTTCTTTTCTGGTTCATCCCGTAAGACTTGGAGGTCCATCGCGACTTGTTCCTTTATCTCCTATTGAAACATTCTCATGGCGTTGTGTACAGCTTTGAGTTCGTCTTTAATTTACTCTTTGTGTGCATTCATTTCTTGTTTCATTTGATCTTGTCCTGCTTTCATTTGATCTTGTCCTGCTTTCATTGCAGCTAACATTGCTAGTAGCTCATTCATTTGTTCCTCCATGGCCGCGGCTTGGCTTCTAGTTCCTACTGGCATCCAATTCGCTTTTCTTTAAAAATTTCCCAAAACCCAGTAGACGTCTTGTTCTTGACGAGACAATTCCGGTGATGCGTCACTCTTAGGGGTTGTCTTGGCTGCTATCGAAAGTTCGAGAATGTTCTCTGATCTTCTCGAAACGTCAATATTCGACCTCTTCACGATGATACGAGTTCAGTGATATGTCACAACTGTGGGTTTTCTTGACTGCTATGGAAACTTCGAGAATGTTCTCTGACCTTATTGAAACGTCGATCCCCGATTTCTTCACGACAAGACGAGTTCAGTGGTATATCACACTTGTGGGTTTTCTCGTCCTTTGTCGAACCTTCCAGAATATTCTCAGGCCTTATCAGAACGTTGATCTTCAGCTTTAAAACGCCGGAACGGCTTCGGCGATGCGCCACTTGGGATTTCTCCTCCAACTAAACTAAGTGTTCCAGAACTTTCTACCACGTTCTATACCACTTCTGACACCAATGTAACGAATTTACTAGAAATTTCTTTATTTCTCGAACACTTATTTACAACTTAACTATTCACAAGTCAAACTAACTAACTAACTTTCTTTCTACTTTAACTTTATAAACTAATTTTCGCACTATATATCACTTTCGCACTGTATATCGCTCACTATCGCGGTCCAAATTCAACTAACTACTGGCCGGATGTCACAATTCTTATATAGGCAGTGGAACGTTTCTCCAAGCGTTTCTAGACAAAGAACTTTGGCGAACCTTCTAGTATAGAACGGGCTGGAAGTTAATAGTGCACGCTCTCAAGGTTTCGAATATTCCCGGCGTTCGGGATCGCTCGAGGCATTCGTGACAATATTATCCTTATTATATTCGACTTCATGAGATGTGGCGCCAATGAGGACAAGGGTTAAAAAAATGATATGCGAATATTAATAAATCCACAAATTAATTTTTTTAAAGGTGTTCCGCGTTCTAGACTTTGTTAGACTAGGCAACCAAACTTTGTGGGTATACTCTGTATACTATCCTTATTATATTATTATATCCCACTATATAAGATGTGGCGTCTATAAGAATAAGGGTGAGAAAAGAAATTCATAAATGAATATTAGTAAATCCACAAACTATTTCTTTAAAGGTGTTTCACGTTCTAAATTTTAACCAAATTTTGTGGATACACTCTGTACTCTATCCTTATTATATCCTACTATATGATATATGACGCCAATGTCGATAAGGGTGAAAAGAAAAATTTCATATAGTAATATTAATAGATCCACAAACTATTTATTTTAAAGGTGTTCCGCCTTGCAGAATTCAATCAACTTTATGCATATACTCTGTATGCTATCCTTACTATATCACACTATATAATATGTGGCGCCACTGAAGATAAGGGTGAAAAAATTGTAATACTTTCATAAATTAACATTAATCGATCAACAAGCAACTCGTTTAAAGGTGTTGCGCTTTCTATACTTCAATCAAACTTTGTGAATATACTCTGTATACTATCCTTATTATATCCCACTATATGAGATGTGGCGCCAATGAGAATAAGAGTGAAAAAGATAATATTTTCATAGACTATTATTAATAGATCGAAAAACTATATATTTTTTAATGTGTTTCGCGTACTAGATTTCAACCAAACTCTGTGGGTATATTCTGTACTCTATCCTTATTATGCCCCACTATATGAGATGTGGCGCCAATGAGCATAAGGGTGAAGAAAATATATTCATAAATGAATATTAATAGATCCACAAACAATTTTTTTAAAGGTGTTCCGCGTTCTAGATTTCATCCAAACTTTGTGAGTACACTCTGTATTCTATTTTTATTATATCCTACTATATGATTTGTGGCGCCAATGAGGAAAAGGATGAAGAAAAAAATTTCATAAATGAATATTAATAGGTCCACAAACTATTTTTATGTGTTCCATTTTCTAAGATTTCAACCAAACTTTGTGGGTACACTCTGTATTCTATCCTTATCATATCCCACTAGATGAGATATGGCGCCAATGAGAATATTCCTCATTTACTATTCCTAAATATATAGGTCCAACCATAAATCTGTATATTTATTTTCGTGTTCGGTGTTTTCAGTGTTTGCATCAAGGGAAAACATTTTCTTTTGCTGGTTATAACAAAAATATAATTTTTATTTTTCTCTCTCAAAAATTAGCGAGTCTTATCGTGGCGAGAGAGCTTAAAAATATACCAAGAAAGACAGACTATACATATTTTTGTACTTACTGTAACATGCTCAAACCAATTTTTCGAAATTATGAAAGAAATATGTGGTATATTTGAAGAAACATATCTGGTATATTTGAACTACACTAATTAAATATAGGTGTTGGTGTACAATCCAATGATTTCATCAACTTGTACTTAATTGCCTGATCTTTTTTTGTACTTTAACATCGATTCTACGAAGTATTGCTCCTATTAGGACCACCTTTATTAACTGACGCTACACGCCATAGAGTGGGTAGTAATAAGAATACTTTGTTTTTGAAAAATTTGGTTGATATTTAAAACGCGGGATAAACTTAAAAAGCAATATTTTACGGATCTATACTACTGGTTTATAAAATCAATTTTTTTCTCCCCATTATCCTCGTTAGCGCCACATGCCATAAGGTAGTATAGAATAATAATATTATATATAGCATATCTTAAAAATCTGGAACGCAGAACATATTTCATAAAAATAATACTTTGTGGACCTATTACTATTCGCTTGCGAAAATATTTGTTGTTTCATCCTTATTCTAGTTGCCGCCATTTACCATAAAGTATGTATAATAAAAAGGTCAACTGACTTACCTTAAGGAAGTTTAACCCATATTATATGAGTATTGGCGTTCGAAGAATTACAATAACTACTTGTAGTAGCTATTTTTCGAAGCTCGTGCCGCACGTATTTTAAAGAAATTTTCCCAGATCCATCCCCGCACTACACCCCCTGCCCTCCGCTACGTCCTCGTTCACCGGCTCTAGCTATTAACTGCAATTTGACTGAGTAATCTAGATCGGGGGGAAAAGTATGGGACACCGGGTGGGTTTGTAATTCTTCGAACGGCAACTCATATAATATGGATCAAACTTCCTTAAGGTAAGTCAGTTAACCTTTTTATTATATTTCGTATTGCCGTTCTCGAATTACAATAACTACTTGTAGATGTTTAGAGAAAAAATAAAACGATCTAGATTTGAAAAAAAGAATTATATGTATTTATTTGGAAATGAACATAACTTTGATAATAAATATAATTCTAACCTACGTATGGCACATAGTTAGGTTTGTCTGGTTGAGGAACTTAGTACTCCTTTAGCGAACATGGTGGCATCTCTACATAGGGGTCGGTTATAAAATCGGGCAAACATGACTTTTCTGTCCAGCCGGCTGTCTGTCTAATTGTCTCTATGGATACTCCAGCTATATGAGCTGCTGATGTCGCTGCATGTCGCGTACTGTACCTGGAGAATTGGGTGGTATTAATACCACTCGCTTCAAGAGACATTTTTATCCACATATACGCTGTGTGGAAGCGGGGCGAACGGGGTTTTTGATAGTTAGGATGAGGAGGTCCGCATCTTTGGGTCGGATGGTTATAGTACTACGCGTATAATGTTCTATAACTGAGGCTAAGCAGTTTCGGGTTTTCATGAAAATAGGGTATTACTAGAAACGGCTGAAAATGTTTGTAAGATGTTTTCATTTTGTCCGTAATTCTGATTTCTAAACGATCTGAAATTGAGTGATATTTTGTAAACGAATACGAGCTAGAGTTTTCATTTTATGGCCGGTAACAAGAGCTAATAATGTTACTAGTTTCATCGTTAGATGCAATTTTGATATGTCCCATAATGGATGCAAAGTGGATAAGTACAATAAAACTTGATGTGGATCCCAAGTGGTTTGATACCTGGGCCTTGGAGTTTTTTGATTATGAATTTCTTTTAGAAATCGTTTTAAAAGTAATTTATCTTGGTGTTCACCGGTAAAAAGCAACATTAAAGCTGCGTATTGGGAGTTTACTGTGGCATAAGAGGCGCCATTTTGAAATTCGTAACTTAGAAATGCGATTATCATATTTAAGGCATACGTAAAAGGGTTGTGACCTTTAGTGGCACAGAAAAGCCACCACTTTTTTAAGTATACTGAATATTGTTTCAAGGTATTTGTGCCGACTGAGGCGCTGATCGCTTGGAGGCCTTCTTCAGGAACTCCCCGCCGTCGAAAAGCTTGCCTGGTAACATTCCAACCTCCAGGGAAAGCCTCCACCAGAGTGGATGGGGTGTCCTGAAAGGCGAATAGAGAAGTGTTTTAGATGGAGGTGCAATTAAAGGTTCCGTTGTTAACAATTTTCTAAACACGGAGTACCATGGTTGTGTGCTCCAGCTGCGAACAACAACTAGTATACCCTCTGCCTTTTCCGCAAGTATTTTTTGCAAGCACTTTGAGATTAAACTAAAGGGGGGGAAAGCATAAAAGTGTTCCTCCTTCCAAGGTACTGTAAAAGCATCCACTGTCAAGGAGGTAGGATCCGGCTTCCACGATATGTATCTATGGAATTTTACATTTATTTGCGTAGCAAATAAATCGATAGAAGGCGTGCCAAACCTATGACATATTTCCTGAAACAGTGTGTCCGATACTGAGTATTCAGTATCAATTGATATTGATCGGGACGCTTTATCTGCATGTATATTCTCTTTTGTATTACGAAATATAGGACGCCATTACAAATATATTTTTACCTTCGCACCACCTCCAGAGTTGTCTCGTGACTTTATTAAGATTTCTAAACCGGACACTGCCCATTCGGTTTATGCAAGCTATGGCCGTTACGTTATCAATCCTAAGTATGATCGAACAATTAGAGTGGTGAGAGGCAAACGCTCTAAGTGCGTTAAAGGCTGCCAATAACGCCAAATAATTAATGTGTTTGTCTAAGGTATCTAAATCCCAAAAACCATTCGTGACTTCATCGATAGAAGAACAAAAAGCCCCCCAGCCTGTTAATAAGGCGTCCGTAAAAATTTCAAGATCAAAGACCCGATTTGCAATAATTAATATGCCTTTGTTTCGACTTAAAGTTTGATGCCACCACTATAGATCAGATTTCATTCCCTCGGAGATTAATAATTGCGCTTTGTAATTTTGATTATTAGCTTTTAACGATAAATATTTTTTTCGTTCTAAAATCTTTAGATATAACCAACCATACTCTACTGTGGGGCACGCGGCCACCAGCTTCCCTATCAACCGAGCTAGTTCCAAAATGGAACACCTGTATCTTGATAATATTTTTAAAATAGAGTTCATTATATTCTCTGTTTTTTCTGTGGGCAAGGAAATTGTTAATTTTAGGGAGTTAAATACAAATCCTAGATATGTACTTGTATGTGAAGGAATTAATATGCTTTTTTTGATATTAATTAAAAACCCCAATGACTTTAATAGTGCTTTGGTGTGTTGACAGTCTCTATTAGATGCTTCTATACAATTACTGATAATAAGTATGTCATCCAAGTATATGACGCATACTAATCCATTTGATCTTAGAAGTAGTAGAACTGGTTTCATAATCTTATTAAAGACAAACGGGGCCGTACAGATGCCAAATGGTAAGAAATTAAACTGATAATATAAACCTTCAAAATAAAATGAGATATTTTCTGAAATTCTGGTGAACGGAGATAGAAAGTATGCATCTTTTAAATCCAGCAATGTAAAATAGCAGTTAGGGTAAATGAATTTTAGCACGGTTCTGTAGTCTTCTAACTTGAAGTGTGGGGCTTGTAAAAATTTGTTTAGCGGCTTAAGATTTAGAACAAAGCGTAGAGAGCCATCATGTTTCGGAACCAAGAAATAGGGAGATAAGAATTGTCCAGTTTTAAATTGTGTTCTGGATATTGCTCCTAAATGGAGTAACTCTGTTATGCTAACATTTAATTTTGATAACTCATTGTAAATTGGCCTGGGTGGATGATTCTGAACAGGTTGTTTACAAAATGGTATTTTATATCCCGACAGCCAAGATAAAATAGTGCTGTCACTTGTAATGCAAGACCATGCGTCTACATAATTGGCCAGATGGCCAGCATGAGCGGTAGTTACCTTAGTTGACGCTTCTGATGGGCCTACTAGTTGTTCCGGTGTCAGTGTCGATGGTACGTTCCACGTCTGCGTGGCCTCCCCTCCTCTTTTTTCATGCGAGATTTGTATTGTGGGCTCTTGAAGTTTAAAGACGACGGCTGCAGGGCGACAGGAGTGTCACTAACCTTCCTGGCAGCTTGAGTTTTGCCGAGTTGCGATTGTGGAAATTTACGCTTCTTTTTGATAGTAGATCCTAACCGTTCCGCCTCTTTGGAATTCTTCAGCTGCTCTGGGAAAGATTTCCCAAACAGCAGATTATCTATTTGGCAGGACTCCAATATTTGTTTGACGCCTCCATCCAAATGGGGGAGGATGAAATATCTGCGATGAACAGACGGAGCGTGAAAAACATCTGAGAATATCTTTACTAAATCGCAGTGTTTTTCTAATTCCTTTCTGCTATCCTCTGTTGAATTCGACCTAGTTAACTCGTATTGCTTGTCAAGTAGTATGTCTAATGCGCTTATACCCGCCACCAACTGTATTTGAAGTTTCAGAATAAAGTTGTCATGTTTAAGCGCACTTGCATCGAGACATGGTTTAATCTCAGGGTTTATTGTGGGTGGTTGTAGAGCCGGGCAGTTTGATAGACATGGATATGACTCAATTGTCTTATTTCTGATTTATTTTTCCATACCATTGACAAGTCGGAAAGAAAGGCTGCCACATCGGTGTGAACTTCGGGGCCCTTAGATGTGGTTGGTTGATTGCCTAGTAGTGCCAGGATATTCTGTGCACCTGTAGGAGTTGAGGGATTACCGCCAGCACTGTTTGCAGCCGGTGTCGGTATCATATTTAGTAAGGGGACGTCCGAATCCGAGTCCGTCCCTGGCTCGTCCGGGGAAACCGCGTCCGACTCCGACTCACCTGCAAAGGAAGCGAAAATGTAATATTCCTACGCGCAGCGCGCCAACTGTCGTCGATTCAGTCTTGATGGCGATCGAATGACGCATCGTTATTGGGGCAGAGGCTACGTTAACAATCGAGTTCATGTGAACTATGAATGGATACGTATGGCCATAAGAAATGTCTACCTAGTTTTCCTAAAGTGTAATCTAGCCAGAGGTACAACCGTTATTCATGTGAATACGGATAAATACCTATTGTTGCAATGATTCATATGAACATTGTGTAATCAAGACCAGATGTGCATGTGCATATCGTCTTTAGTATGTGTCGTCTATTAAGTAATTTACATGTATAAACACTGTATGTATCCAGGTTGCAAGTATCTAAAAAATACAAGTAATAATTAGGTGTAGGAGTATGTCAGGAAATTTAACTAGTAGGCTCGAGCTGCTTAAAATATTCTAATATAGAATTGTAAATGAATTACAACAAAATAAAAAATATATATAACAGATAATCACCAAACTAGATAAGAGTCCGTTCTATCACCCGAGATGACACATCTGAAAGTAAACAAAAAATTATCTGAGCAACCAATTCCCTGTAATAATACTAACATAAATATTTACGTGAAAAATAAATCAGCACTACGCCAATGTAGGTAAACAATAATATCTACAATCTACAAATTCGTATGTCTTGTCTGGATCTACGGTCTTAAGGGTCAACTCGCGAAAGACCTCCCCAGACAATAAGCTAATCAGAGTATCTACCATGGTAAACAGTGGAATAGCATGCCTTCACTAAAGTACTAAGGGTCAACTCGCATAGTACCCACTCTATACAACTAGTAGAGCATGAAGGGTCAACTCGCGACACGCTCTGAATGAAATACTAAGTTTGTAGTAAAACATTTAGTTTATGTTATTTAATAAATTATCATGCAACTGACTAATAAAAGAGTCGTATCAATCGACATAACAATACAATAGAATTGACTGCCCTGTGAGATAAACTCACCTGTTGGATTTTACACTAAATGCACAAACACGATAAATGAAATACACAGTTCTCACATTCGATATCTGTTTAAGGACTGACATTCCAGAGAATATGTATCTACACTCGGGCCCTTATTTAGGCTACGGCTCAGTAAAATAAACAAAGTATCGGAGTGATTTTATCTACGCTGGCAAATGACCTCGAGATTAAAGTCAAGTTTAAAGGTTAAAGTTAAGTTCTTATATAGGTTATACTTACTTGAGCTATCCAATAATTGGAGCAGTTTGCGTAATTTCTTGTGGTTATGGGAGTTTCTCTTCGTTATCTTTCCCATTTTGTTGCGTTTTAGCACACGTCCGCTGTCGCACCGAGCGCACGAAAAATTGCAGTGAATTTGCTAGAGCCGGCGAACGAGAATGTAGCGGAGGGCAGGGGGTGTAGTGCAGGGATGGGTCTGGGAAAATTGCTTTAAAATACGTGCGGCACGAGCTTCGAAAAATAGCGACTACAAGTAGTTATTGTAATTCGAGAACGGCAATATGAAATAAATATAATAAAAATAGTATACAGAGTATATACACAAAGTTTGGTTGAAATCTAGAACGCGGGACAGCTTTTAAAAGAACTATATATTGCGGATCTATTACTACATTACTACTCGTTTATCAACATTCACCCTTATTATCATTGATGTCATTCCCATATAGTGAAATATAATAAGAATATAATATACAGAGTATATCCACTAAGTTTGGTTGAAATCTAAAACGCGAAAAACATAAAAAAACAGTTGTGGATCTATCACTTCTCGTATATGGTGTTTTCTCACCCTTATCCTTATTGGCGCCACATCTCATATAGTGGGATGTAATAAGGATAGTATATAGAGTATATCTACAAAGTTTGGTTGAAATTTAGAGCGCGGAACAACTTAAAAGAAAATAGTTTGTGGAAAATAGTAATACAAAATCATAAACATATTCGTTTATGATTTTGTTTTCACCCTTATCCTCATTGGCGCCACATCTCATGCAGTGGAATATAATAAGGATAGTATACAGAGTATATCCACAGAGGTTGGTTGAAATCTAGAACGCGGAAAACATTTTAAAAAACAGCTGTGGATCTATTACTATTCGTTTATGGTTTTTTCACCCTTATCCTCATTGGCGCCATATCTCATATAGTGGGATATAATAAGGATACTATACAGAGTATACCCACAAAGTTTGATTGAAATCTAAAACTTGGAACACCTTCAAAAATTGTTTGTGGATCTATTAATATTCACTTATGAAAATATTCTTTTCACCCTTATCCTCATTGGCGCTACAGTGGGATACAATAAGGGTAGAGTACAGAGTATACCTACAAAGTTTAGTTGAAATCTAGAACGCGGAACACCTTTAAGAAAATAGTTTGTAGATCTATTAATTTATGAAAAAAATTTTTTTCACCCTTATTCTCATTGGCGCCACATCTCATATAGTGGGATATAATAAGGATAGAATACAGAGTGTATCCACAACGCTCGGTTCAAGTCTAGAAAGCGAAACACTATTAAAAAAATTGTTTGTAGTTCTATTATTAACCGTTTATGATTTTTTAGCCCTTATCCTTAATGGCGCCACATCTCATATAGTGAGATATAATAAGGATAGATTACAGAGTATACCCACAAACTTTGGTTGAAATCTAGGACGCGGAACACCTTTAAAGAAATAGTTTGTGTATCTATTAATATCCGTTTATGATTTTTTTCACCTTTATCCTCATTAGCGTCACATTTCATATAGTGGAATATAATAAGGATAGTATACAGAGTATATCCACCAAGCTTGATTGGTTGAAATGCAGAACGCGGAACACCTTTAAAAATAGTTTGTGGGTCTATTAATATTCATTTATGAAAACATTTTCCTTTTCACCCTTATGTTCATTGGCGCCACATTTCATGTAGTGGGATATAATAAGGATAGAATAAAGAGTATACCCACAAAGTTTGGTTGAAATCTAGAACACGGAACACCCTTAACAAATAGTTTGTGTATCAAGTAATATTAATTTATGAAAAAGTTTTCTTCTCTCTTATTCTCATTGATGCCACATCTCATATAGTGGAATATAATAAGGATAGAATACAGAGTATGCCCACAAAGTTTGGTTGAAATCGAGAACGCGAAACACCTTTAAAGAATATAGTTTGTGGATCTATTAATATTCGTTTATGAATATTTTTCTCCCTTATCCTCATTGGCACCACGTCTCATATAGTGGGATATAATAAAGATAAAATACAGAGTATACTCACAAAGTTTTGTTGAAATCTAGAACGCTGAACACTTATAGAAATTTTTGGATCTATTAATATTCATTTATGAAATATCTTTTTCACTCTTATCCTTACTGGCGCCACATATGATATAGTGGGATCTAATAAGGATATGATACAGAGTCTAACCACATAGCTGGGTTGAAATCTAGAACGCGGAACACATTTAAGAAAAATAGTTTTTGGGTCTATTAATATTCATTTATGATTTTTTTCACCCTTATCCTCATTGGCGCCACACCTCATATAGTAGGATATAATAAGTGTAGAATAGAGAGTATACTCACAGAGTTTAGTTGAAATCTAGAACGCGGAATACCTTTAAAAAAATAGTTTGTGGATCTATTAATATTCGTTTATGATAATTTTTTTCACCCTTATCCTCATTGGCGCCACATCTCATATAGTGGGATATAATACGGATAGAGTACAGAGTATACCCACAGAGTTTGGTTGAAATCTAGAGTGCGGAACACCTTTAAAAAATAGTTTGTGTATCTATTAATATTCGTGTATGATTTTTTTTTCCCTTATCTTCATTGCCGCCATATTTCATAGCGTGGGATATAATGAGGATAGTATACAGGGTACATCCACAGGGTTTGGTTGAAATTTAGAACGCGGGACACCTTTTAAACGAACTATATATTGCGGATATATTACTACTCGTTAATCAATTATTTTTTCACCCTTATTATCATTGATGTCATATTCCATATAGTGAAATATAATAAGAATATAATATAAAGAGCATATCCACTAAGTTTGGTTGAAATCTAAAACGCGAAAAACATAAAAAAAAACAGTTGTGGATCTATTACCTCTTGTATATGGTTTTTTCTCACCCTTATCCTTATTGGCGTCACATCTCATATAGTGGGATATAATAAGGATAGTATACAGAGTATATCCACAAAATTTGGTTGAAATCTATAACGCGGAAAACATTTTAAAAAACAGTTGTGGATCTATTCGTTCATGGTTTTTTTTCACCCTTATCCTTATTGGCGCCATATCTTATATAGTGGGATATAATAAGAATAGTATATAGAGTATATCCACAAAGTTTGATTGAAGTCTAGAACGTGGAACACCTTCAAAAGAATTGGTTGTGGATCTATTAATATTCATTTATGCAATTTTTCTTTTCACCCTTATCCTCATTGGCGCTACAACTCATATATAGTGGGATATAATAAGGGTAGAGTACAGAGTATACCCACAAAGTTTAGTTGAAATCTAGAACGGCTGAACACCTTTAAAAAAATAGTTTGTAGATCTATTAATTTATGAAAATATTGCTTTTCTCACCCTTATTCTCATTGGCACCATATCTCATATAGTGGAATATAATAAGGATAGAATACATAGTGTACCCACAACGCTCGGTTGAAGTCTAGAAAGCGGAACACCTTTAAAAAAATAGTTTGTGGTTCTATTAATGACCGTTTATAATTTTTTTTCGCCCTTATCCTCATTGGCACCACATCTCATATAGTGCGATTTAATAAGGATAGAATACAGAGTATATCAGTAGTATAGCAAAGCCAGTCCTGGCTCACTTTTGATGCGGATGGCATGTACCCATCGAGAGTGACCAAAGATGGGTTAGTTTGTCAAGCCACCGCCCGGATATTCTAGGTGTCGCTGTTGTAGTTCTGAAGAAGTGACGTCACTGGTGCTTGTTGGTCAATGACCAGAGGGTCTTCTTCGGCGAAGAAGAAGGGGGTGGGGGTAAGAAGAAACATGGCTGCATTAAGAAAAAACATGGCGGAAGGAGGTGGGAGTTAAGAAAAAAAAATTACGGCGAAAAAGAAAACATGACCGCATTAAGAAAAAAACATGGCTGCATTAAGAAAAAAAAACATGGCGGAGGGGGCATGGAAAAAAAAATGGCTGCGTTAAGAAAAAACATGTCGGGGGATAGGGGTAAGAAAAAAACATGGCTGAATAAAAAAACATGGCGGCGAAAAATACATGGTGATATTAAGAAAAAAATATAACGTCATTAAACATGGCTGCTGGCGGCAAAAGAACATGTCTATCCGGAAAGAACGTGGCAGGGGGGTAAAAGCGTAGGAAAAGAAAACGTCATTAGGAACTGAAAAAAACAAAGGGCGTCCGAAATTTTTTAGGTGGACTAGACATATGACGCCATATGTCAAAAGGGCCTTATCTTAAACTTTATCCGATTTCAATCGAATAAAAACTAAAATTCATTAAGAAATTAATTGAACATAATCACAAGAGAGAACATTTTTAGTAGATT
Organism: Rosalia funebris; assembly: GCA_037954035.1. Taxonomy (NCBI): domain Eukaryota; kingdom Metazoa; phylum Arthropoda; class Insecta; order Coleoptera; family Cerambycidae; genus Rosalia; species Rosalia funebris. The sequence continues at coordinate 18,544,173 of JAZFAV010000036.1, read as the reverse complement.
AATAAACAAAAAAGTTATAGACAAAGAAAATGTATTTATGGTAAAAACTGGGGTTTTATTTTTCCTAGGTTGATACTAAAAAGCCACTAAATTTGGATTGGTACACCTGTATGATGGTACGACTTGAAAACATGACTAAAATGTTTGCTGTACTATTGTAGACTAAATAAGCTGCTGTGGTGTCTGATGAATAAACAAAAATTATCTACTCGTGGATGATTAAATGCTGAGTCATTTTTTTCTGTTAACCTACTTGTCGTTTATTACATAGAATGCAAATTCAGCGTTAAAAACACACACACATAAACAAGTCTTGACTTGTTGAAGAAAGTGTCGCCAGCTGAGTTAAGGAACGTGACTTAAATGTAAACAAACTGGTGTTTGCCACTATTGTAGACTGTGATTAAAACCGACTAACATCGGAATTGAGATTAAGGTCATAAATTAGAATCGTATTAAATAACATCTGCGTCTCTTGAATAAAAGCCTATTAAGCACGTTATGTAAATAATTTTGTCGAGTTAGGAGGAATGGAATGTTGTAATTTATATTTAAATCAAAATATTCAAAACAGTTTCATATTAATATATAATTAATATGAAACTGTACACACAAGTGTGCAAAATAAAATAACAATTTCTTTAGTAAAATATTTAATCAACTATAAAGATTGTATTTTACAATATATTCAAAAGGTATTCTTTTTCTAATGGAGTTTATACTCCATTAGAAAAAGAATACCTTTTGAATATTGAAAAGGTATTCTTTGAAAATATTGAAAATAAATTTGAAGAGACCAGCTTCCAGCCTGCCCCCCGCAAAATTCGTCTAAATCGATGGATCCCAGTAAAATTTGATTGCATCAATTTTCAGCACGACCATATGTTTCTAATGTATATTCAGTGTGATTATAGTGAACTACAGTATCAGTCTGAATGTCTTTAATATGATACATAACGTTGGAAGGCTCACTGATACTGATTTCCTTGAATTTTTCTTGTGAAACATCTTCGTAGAGTTTTATGATGGCACTACTTAATTCAGCATCAACAACTTTTTGCTAATGTTTCTAATAAGACACTTCAGAATTAAAACCGAAGAACAGAGTGTAATGTAGTACAGTAGAATTGTAAGTGATTGTTGACCATTATAATCATTGAATATATCAACAGGGGCCACGCATGCGCCTTTAAAATGTTCCAATCAAGTCTCCACTTGTATCATTTTGAAATATTATTCTTATTTTATATCTTTTAGCATCATTTGGTATCGAAGAAAAAAATGTGAAAATATGCTTCTTTAGAGTATAAGGTGTCATATTTTTCCAACTATCATTGTTCTTTGTATCAAAGTAGACAAACATTTTTTTCGCATCATATGGAAAATGTACATAAAGAACATTTTGATATATAGCATATAATAGAATAAACTGATGACCTAACAGCATCATGATTAAGTATATACTATGTATGTACACATAGACTATACTTATTTATTAACATTTTCTCTCTACTCTTGTTGAAGGAATTTTTTTGATAGTTTGCTTTCATGCTGTGGTGTAATATTCAAATTGGTAAAACTAATGAACATACGCTTTCTTTGTTCATAAAAGCTAATAGTTATTTTCAACTGCTCTAACTTTCTATAATGTTCATTCAATAATAAGTTGTATTTATCTGAAGGATGCATCTTACTGCTCAAACGTCTAGTAAATAACTATAAATTAAGGTATACACTTAATAACAACACACAACACACATAGGAGATAAATAAAAACAGAGACCAATAGTTTTTTTCTATTTATTTTGGTAAATTTGAATACAACCAATCATATAGTTTTACACTATTTCTTATACTACACATACATTTAAAATTATTATAATGATGAATACATTGTGGAAAGTCTTTTAAAAAATTTTTGTACACTGATGTTTTCGGTGACATGTTCGACATTAACTAAAAGAAGTGGCGTTGTTTAAATTTCCGCTAGTTCATGTAGTTTTCGTTCAAGAGATTTCTTCTTTTGATGTCCCTTTACGTAAACCATGTCGATGCCAGCCCCATTCAACAGATGATCACTTAGGATGTCTTTTAATATGTCGTAATTTACATAACCGCTGCTATATTTTAGACCATGATGAAAACGTTCCAAATAGTTTACTTGTTTCTTTACTTCAGAACTTAACGTACTGTATGCCATTGGAGGTTTCAATAAATAATGAGCTTTTTGCACACCACTTACAAAAGATATATCTTTAGCATGGAATTGAGGAAGGTTGAATCCCTGCACGTCGACGACAATCAACTTCATGATGTTCTTAGGTACAATACTTTTAAAAGACTAAATTACTTTATTTGATACAAGTTTATTTTATGCTGCATTTCTTACGATTCCATTTAAGGGTAAATATTCAATTACACGGTCATGAATAATTATACAGTATGCCTTGGTATTCTGGGAGAATGATTTTCTGCTTTCAATTTCCAGTTTAACATCCACAGGAAGATTTTATAGAATTATTTCTTTTCGAGCAATCTATGACAAATACTGTCCGACCACTGAAAGCATCAAAGTCAAGTATCGGTTTGTTGTTTGAGACGAGTATCTTAGAGAACTGCATATACATATAATAGGCTTCAGCATATTTTTTACAGCTAAAATCTAATTTCATATCTTCATAGGGATAATATTGAGAGTTGAATGTTAATTTAATATTTGATATATCGATATTATCCAAATAAGTAACATCTTGCATGCTTTTATACCTTTTATTTGTTTGAAATTAGTACAGGTTTTAACGGACTATATTTCTTTTGTAGTGCTAGTCGTCAAAGCGGGTAATTCTTGAAATTTCCATTGTCTATATGGAAGTAGAAGTGGCTTATCGCTATTTATTTGAGAGAGCAAATTTAATTTCAAAACATCATTCAGAAACATATGCTTGACTTCTAGCTCTGTGCTGGTTATTGTTAGTTCGCCAATAGTATCATCATTCGACACTCTAAAACAATTATTATCATTGCGAGCTCTAATTAGACGTAAAACTTGTTTACCGAAAATTACTCTCTTATAATTATAAAAGAATCTAAGCAAATGCCACAACGGTATTTTCAAAGATAATGTTGTTTTTGTAGCATCATACCATCATGTTGTTACCAGCTGTCCTTCAGGGTAATTCCAACCAGCAATACGAAGCGAAGTATCATCGTTTTCATAACATAAATAGCTTTTTAATAGACTCACAGTTCCCAGATCTCGTACTTTATCTAATTCCTTTCCATTTAGTTCATAACTAATTGAATCAAATAAATATGCTCCTGAATTATTAGTGAATTCAACGGTGCCAGTACCCTCAACGGTGCCAGTACCCGCAACGTTCTTCTTTAAAGTTCCCTCAATCGATAGGGCGGCTTCGCTCATCAATTATAATGCATCCTGTTGATAAATAGCAATTTCTATTTCATCATTGTTTCCAAATGATTTTACAAAAGGGTGATACGTTAGAATTTAATCCCTGACGATTGACTCATCGTAACCGTAGTCTTGAAATAACTGCAGCTGTTCTAACATTATAGCCCAGAGATTTTAAATAAAGAATATTAGCAAGAGTTAACGCTGAGGTCTTCTTAGGCCTCTTCAAACACCCTCTACTGACTGAATGCCACAGATTAGAATAACTATCGTTTATATAATTCTTTTGTTCAAATAGTAACCTCTTAGTCCCTTTCTTAATTCTAATCGTACAATAATTTATTCTCCTCGAAAATTAACTGGCTCAGAATTTTGATCAAGTATTTTCAATGTGATATTATGTATATCTGTTTTATTGTTTATTGGTAGAAAAATTAGGTTATAGGGTTTAATGTTTATTGCGTATCCAGGGTCGACTTTCAAATCAAATTCAAAAATGGTGTATGATGGTTTATTATTGTAAAATGCCCCTGTCGTAAGGTTACAGTCAACGTGGACCACCTTAACTATCTTAACAGGTAAGTCTAACTGATATGGAATATCAGGTTTTAGAACTTGAGAACTATAACCTAATAAGGAGGCTAAACCGTCTTTGCGAGTAAAGTCAATTTCGAGCTTACTTTTAATTTCACACTTAAGCATATTATTATTAGGCTTTAGAGAGAAATAGTCTTCACTCTGTGCTACACCACTGGGTATTACTTGCGTCTGCAGATATGATTCAATATCACTTATTTCATATGAGCCTGTCGGTATGTGTATAACCTTTTCTTCTTCACCGCCAAGTTGTCGGTAATAGAACTTATTATTTATCCCCTCTTCAATGTTTGGTATACTATTGTACGTGTGAAGCCCTATTACTGCTAACGAATAGACGTACTGAGGAACAAGAATTATAGGATTATAAAAGTCCACGGAGAGAGTAGAATTTCGACTCCTTAACGTGAATATTTGAGACATAATGAATGAAGATCACACATGTTTATAATTTTTATAGAGAAATTCTAATCACAAATGTCCACATTTAATCGTATTGTATGTCTTGTAAGCAACAGAATTATATTTAATTTTACATTTCGAGCCAAGGTACTTCACTAATTCGATAGGTGGTTTTAAAGATCTAAAACTATCGAAATATACAATATATATATATATATATATATATATATATATATATATATATATATATATATATATATATATATATATATATATATATATATATATATATATATATACATATATATATATATATATATATATATATATATATATATATATATATATATATGATATAAGCATTACAGCTAGTAAAACAGTTCAGACGTTACAATGCGTATTTAAAGACAACAGGTGTCCCTGCCCGTTGAAAATTTAGATCTGTTGACAGATCATTGTGCGAGAGGAGAAGAAAAACATGGATAGTTATTTCCTAGCACTTTAAGAGCTATTATATGTGGACCCAGTGGAGCAGGCAAAACCAATTTGCTTCTGAGCTCATTATTCAATTCTAATGGAATGTGGTTTGAAATCATATACGTTTACTCTAAATCACTTTTTCAACCGAAATACAAACTATTGGAGCAGGTATTGCAGAACGTAAATGGAGTTGAATATTTTCAGTATCCAAGTAGTGAGAGTATTATCGATCCATCTGAGGCTAAATCTAATTCTAATGTGGCATGTGACAAACAAGACAAAATAAGAGCATACTTCAGTATGGGTAGACATATACTTGTAGACTGTTTCTATCTCTGTCAAACATACACACGGATACCTAAGCATCTCATTCGAGATAATTGTAAATTCATCATTTTATTTAAACAAGATAAAATCAATTCACGGCATGTGTATGATGATCACGTGGCCCCAGATATAACATTTGAACAATTTAAAGTCATGTGTAGAGAATGTTGGAATGATAAGTATGGAGTAATGATCATCGTAAAAGATTTTGATTTACATGGGGGTTGGTATCGAAAAGGTTTTGATCAGTATATAAACGTGTAGCGTAAACTGTGCCTGTTATTATTAGTTACACAATCAAACAGAAAAGATGACATCTGCTTAAAAACAGCTCATACAATCCATACAGCTCCTATAGTTACACAGCCCACTACAGCTCATTTAGAATAGTCTCAGCTTAAAACAGATTACTGCTAAGGTTGTAATAATGAAATCTAATAAAATAGCTTTTGAGAGGTATAAAGTGTCTAAGGTTAAATCATTGGATCTGTCAAAGAAATAATTACTTAAAGATAAAATTAATAACGCATCAAAGGCTATCAGAAAAAAGTATCTAGCATTAAAACTAGGAAAATCTGACGAAGACGAAACTCTTAATAGACTCTTGAAGCCCATTATCGATCCATTAAAAGAACTCAAATCTGTAAATATACAGAAAACAGACACGAAGCGTGTAGGTTTATCGCAACAAAAAAAGTTAAAGCGTGACTCTAGTTCAGCAGAGTATACATCAAATGCAGATATTAAGGATGACATATTGTCTCTAGATCCTCAGTATGAAGTAGGAGATGCTAACTTTCAGGATGGCAAAACGGAAAAAACGAAGACGAAACTCTAATAGACTCTTAAATCCCATTATCGATCCATTAAAAGAACTCAAATCTGTAAATATATTACAGAAAACGGACAGGAAGCGTGTAGGTTTATCACAACAAAAGCTGAAGCGTAACTCTGGTTCAGCAGAGTATACATCAAATGCAGATATTAAGGATGACATATTGTCTCTGGAACCTCAGTATGAAGTAGGAGATGAAGTATCTAACTTTCTGGATGACAAGACGAAGAAAACTGATCTTAATGAATATTTTGAACAGTATCCATCTTAACAGCCAGTAACAGTAGCTAGACACTATATAAAGGGGCTTTTTACTAAACGCAAAGACTATGATGAAACCTATGGCATTAGATTGGATTTACAAATGAATAAACTGTATATTGGTAATATGGAATTAAAAATTGGTCGTGCCTCTGAAATAATTATTAATGATAAAGTGTATGATGGTAAAGTGGGGTTATACAATCTACTTTTTATCAAGGATCCCACAGATTATGATAGAAATTATTTAACTGAATATAAGGAAATTTTGAAAATTACTAATGTACATAGAACATAACATAATTACGAACCTACTGGACAAATTAATGGAAATAGGTCTTCCAAGTATATTAAAATAATAAGACCATTATTGGATGGTAAAAAGAAGAAAAAAGCACAATCAACTAGTGGATCCGGTCTGAATATGGTTTACAATAAAAAACCAATCGAATATGTTTATTGGGATGACGTCAATGAGCTTGTTAATAGACTGAAACTTTGGAATGCGTTAAAGATTGCAGGAAATACCGATTCACATGATAATGAAATATCAGCTATTATTAGTGAACCGCGTGAGGCTGGAGTTATCTATTAAATATTTGACGTACATACAATTTGAATCATTATCAAGATGAGTGTCGATAAGTTTGGAAGGTCATCGCGGCGTATTAGTGAAATTGGTGATTCATATCTGAATCAACCACAACGTGGATTTGTATTTACCGAAAATGGAAACATCAACATTGAAAATTTAAAGCTGTGTAATGTTCACCTACTCACGAGATAATTAATAATCACCTACTGACGAGGGTGATGCCGTTAATAAGAAATATGTAGATGATGATATAAATTCTATTCTATTACTATATTGATGTGCTATTTGAAAGATTAAATAAGTTCAAGGATAGTATAAAACATGTGACATCAGATTTATATCAACAGAAAATCCTATATCTAACAGATATAGGAAAGACCATTGAAAAATTAAATCAAAAAGGTTTAGATAGTGTTGATGGAAAAGACATTGAATCAAATGCAATCAATGAAACAATTTACAGTCCGCCTGATGAAGAAATCTAGAGAAAAAATTCAATTGGTTAATGAGCTTCATAAGCCTGCACGCAAATATGTCAATCGTAGACGTATTATATAAAAGGAATAGACGATTTGTGGCAAACAGATTTAGCCGAAATATGTAATTATGCTAAGGACAATAGCAGTTTTAGATACATTCTCATAGTGATTGACTGTTTTTTAAAATTTGTATGGGGTAAACCCATAAAAAACAAGAGTGCACTAGAAGTTACACAGGCAATGAGTGACATTTTTAAGGATAGCAAGAGGAAATGTAAAAATTTAAATACGGACCAGGGTACTGAATTTTATAATGTTCATTTTAAAAACTTGATGAAAAACTATAAGATAAACCATTACAGTACATTTACCGTAAAGAAGGCAGCTATAGTTGAAATAGTTATTAGAGCGTTAAAGGAGAAATTATATAAATATTTTAGTTTAAGCGGCTCATACAGATGGATAGATATACTCCCTGATATTGTCAAAGAGTACAACAACAGTCATCACAGAACAATAGGAATGAAACCGTTAAATGTAACTAAACAGAATGAAAAACAAATATTTAATTCAGTTTATAACAATATTAAGTTGGTAGAATCGCGACACTACAAAGTTTGGGATATTGTACAAATCAGTAAGACTAAGCATGTATTTAAAAAAGGATATACACCTAATTGGACAACTGAACTATTTAAAATTATTAAAGTAAAATTCACCAACCCCACTACCTACTTGCTAAAGGATATGCATTGTATTCGAATTAGCGGAGATTTATACGAAGAAGAACTACAGAAAAGGAAAACTCCCTATTGAAAGAGTATTACGTAGACGAGGTAAACAAGTTTACGTAAAATGGTTAGGTTTCGACGCATCGCACAATAGCTGGATTGATTCAGATTTGACGTACTTTAGTCAAATATGCATTGACCCTTATGGAAAACACGAACATTTTTACGACTGTATAGGGGCCTCTTTTAACAATGTTTAAAATTAATTTAAATATCTATAAAAAGGGGTTGCTACCGCAATTATGACATCCGTAACATCTAGTCTAGCCGATTCTGACTACTGGCCTGAAGTGGATAGAATTAGTGCACAATATGAAGAAGCTGCGCAAAACGAGGGTCGATATCTTTTAGAATACAATCATCATCATTAGGTCATCAGTCCTAAGACTGGTTGGACGCTAACCTCCAACTGACAAAAAATTCTGTATATAAAGTAACTACTGGATTTAATGCTGCAATAGGCTATGTTCCTGCCGTAAGAATTTTACTGAATGTGAATTCAGACTTCACCACATTAGACAACATCTCATTTACAGAGAAGATAGGGATGATTTTATTACTTCCCTTCAACAATTTGTTGTGGATTACTTCGATGTGGTGACAGAAGAACAGCCTGAAAAAATAGAAATGAAGTTGTCACATCATGCTTTAATATCATATAATATATTTAATATAAATTATTATAGCAAATTATTGGAATTAAATTGTTGAAAATGAGTAACGGCTTCTGCACATTTCATTTATCTGACAAAGTTGCTCGTGAGCTCATCTACACCAATAAAATTATATCATCTCATATGGACTTACTAAATAGTTTAAGTTATGAACAGTTCTATAATAACCTTTTAAATGTAGCTAATAATATCTTAAGTGAATCTAATTATGAATTGTCACCAAATACTGTTGTGTTAAATTTATGTAACTTATATCCATGTAATATTCAATCATAGTGTATACGTGAATGTTTATTTTATAATAAAGATACTATTCTTAATGATTTAGATAGAAAAATGTATCTACTGAAAACAAGTGCTTAAATAAAAAGAAATTTATATAATGTGGGTTTTCTTTTTTAGGTTAGGGACATAAAAATTATGATAATTTAAATACAAATAATAAAAATTTTATTACATAATAATAAAGCAAAAAAAATTATAAAATTGATTACATAATAATAATAATAAAATAGATAATAATATTAAAATATAACAACAGACTGGGAGATTTTTAAAGTTGATTGAAGCAAAAAAAGAGTATCACCAATGAAATTACTAGATATTCATTATGGAATGGTGCCCCCAGGGGAGAGTATCATGAAGTTCAGGAAGGGTGTACCTCTTATGGTCGAAGGGATTAAGAGCAATTTTTGCTTGCTCCACGCTGTATACCTCATGTAATTTTGATTGTATACAGCGTTGAGTTTTATTTAGTAAACACTTTTCTTGAGGCTTTTTGCTGGCAAATTTCTCCAGACAGTTGAGGTAATCCTCAAAAGTAATTTTATTTGCCACAACATTAGACTTTACACCTTTTGCTTTGTTAACTACTTTGTTTCATTCGACTTCATAGGTGTACTGCTTAGAATATAGCCCTATGAAATGAGTCATTATTTTCCCATTATTTTCATCCTTCATTAAACCAGGGATTTTTTTATTTACTAGAAGAATATTCCAACGATTATCTTGGGGATAGTCAATAATATAAAATCTATAAAGGTCTTTTTTGATAACATCTTCATATACATCATTACACTGAATTTCGTATAAGAGACTGTCTGTATCAGTGTACAAAATTTTACAATTTTCTATAGGGAATTTTGTTAACATCTATTTATAGTGAAAATCATATACGCAAATTTTAGAAATATCTAAGGTAGACATTCCGATATACAGGGGTTTATTGAATATAATGTGAGATTTTTTTATTTCAATGGCCATAAGGTTATCACCGAAAATGGATCTGCTTTGGAAATTAGGACTTGCAATCAAATTTTTAGCTCCGTGTCTCCCTTCCCATTTGTTTGCTAGCTTAACGATTCGATGTTTTCGAACATTCTCCATTATTTTACCAAACGTAGGGTTATTCATTAGTCTATAATTGTTTTTTTCAAAGTTTGACTTTACTTGAGTTTTCAGTGATGTGTTTGAGTCAATATAGGATTCAGCCATGGAGATTGCTTGAACTGTAGAACTCTGTAGATATGTGTTAATTTTATTCCATACTGTAGGGCCTGTTTAAGATTTCTATAGCGAATAACGTACTTTTGCTTACTGTAATAGGTAGTCATTAATTTAGGAAATTTTGAATTTGGTGGAGTTCTGTGTTCCGGACAGAATGGCAAATCTTTATGTATCATGTAAATCTTCTGGATATTCGAGATCGTCCTCTAAAATATAAGCAATTTCAGAGTCATCAGGCACACTGGTGTTGTCTATCTTGCAATCTGTCCACTGGAATTCTCCGTATAAAAAAATTCTCTCATACTCCAGCCATATAAATTGTTTATATCAAAATAAACAATATATGTGGATGGTTTGCTGGCATCATAAGTATCTAAATACTTGTTGTTAGCCTGTGAAAATCGATTGCAACATTGACTCACCCCACCTCGAATACCACGCTCAATAAACATTAAAATATCCATATCTTGAATAGTTTCTAGCCTACACACTGTATATTTCAGGATGCAATCAAACGTATAACCTGGAATCGAAAAATAGCGGCTTGGGTCGAAGTTGTATGTCTTGTAGCAAGTACTACGAAAAGTTTCAAAAACGCAAGTTAATAGCATGATATCTGTTTTCATATAGACATCGCTGTAATAGCCTAGAGTTCTCACCCCGAATTTATCCCAAACAATTTGCGCGTGTGCATAATCAGTCTCCTCTATGTTCTTGTCGTTTAGTTTATTGTAAAAGTATTTTGTGTCAGGTAATTCCGTTTCATATAGTTTTTCTATGTTATCCAAATAGTCATAAAATAATACACCTTTTCGTGTTAATAACTGAAATTTTTCATCGTCTAAGTCTGAAAATTCACGTTTAAGATTTTCAAAGTTTGCGTCGTTCAATATGGAAGCTAGTTCTTTTAGAGAGCAACCCATGAAACTGAATGAGTCTATAAATCTAAATTTCAATTTGGTTTTATTATCGTGAACTGTGAAACTAATATATTTTTCCTTATTCTCAGGCAATAAGGTAATATGATTTCGTTCAGCTAAGAACTTTATTATAAAGTGAGCACCGTAACCTCTGAGGTTATGTATGAAACACCACGGGAATAACAAAAGAATTTCTATAATTTAAATTATATTTATTGTGAGCAAAACCTCTGAAATTTCCGGTGAGGTGACAGTGATCTCTAATAACTTTATCTGTTTCATTAAATTCTCCTTCGCAAATATGACAAGTTTTACTGCCATCCCGTAAACTAACTTCAGTATTCATGGGCTCTCTACATGTTTTAATTTCGAGGAGACAAATTGTGCAACATTGAATAATTCCTCTGCAAACCAGGACATAGAGTCTAGACCCCGAGCACTTTTATAATATGACCAGTCATTGTTATAACCACATTTGAAATAATGTCCAGCACTGTAGCCTATGTGTTTCTGATATCTGCTCGTTTTACAATGACTATCATCACCATTAAATGGTTCAAGCAAGGATTCGAAATCTGCATATATAATAAACGTAATCATTTCGTTGTAAGCAAAATTTTTAAATTTAATGTACCGTTTTCGAGAAATTTCAATTTTACAATCGTTTCGTAAGTTTTTCGCAATCTACAACATGATCATTTAGCTTACCTGAGATCTAAAATAATTCAGACATCTATCGCAAAAATATTTTCTATGATAATCTCTTCAGAGCTGGCTATTTAAAAGTCTAGATAAATCTTTAATATAACAATAATGGTATTTAATTTCTAGCTCTTCATTATCTGAGATCGTTGATGGCGGTTCAAATTCATTTATTTTTGGATAATATTTATCCTGAACTAATAATAAATTTACATGTTTATCCAATTTTTGTTTGGTTATACGGTGTGGCACAACAGAAAAATTTGATTTGGAATCCATTTCCAAACCAAATACATTAACAGAGATTGCATTATTTTTCCAAATTTGGAAATTTGCGGTAACGTCATAGGAAATTCAACATCTTTTAAGTTTAGTACTGTTTCGTAATGAGGATATGATGATATTCTATCAGAGTTTTTTTCAGCAGGATGGAGAGGACTGACAATGGCCCATGCGAAACAAGCGTCATCTTTGTTCTTAACATTAATGCAAGCATGCTCTTTTGCAATTTTTTCCGGTAGTTTAATGTGGGATGAATCGTTCCCAACTTCATATTTATTTATATTAATTTCTAAACTAATAATTTCATTTAAAGCGCACCCACTACCAGATTCAGAGAATTCATATAAAGCGTTAAAAATATCATCTTTTACATTGGATTCAAACCATTTATGTAAATCCCTCCCTGCATCAATTAGCTTATTTTTTGTATTAAAATATTTTTTTTCAATAATTTCTATGTCTTGTGACTTTATTATAAATTCAGCGCAGAAAGAAGTATTAACTTTAAGCATTGGTACTTTTTTCGTGGCATTCATTATTCTAATTTTGAAAAGTACACCTATAGATAAATCAGATCCCTTGATAGCTCTAGTTAAAAGTCTAATGCGTGATTTTACCTTTTTTATCCATATCACTCTCTCCTGCGGGGTACAACAACCATTCCCTAAAAGTTTTTCCACTTCTTTGAACTTTCTAATAATTTCATTGCTGATATACTTATCTTCTTCAGAGTTCATAGCTGTGGTTGCGTGTATTCACTTGAAGAGTTCTAGAAGTAAGTGTTGATATCTCTGTCTGTGTGTATATTTTATATAGTGCTGTCTGGTCTATCATTCCTTGTTTTTAGCTAAAAAAATTACAAATAAAAACTTTATATTTAAAATATTATGTTTGTTTACTTACTTTTAATAAACTTGAATAGGTCTCCCATTTAGAATTGGATCTAAATGTACTGCTAAATATACGTACTATTCATATTCAAACCATTTATATAAATCCCTCCCTGCATCAATTACCTTATTTTTTGTATTAAATTTTTTTTTTTCAATAATTTCTATATCTAGTGACTTTCTTATAAATTCAGCGTAGAAATAAGTATTAACTTTAAGCATTGGTACTTTTTTCGTGGCATTCATTATTCTAATTTTGAAAAGGTGAAAAGCATCATTGAAAAATTCATCCAAATATTTATGTTTTAAATTAATAATTACTCCAGTACGAACCCTACTATTAAAAACCGATATTAAATCTTCCCAGTTGACTCGATTACTACGTTTTCCTTTTACCAATACCGCTACCTCAATATAATTTACTTCTTCAATGATTTTTTTAAACCTTTTCAAATGTCCTAAATTAGTTTGAAGGTTACGCAGTACACCTATAGATAAATCAGATCCCTTGATAGCTCTAGTTAAAAGTCTAATGTGTGATTTTACCTTTTTATCCATATCACTCTCTCCTGCGGGGTACAACAACCATTCCCTAAATTTTTTCCCACTTCTTTGAACTTTCTAATAATTTCATTGCTGATATGCTTAACTTCTTCAGAGTTCATAGCTGTGGTTGCGTGTATTCACTTGAAGAGTTCTAGAAGTAAGTGTTGATATCTCTGTCTGTGTGTATATTTTATATAGTGCTGTCTGGTCTATCATTCCTTGTTTTTAGCTAAAAAAATTACAAATAAAAACTTTATATTTAAAATATTATGTTTGTTTACTTACTTTTAATAAACTTGAATATATCTCCCATAGAAGGCTTATTTACGTCCTTCAAGCCTTCGTAAATTATGCTGTATCTTTCACACTGGAATTCAGCCAAATTTTCCTTAATTTCTGGTAATACTCTTTTTGGTAAAAATATATTGCTTTCTTCTAATTCAAGCAATACCGTCTCACCAAACACCATTTTTAATTTTGACTATTCTAGCCCCATAAATTGGCTGGGGGATATTTTGTTGCAAGTCTGATATTTTCAATACTTGTTTAGTTTCTAAAAGCGAAACTCTATTTAATTTTTCTAAATCAATCTAAAATTAATAGAATATCTTCTTGTTAGTTTTATTGAAATTTAATAAAAACAATTTTTTACTCACGTTTGTTTCCTGTAGATAAAACACAAATAAAATTTATAATACGTCACGTATAGCGCGCAAATATAAACACGTATGATGAATTATGCTGACTGTAAACCTTTTATATCATCTGTGGCGTCATTTTTTCATACGTCACCATTCTAATCTGCACGTTCTGACGAATTTTTTATGTACACGTGTAAAAATGTCGAGTTTGCAGTTTATTTCGTGGAATTTATAGTTTGTATATGTTATAATTGACAGTTTTAAATCATAAATTAATTTTTATTGATTTATCCACAGATTAGAAATAAAATGTTTTGTCTAGCGATCGAGTATTCTGCAGTTTGTTTACATTTAAATCACATTCCATATAGCAATAATACGAACGTCGACGTTTCTCTTTGTGGATTGCTTCATTTAAACTCTCATAAATTATTTTTTATTGGTTCTCTTATATCACTTTATTTTCAATAGCCTGCAGGTTCTAACGAGTTTTTTATAAACACGTCTGAAGAATGCTGAATTTGCAGTTTATTCGTGGGATTTATATTTTGTATATGTTATAGTTAACAGTTTTAACCCATAAATTAATTTTTATTGATTTATCCACAGATTAGAAATAAAACGTTTTGTCTAGCGATCTGGAATTTTGCAGTTTGCTTACATTTAAATCACGTTCCATGTGGCAATAATACGAGCGCCGATGTTTTTGTTTACAATAAATCATTCGATAAAACAGATATATACACACTCGTCACAACACAATCTAATCTATAGGCGCTGAGTTTGCAATATTTTAGTGAATTGCTTCATTTAAACTCTCATAAATTATTTTTTATAATCACTTTATTTTCAATAGACATTGTTTGCGTTCAGTTTCTCATATTACCAAAAATTTTCATACGTGACTTCTTTATTTCATTTACGCTCTCGATATTTTTATGGAAGTCATAAATTAATTTTTTAATGGTTCATTTAATCACTTTAGCATATTTCAATAGACTTTGTTGAATTTTGAAACATAGTTTTCTCATATTACTGCGACTAATTATTTATACTCACGCTTTGATGATTATAAAATATTTAGGTTAAACAAAATCTGCAATTCGATATAAATACTGAACGTCTAATGAAATCCTTTTTATTTGAACATCAAATCTAATTCAAGAAAGTTGTCGTCATCTCAGTGTTTGAATATTTTACAAGAGAATTTTGAAGAGATGTAAGTTATTTTTTTCACTATTTAACTTAATTTACATTATACTTACTTTTTTTAGTGAATTTAACACTTGGGTTCGTATGGTCCAATTAACGAACCGATATACGCCACCAGTAAATCCTGAAGTTTACTTCAGAGAAAAGTAAGGAATTTTTTGTTAGTTGATTCATTTTTCAATTATAATTATTTTTTACATAGTTAATTCATTTTTCAATTATAATTATTTTTACAGCAATTTGGATGATCTACCCCCTCCTTACTGGGACCTGCCTCGGCCACCGTACATTGATGATGACCTGACCCCAGCTTGCAGAGATCTGCCTCCTCCTCTGATTCCAATACTGTATCTGTCTCCAGGATTCTTATTTCAACAAAGTTATTCCCCTACGTCTCCGCCTTACTTGGAGGAAAAGTAAGTTGTTTTTTTTATTTTAATTCTTTTTTTCAATTATATTTCCTTCTTTCAGTGATCGTAATATCGACTTCATCGTCGTGGACGACGACGACACCGACAACGAGACTGTGATTGTCATCTCCGATAATGCAGATGAAGTCGTCGAGATTAGCGAAGTGGAGGAGGATGAGGATCTCGTTCGGCCAACTGTAATATGTTGGGCAGGTCGACAATAATGCTTTTTTTTTGAAAATTATTTTTTTTATTTAAATTACACTGTTTTTCCAAAAATTCTTTTTTAATAAATTTCATTTGTATTGAAATTAGAGATTTGATTAATTTTTTACATTAATATTTAAGTTTTTTATAATAATACCATATTGTATCTTAATAATGTTGAAAGTTGTTCTATTATGTTTACTATTGGATCTAAATGTAATGCTAAATATACGTACTATTTTTTTACTATAAATACAATTTTTTTGTCTATAAGTTTTTTATTTATTAACCTATTAAAAATATTCTCTCTTGTGATTATGTTCAGTTAATTTCTTAATGAATTTTAGTCTTTATTCGATTGAAATCGGATAAAGTTTAAGGCCCTTTTGACATATTGCGTCAGATGTCTAGTCCACGTAAAAAATTTCGGACCTCCTTTATTTTTTTCAGCTGCTAATGACGTTTTTTTCCCTACGCCTTTACCCCCACCCCCCTGCCATGCTTTTTCCGGACAGACATGTTCTTTTGTCGCCAGCAGCCATGTTTAATGACGTTATATTTTTTCTTAATATCACAATGTTTTTTTCGCCACCATGTTTTTTTATTCAGCCATGTTTATTTCTTACCCCTACCCCCCGACATGTTTTTTCTTAACGCAGTCATTTTTTTTTCACGCCCCTTCCACCGAAGAAGACCCTCTGGTCATTGACAAACAAGCACCAGTGGTGTCACTTCTTCAGAACTACAACAGCGACACCTAGAATATCCGGGCGGTGGCTTGACGAACTAACCCATCTTTGGTCACTCTCGATGGACACATGCCATCCGCATCAAAAGTGAGCCAGGACTGGATTTGCTATCCCACTTATATCCACCAAGTTTGGTTGAAATCTAGAACGCGGAACACCTTTAAAAATAGTTTGTGGATTTATTAATATTCATTTATGAAAACATTTTCCTTTTCACCCTTATGTTCATTGGTGCCACATCTCATGTAGTGGGATATAATAAGGATAGAATACAGAGTTTGGTTGAAATCTAGAACGCGGGACACCTTTTAAAAGAACTATATATTGCGGATCTATTACTACTCGTTTATCAATTATTTTTTCACTCTTATTATCACTGATCCTCATTGGCGCCACATCTCATATAGTGATATATAATAAGGATAGATTTCAGAGTATACCCACAGAGTTTGGTTGAAATCTAGGACGCGGAACACCTTTAAAGGAATAGTTTGTGTACCTATTAATTTCGTTTATGATTTTTTTCACCCTTATCCTCATAAGCATCACATATCATATAGTGCCACCAAGTTTGGTTGAAATCTAGAACGCGGAACACCTTTAAAAATAGTTTGTGGATCTATTAATATTCATTTATGAAATTATTTTTTCACCCTTATCATCATTGGCGCCACATCTAATATAGTAGGATATAATAAGGATAGAATACAGACTGTACCTACAAAGTCTGATTGAAATTTAGAAAATGGAACACTTTAAAAAAATAATTTGTGTATCTAATAATATTCGTTTATGAAAATATTGTTTCACCCTTATCCTCACTGGTGCCACATCCCGTATATTGGGATATAATAAGAATAGTATACACAGTATGTCTACAAGGTTTTATTGAAATCTACAACGCGGAACACCTTTTACAAAAATAATTTGTGGATCTATTACTATTCGTTTATGAAATTTTTTTCACCCTTATTCCCGTTGGTGCCACGTGCTATAGAGTTGAATAGCATAAGAATAAAGTACATAGTATTCTATAAATTTTTGATTGTTTTTATTATAGGAGAGAGAGACAACAAGAGAGCCCCACTCTTTTTAATTTAATATCAGGATAAACTTTTATTTTCTAATAATTCTAATTATGTACCTGAGAAGTAAAATTGAAGAACAAAGTCCTAGGTAGTAGCAAAGTCCTAGGTAAGAGCAGATTTACAACTGATGGTTCAGTGGTAGAATTTCAGTAAACATTAAGTGGCTCAAGTCCAGGGGTGATGTGGGGGCTCTTAAACGTGATCCAATCCAATTTTTTTGTGATGTTATATTTAAAGTCTATTTTTATCTTAAATTTTTTTATATTATTAAATATCGAAGCAGAAAAAGTGGGGATATGATTGTTGTCGATCTGGTGTGATGTCATTATTACCCATGCTGAAGAACATAATCTATTACGGCATCGGTTTTAGCTCCGTCATCCTTATCGTATATGGTTGATGTATGTAGAAAATATTCTGAACTGCTGCGTGTAGCAGAATAAAATGTGAACTTAATGTCACCATTACTGTCATGTTACTAATGAGTTTACAAATAAGCTATAGATCTGGGCTTTATCAGATAGATATTTTTCAGGGTAATTCTTCTTGATGCTGTGGCATGATATAATTTTCCACAATGTCTTCTGTCAATAAGTATATGATTGGAAAATACTTAATCTTTGAAGCAGAGAAAAGATGCACTGCTGCTGTTCATATTTTTTTATAATTTCTTATAACTGTCGTAATTTAAATAAATGCTCTTGTAACAAGAACATCAAATTATCTGAAGATGATGATGACATCTTATTTTGTCGCATCTAGCAAGGTAGTATATGAATCAAGCGTATGCAAAATACTTCAATGAGGCAGAGAGAAAGAGTGGGGAGAAGTAGTTGAAGAAATAAAAAAAAATAATGAAATATAAACATATTTATTTAGATGAAGTAGAGTACAATATTTAATATATTTATTTAGGTAAATTGGAATACAACCAATTATAAAGTTTAAAACTATTCCTTAAACTATATATCTTTTTTACAATAATTATTGAAATTATTTAAACAGAATGGTAAACCTTTACAAAAATTTGGTGGTATTTCCTTAGACACACTAAGATTTTCTACGTTTATTACGGATGGTGTTGAAGTGTTCTCCAAGTTGTGTAGTCTTTTTTCTGGAAAATCCTGCTTTTGGTGTCCTTTTACGTTCACAATATCAGCAGCGCCATTGAACAGGTGATTCCGTAATATTTCATTTAAATCATTGTCACTTACGTAACCGCTACTATACTTCAAACCATGATGATTCCGTTTCAAATAATGAACTTGTTTCTTGACATCATAGCTTAACGTACCATATGGCACTAAAGCGTTCACCAAATAGTGGGAATTTTGTTGTCCACTAACAAATGTTATTTCCTTTGGATAGAACTCGGGAAAATTAAATCCCTGAATATCTACGACAATCAGCTTCAGGTTTACCTATCTGCAGATTCGTTAAAACTAAAATAATATATGTTGATCCTACTTTATTATAGAGCTTTTCTTATCACCCTACTCAAAGCTAAATATTCCATAACACGATCATGAATTATACAATATGCCTTAGTATCCTGAAGAAATGAATTTCTGCTTTCAATCTCTAATTTAACATCAACGGTTGAAGATTTTATAGAATTTCTTTTTGAACAATCTGACGAATAATGTTCGACTGTTGAAATTCGTATAGTCAAGTATAGGTTTATTGTTGGAATCGAAAAGTTTCGAGAATTGAGTATACATGTAGTACCTACGCCTCATGATATTTGTTAGAGTTAAAATCTAATTTCATGTCGTCATAAGGATAATAAATTCTTCAGAACTTAAGGTTAATTTGATATTGGATATTTCAATGTTATCGAAGAGAGTGACATCTGCCTTATTTTTGTGTTTCCTGTCAGTCTGAAAGGCTACAGTAATGTGTCTAGGACTCTCCACATTAGTACAAGTTTTAACTGACCAAATTTTTTCGATGCGCTACTAGTCAAGGAGGACAGTTCATGTAGTTTCCACTATCTGTATGGTATTAGTATCGGTCTATCTCTGTTTATTTCATTCAACAAATTAAGTTTTACGACAAGATCATTCAAAAATACATGTTTAACCTTTAGTTCGATATTGGTGATGGTTTTTTGTACCGAGTGTGTCGTATCGGTATCACCAATTGTATCGTCATTCGATACTTTAAAACAGTTGATATCTCTTCGAACTTCAATTAATCGCAATGTCTGTTTACCAAAGGCGATTCTCTTGTAATCGTAAAAGAATCCAAGTAAATGCCATAAAGAAATTCTTAAATGGAATGTTGATTTTAATGGATCGTATGTTACCAACTGTCCTTTTGGGTAATTTCAACCTCCAATACTAAGAGAATTGTCATCTTTTTCATAGCATAGCCTTTTATCAGACTCACTGTTCCAGGATCTCGTACTTTATCTAATTCTTTTCCATTAACTTACTGAATAGAACAGAAACGCTTCAGCATTATTGGTGAATTAAATGGTGCCCGTAGCTCCATCGTTCTTCATTAAGGTTCTCTCAATTGTTATAGCAGCCTCGATCATCAACAATCATGCATCCTGTTGATAAATAGCAATTTCTATTTCATCTTTGTTTCCAAATGACTTTACGAAAGGATAGTACATTCGAATCTCTTCTCTGACGATGGACTCGTCATAGTGAGGTTCTTAAGATAACTGTAGTTCTTCTAACATTGTAGCTCAAAGATTTTAAATACAAAATATTAGCAGGAGTTAAG
The DNA here is from genome assembly GCA_037954035.1 of Rosalia funebris. Classification (NCBI taxonomy): domain Eukaryota; kingdom Metazoa; phylum Arthropoda; class Insecta; order Coleoptera; family Cerambycidae; genus Rosalia; species Rosalia funebris. The sequence goes on along the minus strand of JAZFAV010000036.1, from coordinate 18,523,431 downwards.
GTTGAAGTAGTTCTCCTCCTTATCGTACAACAATTAGATACTGAATGATGTTGATGTAGGGCACGGCCATTTATATAGTTTCTTGATATAAATATTAACCTCATTGTAACTTTCTTAGTTCTAACCTAACAATAATTTCCTCTCCTCGAAAATTAACAAGTTTAGAGTTTTGATCGAATAAATTCAGAGTGACATTATGTATCTCACATTTGCTTCTGTTAACTGATACAAAAATTAAATTATTACGTTATATGTCTATGGCGTATCCTGGGTCAACTTTCAATGCAAATTCAAAAATTGTATGCGAAGGTTTGTTATTGTAAAGTGCTTCTGTAATAATATTACAGTCGACGTGGATAGTTACAACTTTCACTATACTAACGGGTAAATCTGACTGATAGAAGGTATCTGATATTAGCACTTGAGCGCTATAACCTAACAGAGTAGCTAATATATCTTTAGAAGTAAAGTTAATTTCGTGTTTGCTTTTAATTTCACACTTAAGCGTGTTATTATTAGGTTTAAGTGAGAAGTTGTCGTTGTGTTCACCCTGATGCTGCGTCTGCTGCTGCGTTATGCCACTGATATTGCTCTCTTCTGCAGATATGACTATATGTCACTTATTTCGTAGGATCCTGTAGGTATATTTATAATCTTTTCTTTTGTTCTGTCACCAAGCTCCCAGTAATAGAACTTGTTATTTATACCTTCTTCGGTATTAGGTATTCTATTGTAGGTGTGCAGACCAATTAATGCTAGCGAATAGTCGTACTGAGGATCGAGATCTATAGGATTATAAAAGTCTACAGAGAGGATGGAACTTCGACCTCCAACATGAATATATGTGACACACTGAATGAATATTACACTTCTTTACTATTCTTATTGACAAATTATAAACACAATTATCCACAATTTATTGTATTATACATCTGATAGGCATCAGAATTATATTTAATTTTATAATTAGAACCCAAATACCGAACTAATTCTATTAGCGGCTTCAGCGACCGAAAGCGATCGAAGTATAAGATGGAATTTCTAATTTTCTTGTATGCTACCCAATGAGTTCCGGGACCATTGACGCTGTCCAAGTTAAGGATGATGCTTTCACATCCTCCAAGTGAAGATGAGGGTAGAGAATCCCTCATAAAAATACCTGATCTGAAATGAGGAATTTTTAACTTTTTTACGTATTTCAATAGATCTACGTTAGAGAGCGCTCTATTGGATAGTTTCACTGGTAGTTTCTTTATATTTGTTCAGATATAAACCGTATCCGGTTTTATAAGGTCTCATGTAGAGTCCAGAAGCCTTTTTTCCTAGAGCTATATCCTCCACAGCTTTATTTAAAGTCATTTAGCCTCTTCTAATTTTTTCTTGGAGTTTTTAGCATCTATGACTGTTTTAGCAACTGCGGCTACTCCCCCAAATAATGCACCTAAACGACTTAGACCTGCAAAGATCGGAATCAGAGGTAAAATACCACCGGTCTGTGGCACAGGTAAAACACAAGGTGTATTGATTTTTTTTTCCGACCTCAGGCATTCTTAACGACAATTCGTGCTACTTTAACAGACATTGTGGCATCTTTCTTTACATCATGACTGGCGTGTTTTTTTAGGGATGTTAACATTTTAGAGACATTCGTAAGGACGGTCTACGGAATGGAATTGTTTTACAGCAAAGACGACAGCCACGACGACTGCGCTTCTCGGCTCCCATACCTAGCTTTCACTTAACCGTCATTGTATTGGTAACAATCCACGCGGCAGCTTTTTCTTCTAAACTAGCGTTATTCGATAAAACACGTTTCCAGGCGTGTTGTTCGAGCTCGTAATCTGCCTTCTGTCTATCTTCTAAATTTTTGTTTTTACTATAGGCAATATCGTGCTCCCGACAGGCTTTATCTAGAGTATTTATACCAGGATTTCCTCGAGCTAATCCCTTTTATAGTTTCTTACCTGGTCCACAGTAATGGTAGCCACCAGGAATATACAATTCCACAGCATTTGTTGATGAGACTGTTGACAATACCTCTACATCTTACATGTTCCCTCGATGCCATCTAGATTTAAACTGATTATGTATAAGATATGAACACCTATATATAAATCGTTGTTCAATGAGATGACTAGAGTTTACAATGCGCCTTCAAAGACAAAATGTGCCTCTTCCCGTGTAGAATTTAGATTTATTGACGACGATATCACCACACTCTGTAGATAAAAAGTATGGCGAGTTATTTCCTAACACTGTAAGAATATTTGTATGTGGATCCAGCGGTGCTGGCAAAACGAATATCCTGCTGAGCCTATTATTTGACTATGATTAATGGTCTGTGGTTTGAGAACGTATACGTTCGTGTACTCCAAGTCCCAGTATCAACCTAAGTATACATTATTAGAAGATGTACTGAAGGAGGTGAAAGGGGCCGGCTATTTCCCATACGCATGTAACGAGGATCTCCTTGATTCTTCCGGAGCTAATTCTGTATTTATATTTGATAACGTGGCTTGTGATAAATAAGATAAAATTAGAGCATACTTCAGCATGGGTAAACATAAACAATAGAGTATGATAGTAATACATTTTATTCAACAGTAGCATTTAAATCGAAATAGAAAGAAGAATATACTAAGAGTACAACGATCGATTTAAATGAATATATTAATCAATACCACCCTCTAGCTAGGAGCTACATAAAAGGGCTCTATAACAGAAGTAAGGATCATCATGAAACCTACGGAGCCAAATTTAATGAAAAAATTCCCCTCTGATGAGCCCAGCAAGCCCAACTTGCTGGGCTAACTCCCCGGTAAGCCCGTACTTCTTGTTCCAGCTGGCAGAAGAAGAGGCCCCCACGATCGACCCCATTCGGATAGGGGTCATGGGCAAGGTGGTAGGGTCCAATCGGACGGATTGCCCGAAGACGCAATGAACAAGGACCCTTTGAGTGGACTGACAAACTGAGGGATGACCTACTGCAATGCTATGAAAGCAGTGAGCCCATACGGAGGGATACATGGCATATATACACGCTCTGTGGTGTGAATTACACCCAGAGCATGATTCCTCCACGCCGCAGAATCTCCATAATTATGTATTCCATCTTCATAGAAAGGGCTATATGAGGACTGCGCCCCGATTGGCGAATGAGGTTGCCTAATGAAGATGCGGTCTTCACCGCTCCACCAATAGTAAAGGGCCTCAGTACTAGAAGGGGGTTATATCGCATAAGACCCCCCTAGGCCACAAGACCTGGCCACAGTGGATGCTGAAGTTCAAACATCGCTTCCAGAAGGGGCCCACATTTGGCACATAAATTGTGCCGTGTACACTGTCGCCGAAAGCTTCTCTCATATGCAGAGGGCGAATAACTCTTCCTCTCTGCGAGAAAGAGAACAGAGCGGCGTGTACGAAAGATGGAAGCCCAGATCCAGTCGGCAAGACAACAGGTATCCCGTATCCAATGTGTGATGTAGCCAATGGCGGCCAATAGGCCTTTTACGCAAAAATTACGGCAAATCGCCGCCAATTTAAGACGCGTCCATCACACACTCAATGAGGTAGTGCTGCGTACCACCAAACAGCACTGCCTTGATAGGATACGGATGCTAGTGACGTGCAACAAGTCACTAGTGAGGCGGGCGCGAAGGCCGCGAAGGGGATAATAATTTGTTCCGCGAAAAACACTCGCGCCTATTCGAACCGCCTCAACCTGTTGTTGAAAATCCGCCGACTGTCGATCAGGTGGAAAACTTTTGGAAGGCGCTGTACGAGCAGAAACTCCCACTCCAAAGAGACACTCCAGCCCTGGCACACTTTGAAGACTTTTGCGAAGATCTTCAGCGACCAGAACAAGTGTGTCACCCGATAACCCCTGAAGAGGTTCGAAGAGCTCTTGCGGGCTCTAAGAACTTTGCTGCACCAGGTCCTGACGGGATAAATAATTTTTTACCAAATTTTTACCATTTGGCTAAATGGGGAGCAGCAGATTCCTTCTTGGGTTGTCGAGGCGTGGACCGTGCTAATCCCGAAGACCGGAGATTTGTCCAACCCAAAGCACTACCGACCGATAAACTGCTAAAACGCATGTTACAAGGTGTTCATACGCATCTTGTACATGCGAGTACTCCTAGCAGTTGAGACGGTTTTCGAGGGGATGTATGAACAACGAGGGTCTAAGAAAGGTGTCGCTGGCTGCAAGGAAAATATGTTGATTCATAGATGTGTCACGCAGGACTGTACAGTACAAGCGAAACCTTTCCATGGCCTGGATCGACTACCGCAAGGCATTCGATATGACATCGCATGAGCTAATAATTCACTTGCTCCGATGCCTTGTGGTGCCGGTTCCTGTAGTGAGATGTATTCAAGAACTGATGCCGCTCTGGAGGACTCGGTTTACCATAACATCGGGTGATACTAGAGTCCGGACAGAGCCGGTGTCGTTCAGAAGGGGCGTGTTTCAGGGAGACTACTTTAGCCCCCTTCTGTTTTGCATCTCACTGCTGCCGTTGTGAGTGTCCCTCAGGAAAAAAACGTGGCTATAACTGCGGCACCCCAAGCGATCGGGGGAATAAGATCACCCATCTATTTTACATGGATGACCTAAGACTTTATGCCTCCGGAGAAAGGGAATTACGCCAGTCCCTAAGGGTGGTGCAGGAGTACTTGCAGGCCATCGGGATGGAGTTCGGATTGGACAAATGTGCACTGGTTCATATCAAGAGAGAGAGCGAAGCCGGGAATACGCAGACGAGGAGCAGCTCGTGGATGGAAGCATCTTACACCACATAGATGCCGGAAAGTCGTACACTTACTTGGGTGTTGAGTAGCGTTCCACCCAAGAAGTAGGTGTCGTAAAAAACGCTCTCCTTGGCAAGTATCAGCACCGCCTCCATCAGATCTGGCCCTCAGAACTATCGGGGAAGAATAAGGTGTTCGCTACAAATATGCTTGCTGTTCCGATCCTTGTCTACTTCTTCGGAGTAGTCAAATGGACACAGGAAGAGCTGCGACGACTCGACGTAGTAACCCCAAAAAGGATGCATCTCAGTATGAGTTTGAATCCCAGATCGTCCGTTCCACGGTTATATCTCCCACGACATCGCGGAGGGCATGGACTCTAGATTTTAGAGTTCTCCATAACAGGATGATTCTGGACGGAGCCTGTAAAGTTGTAAGGAGGTCGGACCCCCTTCTGTGCATGATCCGAGATCACGAACATGCAGGGATAGGAGCATTTTTATTTAAGACAGCACGTAGACCAGCCGATGATCTCGATCTCGTCTTCCGGACACCGAACGGGCCAATCACATCTCTGTCACCGAGTTGTAATCCGTTAGGTTAAAAGCCCAAATAAAAGCTGCAGAGAATTTAAGAGCTCTGCAGCTTCACAAGGATAATCCCATGCGCTGGATCTTCTATAGCAATATGGGCTTATCCGAAAGGCTGACTTTTGCTTTCTTAAAGTCAGCCGGGCTAAATTCAGACACCGAGGGATTCATCATGGCTTGCCAAGGTGGTATATTTAACATGGTCGTCTATCGGAGTCGTGTCATGGGTATGGAGGTCCCTGATGTCAGCTGCAGGGCGCCGGAGACATTGATGCATTTACTGTCGGCTTGCCCGGTATATGCAGTCTCGGCCTATATCCATAGATACAACGCAGCGTTACGGGTGCTTTATTATCATTTAAGGCACTCGTATCAGATAGACGAGACACCAGTGCTGCCTTACGCTCTGGAGGATATTGAGTCCGTTGTGGAAAATGAGAAGTGCCGAATATATTGGAACTATTCGTTTCCCAGCAACAAGCATGACGTAGTTCTCCTCGACCATCAACTCAGGACGATGTTCGTCATCGAGTTCCACCATCACCACCGTTGATGGTGGAACTCGATGAGTTCCGCCATCACCACCGGTGATGGTAACATTGTTTTGAAAGGGGAGGACAAAACGGACAAAATATCGAGATTTAATCTTCGAATTCTTCAGACCATTCTGTTAAACTTAAGGTACTGATTATAGGAGAACTTGGGTGGAGCGAGAGATACACTGCTTTCAGAATTAAAGAGCATATCGCCATGCCAAAACTCGGCAGAAATCTTAGCCGGTCGCATGCAGAAGGCCATAATTCTTGGTTCGCTTCGTCTACTCAAGGCACACGACTTGTCCCAGTAATCACTAACCGAGCGGACGCGGGAAGTGATTACTGGTATTACCAGCGGAGCTTCTGTGTGAGTCGGAGCCACAGAAAGGGGTAACTGGTTTTTAGCAAAAAAAAGTATATATATATATATATATATATATATATATATATATATATATATATATATATATATATATATATATATAACCTATTAATTATTATCATAATCAAATTTTCATAAATGGATTAAATTTAGATATGACTGATAGATTTACAATATTAGAAACTTTTACTGTCAAACAAAGATGGCAATGTATTTTACGACCTTTAATACTGAACAACAATTTATTGATTTATTAAAACCTTATTGCGTACCTGGAAAAACTTATGCATTCTATATTGAAAACGTTAATCTATACCCAATATTATGTAAAACCGTAAAAGAAGTTTTTTAAAACTCAGCTTTTAATTTAATTAAATGCACTAAAGTTTTAGAAGATATATTCTCAACTGAAGAACAAAATAAATTACTTAAATATTATCACAACAACAAGTAACAACAGTACATCGTAGTATAAATGAATTAGAGACAGAACTTAGACGGCAATATTTTTGGCCAACACTTAGAATTGACGCAAGGCGATTTGTAAATGCATGTGGCATTTGTCAAACAACAAAATGTGAACGTAATCCTATTAACTCCAAATTAGAACTAACACCTACACCCGAAATACTAGTCGAGAAATCATTCACATGGACATATTAACAATTGACAACAGCAAACTACTCATTTTATTTGACGCATTTTCAAAATATGCACAAGCATATCCCGTAAATAGTACACACGCATTTAATATTGTTCAAAATTTAATAATATTTATCAGTCACCACGTTTACCAAATTTAATAATATCAGATAATGGGTACAGAGTTTAAAAATGAAATAATATTAGATTTTATTGAATTACATAATATAAAAATTCATTACATTATGCCTTTACATCCCGATAGTAATGGTATAATAGAACGCTTCAACTCGTAAAAATAATAAAACTCCAAAAACCTAAACTGCCTCTTTGCGATATAATTCCTTACGCAATTTTGGGATATAATAAATATTCATTCGGAAAACAAATTTAATGTATAACAAAATTCACGACAAAATAAAATCCGACAAAGAAAGGATAATCGCAAAATATGTTGTTATTTTCCAAGAAAGTTATTAATTAAGTGCATTTATAGGCAACTGATAATACAGAGTTTTGTACTATGGGTTACTGCTCTATATTGGTAAACTTTTAGCGAGAATACATATGACTATAAACGGAAAAACCATTAGGATCTAGTGACAGTTGTGATTTATGTATATTTTGACCTGGTAGCTTTTTGCAGTATTTTTGTTATATTGTGACCTGTTAACTTATATAAGTGCGGTTTATTGTTATTCTACAATAGGTCTGTCCACGAAAATGTTTTTTTCAATTGAAAATGATAGATTTATGGGTATTATAAACCCATAAAGAATTAAAAAAAAAATAGTCAATTACTTTCTGCGTTATTCGTAATAGCAATTACCGAAACGCGTCGAGGCTAGGCGGGTGACGTCACATACTAGACACTAGACTATGCGCCGGACTGGATGTCGTAAATTTTGTCTTTTATGAGCTACGCCTCGCGTCGGGACGATTATTTGTGCCAATTTTTATTGTAGGTGAATTCCTTTGTGTAAATGTTAATTTCAAGAAATTAATATGGTGGCAAGAAAGTGGTGGATGCACAAATACATCAGTAAGGACGCCTACGAAAGTATTTCTTAGCATTCCAAGGGAAATAAAGAGAAAGAAAAAATGGTTTACCGCAGTAAGAAGGCAGATCAAAGAAGTTTCCTTGACATCAAACTTGTTTTGTTGCGAGGATCATTTTAATGTAAGTTAAAATATCTACTGTATGTATGTACTATGTACCTGCTGTTGAATATAAATAAATATTACCTACCTACCTATTGGTGGTTTTTAAAACACTTTTATTAGTTTCATCTGTAACTAAGTAGATATGTAACTATGTATGCATGTAACACAATATTGAAAATCGAATTTAACTAATGGAATTAGTTGCATCGTCATAAAATTTTGCAGTTTTGTGTAGTTTTAATTGGTTTTTTATTTTTTGCTTTTTAGTGTAGTATTATACAGGGTGTTTAAGATTTTATTCGGGAAAAGTTATCAGTCGATGGAACTCAAAAATAATACGAAAAGTTCATATAAACTTGTATGATTTAAAGCTTCGTTTTCGAGATACAGGGTGTTGAAGTTTTACAAAAAAAAAATTGAAATTATTTTAATATGAAAATGTGTAGATGTCGAAGGTTATTAATTCGACCAATAATTGTGAATTACTTGAATAAAAAATGTCTCTTCATTTATTGTTTAATAATAATAATAAATCTGAATTTTTACATTTCACCGGACATCAAAACGGTTTTTATTTTTTTTATCAAAAACGACGCATCGGAGAGAAAAAACGCAACAACCTTTTTTGTTCTCACTTGAACGAGGAACACAAAATATTTTTTAATCTGAAAGAAATCATTTTTTCCTTCAAAAATATCAATGGCAATGCCCGTACGCACGCCACTGTAAAAAATTAAAATGATGTTTACATCGGAAAATAAGCATCTTTATAAATTGTTACTTCTCTAACAATTTTAGTTAATTAACTAAACTATTAATTGATTTCCATTTTTTTGTAAAACTTCAACGCCTTATATCTCGAAAACGAAGCTTTAAATCATACAAGTTTATATGAACTTTTCATATTATTTTTGCGAGTTCTATCGACTGGTAAATTTTCCCGATTAAAATCTGAAACACTCTGTATATATAATTTTTTTGTTTTTTTTTAAACTATGTATAATGTTTTGTTTTTTAGCTTGAACAAGACATGGAAAATTATTGGGAGTATAAACTAAGCAAAGTAAAGGCACGCATGAAATGTGATGTGGTGCCTCATATATTTGCCTGTCAACCAGATAAAGCTGTATTATACAAGACAACTCGATTAGCAAGCGAAAGAAGGACCCGAAAAAGAAAGGTTGACGAATTACTGTGCGGATCTATTGAATGTTTAGAACCCGTACCGGAACCGTCAACTTCTCATAATGCAGAACACACCGAGAGAAGTGACGTAGCGACTCAAACCGTAATGTTCGTAGCGGATAAACCCCGAATAATAACCCATTATAGAAGTAAGACAACTCGAGTTTCATTATCAACATCAAGCAAAGATATAGCCACGTCCCCCGTAAAATTTGAATTAGCTTTAGAAAAGCCATTTAAAAAACTTAAGATACAAAACGTATTCCAATCATATGATTCCAACACAGATACAACGACGGAAATCCCAGACATAGATGTCGAATGGACCCCAAATGACGAGAGAAATGAATGTAATGCCTCGCCAGAAGATAAAAAATAGAGGAGAGTACATTTCGATCAATGTTCATTCGAAAAATCGAAAAAAGGTTGCGAATGTATACTGGTATTCCCAAGGAATACAACGATTTTATAAACGTTTTAGAGCAGAGAACTTCTTTACAAAAATATTGTATATATTTAACTTTCTATAACATTAAAAGCAATAACTCGTTTCAACAAATAGCTGACCTTTTTGGGATAAGTAAAGCTTACACAGGTGCACTATTTACCCGAGGTACTTATGTGTTAGCCGAGTTTATGAAGCAATTAATTTACTGGCCAAGCAGCGAATATATAAAAAGAAATCTTCCAATACAATTTCGAATGTCTTTTTACAATGTCCAATAATCAATCATTGATTGTTTGGAAATAGAAATTCGGAAACCTAGTGCCGCTGTTCAACAGTCGTTTCTTGGTCCGAGTACAAAAAGTGCAATACCATTAAATATTTGATTTTGTGTACTCCTGATGGATTTATAAACTTTATATCTAGCGGATATGGTGGCCGTGCAAGTGACGCTGCAATATTTGAGGATTGTGGATATTTAAATATTCTTCCTGAAAATTGTGTTGTTATGGCCGACAGAGGTTTTAAACAAATTGAAACTTTCCTAAGCAAAAAAAAATGTACATTGGTCAGACCTCCAAGTGTTGCAAGTAACGTCAAAATGACCAAGAATTACGTTCTTCTTACAAAACGCATTGCTAGTGTGCGAATACATGATGAACGTGTAATAAATCGTATTCGAAATTTTAAAATGTTAGGGCCCCACGCCACCATCCCCTCAGCAATGGTTCAAAAATGGGATAATATAGTAATTATTATCTCTTGTGCTATAATAAATTTACAAAAACCAATAATAAAACAATAATTTTATATAGTTAAAACTTTTTTTTAATAAATGGATACTACTTGAACAATCAGTATTTTTATTTATTAGTTTAAAACTATAGGTTTATTCATTAAAAACTGCATATAATAATTTAAAAATGTTGTTTTTCCAAAAGTGTATTGCGGAGTTGATAAGGTGCTCTGTAAATTCTGCATTATATTCTACGTTAACAACAGTAATTTCTTTTGTAGTTTCAAAGTCTGGATGTGCTACGCAAAATATTCCTTTTTTAACACTTCTTGCTAACACCTGTAAGTTTATTTGGGCCAAATATTTTTTTGCTATTTCATTTTTAGTATTAACATACCGCGAAAATGATTTTTCTTAAATGGGACATTTAATTTCAACAACCAAATATTCTGCCACCCCGTCGGGTGAAGCCCCTATAATTCCATGCTCCCTTAAAATAATGAACTCAACATGCTTTACGTTTATGTTGACCTTTTTTTTTCCATTTCGTTAATCACAATTTTTTCTAAATTTATTCCCCTTTTCATAGCTGGAGTGTCAAATTTTTTTGAAACGCCCATGATTTGTGCTACCAAACTACCATTCACTATTTTGAAAACAGAAGCTTCGTATAATTTTGAAGCGGTTAGACGACCATAACGAAGCTCAAACCACAGCGAGTCCTCACTTTGAGTATGGCTAAGTTTGCTGGCATTTTTAATTTCCTCTTTGGTTAAAGTAGATTTACAAAAATTAATAAATTCCTCTGCCGTTTGGTTAATACCACTTTTTATAAAATGTTCTAGTAACTGATGAATGGACAACTTCTTGCTATCACTTACTGGACTGTTATGTAAAAGTAATGGACATATATAATTTTTTTCTACTGCAGTCATTTCTAAAACTTCATTAAGAAGACCGTCGGTATTTGGAATGTTGAAACGAGTTTTTTTTAAGGCTCTTCCAATATTTTCGGATTTAATTAGTTTAACTGCAGACCCTATCTGCGATAAAACTGATTTTTTCCAGTAGCAAACTACTGTGGTAGGTGCTGGTTCTTCTGATCGACGGTGTAACCACATCAGGAAAGCCACTGCATGCTTGCATCCCCCAGCGCCTGCAGCACAATCAAGGCATCTCACCTCTTCAACCATTTCCATCTCTTCACCAATGATGGCACTAATAGAGTAAGGCTTCATTCTGACCTTGTGCTCTGGACAAATTCTTGCTTTTACTAGACATCTGTTACCCTCGCGTTTAACTTGAACGTAACCATAGCTGAATCTCCATAGCTTTCCCTCCCAGAGCTACAAAAAATATGTAGGAACTAAGTGTGTAAAAATATTACTTTAAGCGCAGTAAACATTACATATAAGGTACTTTTACTAAAACTAAAAAATTTCAGCAATAGAATGTGCAGATAAAAACAACTACAATAGCAATAACTAAGTAGTTACCTACTGTTAATATTGAAAAAAAAACTAATGTTTTTATTTTGTGAGTATCTCCGAAAATAAGCTTTAAATCAAAATGGAATATGTAATATCCACATAAATTCCTTGTTAAAGAAAAAAAGTTTATTTCAAATTAGAATGGAACCTCAACATCATATATCATCGCTTAAGAGACGAGTTAAAAAATCTTGAATGGGTCATCATGAAATTATCTAAACATTTTATTGCTAAAATTTTTGGCGCTAGTTAAGAACACCCTATATACCTAACTATATGACATAAAAAAAACTTATGATTGACGTTTGTCCAATATTAAGCCGTTCCGCACTTTACTTTATGTGTATAAGTACACGTCGTTGATTCATAAATTTTAATACTCATTTATTATATGTTTTTTATTATTCCGTGTTATCATAGTATACTTACAATAAATTACAAAACAAAAATTAATTAAACACATGATAAACAAAACTACATATTATACGAACTTACCGACTAGCTTTCACACCCCTGGATTGTGGCTGGTTAAAATCAGTATTTGACGCGAGAAAATTTGATACCATAATCACGTCTACATTTGGCAAATTATGTGAATCTCCTTTCTGGAAACCCTCCTCCATATTTGACAACAATGTACTTACTATACGTAAACTACGAATAACGCAGACTTTGCTCTAACGAGAACGCCGGGAATAAACCTAACGCAGAAATCGCAGTATACAGGATATGATCTAAATCGGCACCTACCGGACTCTCTAGTATGTGACGTCGCATCAATGACACAGCGTTAATCCGATTCAAATAAAGCATGCAATTTCTACGGCCGCTGTTGTGCTTACGATTGAGTTTTTTTCGCGCAAAGTTCGATGATTGTTATTATTAGGTCGAGAGCTTCATTTTCATTCCTCACTACTTTTAATGAATATTATTTTTTTGTGGACAGACCTATTCTATAGAACCACTTTAATCAAAAGTAATCGCTTTTTGCTAAATAAATCACTGTGAGTAAAAAAATCGTTACTAATGATCTAGATTTTTTTTATAAAATGGGAAAAGCTAAAGATATCCCCGAAACGAAAATTGTGGAGATTTCTACTTTAATTAAGAACACGAATTATTAGTAAAGAAAAATAGGTGTTAGTTAACTGGTGTTTCTGTCTCTGCGGTGAACAGAACATCTCAAAAAATTGATAAAAATTAAGTCAGTGGAAGAAACCGTATTGGTAAATGTGGACGAAAACGTCTTACAACACCTAGAGCAGAAAGAAAAATCCAAAACATTTGTCTCCTAAACAGGAAGAAAAGTAGAGCTTAGCTTAACAGACTGGTCCAAGAATCTGGAATTGAGATTTCAGACCGAACGCTGCGTAGACGCCTAGCAAAGCAAGGCTTCAAATGTTGCCGACCAGTCATGAAACCGAAATTGACAGAAGCAATGAAGAAAAAGGGTCTGCAATGGGCTAAAAATCATACTCATATGACAGTAGAAGACTGGAAAAATGTAATACTTAATAACATTAATAAATATTGACATGAAAATTCATTTTCTTAATTTTTTAGGTTTGCTTCTCAGATGAGCCGACTTTCCAGATTTTGGCTAAAAAATATTCATTTGTACGACGACGTTGAGGTCAGAAATTCCAAAGAACTGTGTTGTAGAAACAGTTAAGCATCCACACAGCATCATGGTGTGGTCCATTATTTCCGAGAAAGGTACTGGTCGCCTTTATATCGTAGAAGGAACCATGCGTCAAGACCAGTATATCAAAATTCTAGAGACGAGAATGTTGCCTCAAGTCAAGGAATGGTTCCCTAATGATGAAAATTTTATATTTATGCATGACTCAGCTCCATGCCATAAAGCTAAAAGTGTTACAGCTTATCTGGACAGGCAAAAGATCAATGTTTTGCCATGGCCTGGTAACTCTCCGAACCTCAATCCGATCGGGAACTTATGGGAGATTACAAAGAGAGAAGTAGCCTCAGAAATAATTACAAATAAACAGCAACTCATAGAAAAACTGATTAAAGTATGGCATCACTCAGGAAAAATCAAAGAAAGTGCACTGAAGTGCATTGAAAGCAAGCCTCGCAGAATAAAAACTGTCATAGCTGTGAAAGGTGACACAAAAAAATATTGATTTTTTTTGTCATGCATTGTTTAATTTTTAATAATAAGAGATTGTTCAATAATGTAAAATGTATTATTTCTCCGCTTAAAAACAACACTATGCAAAGATTCCACATTTATTTCAGTACGAAATTAAAAAAATAATGGAAAATGTCTAGTATTTCTAATAATTTGTCCACCATCTATATATATATATATATATATATATATATATATATATATATATATATATATATATATATATATATATATATATATATATATATATATATATATATATATATATGTTATATGCTAAAATATAATACAAGTTTAAGCCATCTAGACATATTAATGTCAAATATTGCGTAATATGAAACCTATTATCAAGCGATAACAGCTCCCTCAGTAACAAAAGCATTTCCCATGCGAAATGCAAACATAGCGCATTTTCCAATAAAGGTCCTTGAACGACAAAAGCGTTCTCATGTGAAACGCAAGCACAGCATATAACTCCTAGAATGCTTATGCTTGCGTTAACAAAGAAATGTTATAAATATAGGTTACACCAAAAAATCACACTTGTTACTTGTCTTTTGTCTTTAATCATTAACTTATCGTTTCCATCAAATCAAGTCGTTTGTATTGTTAAATTTGTCAGAGTAAAATAAAATATTTTTTAAAAAGTAAAATTTAATTTAAGTGATATAAAATTGGCGCAGTCGTGCGGATTTGAAGAACACCCTGTATAGGAGCCTAACTGTCGAAAACCACCTGAAGAACAAGGACAACACTCCAGAAGTGCCTAACTCCAGGAAAAGGATCGCCAGAATAAGGAGAACTTCAGTACGGGTGGCGGATTCAATCCCTTACTCAAAGAAAGAACCAACTTCCACACAGAACCAACAGATGAATAGCTTCGTGTAAGTACTTATTGAATCATCTCGTTTAAGTGTAAAAATATATATTTAATATTTGTGTCTATTAATTGTTCGCGAAAGGTACAATTCTGTTGTCTTTCCCCGTTGCAATTTAAAATAAATAAATAAATAAACTTAAACTTTTAAATTAGTTTATGCCAGTAATTACTAGAAATATGGCTCTACAACAGCAACAAAACCAGCCTCAGCAAGAAGTTGTTGAATCCTATAAATTAAATGAAATTTTCTCTATCGTCCCTGAATACGACGGTAATCAAATTAATTTAAATACATTTATAAATTCTTGTAAAACCGCGTATGACATGTCAGTTGGTAACCAGAAGGTACTATTAACTGTTCACATAAAAAATAAATTGAAAGGTCGCGCATCTGAACTAGTCAACTCTAGAAACCCAGTGACATGGGATGAAATAAAAACTTTGTTAGAAAATCATTTCGGTGACAGCCGAGATTTAACGTCTTTAATACAAGATTTGCAAAGGATGCGACAGCTTCCCGGAGAATCTCCGCTTACATTTATCGCACGTCTACAGACACATGAAGCAAAAATGCACGCTTCTGAGCATAAACAACGGTTAACACCAGCTCAAAAACAAGCCCAAATTCGGTTAACCGAAGGTATGGTTTTAAATACCCTACTCACAGGGTTAGAACCTAAAATTGCGCATGTTGTTAGGGCAAGCGATCCAGCGGATATGTTAACGGCAATTACGAGAGTTCGTAGAGAGCTCCAACTAAATTATTTTGAAAATGAGAAATTAAATCGTAATAATAATATATGCAATACTAATTCGTCTTTGCCTCCAAAGCAATGTTCATTCTGTAAGCGCATTGGACACATCGCCAGTGAGTGCCGTCAGAGACAACAAAGTTCTCGACCCCCTAATTTCGGCATCCCTCAAAATTTTTCTAGACCTAATTATTACCCTCAAAACCCCGGAACTTCACAAAATTTTCAACAAAGACCCAACTATTATAATCAAAATTCTGGAAATTCACAAAATTTTCAACAAAGACTACCTGTCACACCAAACCCGAACTTCAACAGTTCAAGACCCCCTGCGATTCAACCGAATCCTAATTATTATAAACCAAATTCCACCAGAAAGACGCTACATATTAACCAAAATAATGAAATAGAAAATACACAACCAAATCAAACTTTTTATGAAAATAATAACTCTGATTATTATACAGATAATAATCATTACACAGATCCAAACTATTATACTGGTAATACTTCGGAACACGATGGTACCTATATAAACTATTATACTGATAATAGTTCCTCCGAAAATTATTTTAATGAACCCTCTTTTGATACGACGCCTACAAACAATCAGGATTTTCGAACAGGTCCACCTTCCCAGTCGGACCCACCTTATCAAAAATCGATAGATTCCAACATGACGGTATTACAAACCCAATTCGGCAACATGAACTTAGACAGTTTCAACCCGAATCTGAATTTCCCGGAACAACAGTTTCTATAAGTCCTTTATTATCTGTTAAATCAAAAAATTTATATTACATCTACGACGCTACCAATACACATAGGCTACTTATCGACACAGGCGCATATTTAAACCTAAAATTTGTCAAAATTATAATATGAGATGTCCTGAAAATGTAACGATCCAAGGTATAACCGATCAAAAAATAATTATTAATGAATCTGTTTATATTCCGTTTGATCTCAATAACCCATTTAAAATATATATTTGCAATCTTGACATAGAATTCGATGGTCTCCTTGGTTCTGACTTTTTGGAACATTATAAGTGTATAGTTGACATAAAAAATAAAAAACTTATAACTAATTTTAAAACGATTTCGATGCATAAAGTCACAGACCAGTCTCTCTCTACAGACATACAAAATTCTACAAACCCAAACGTTCTTAATAATACTCATAGCATTTCAAATATAATTTCAATAGAACCGCGTATGGAACAAATTTTCAAACTTAAATGCCATTTGACTAATACTGAAGCTATCTACAACTATGAACTGCTAGCTACAGAAATAGACAAAGTAAGACTCCCCAATGCTATAGTTCAAGTAAATGATAAAGGTGAATTTATTACGTCTATAGTAAATTCAAACGCAATATCCAAAACCATCAATTTTTCGGACATAAAATTAGAACCTTTACAAAATTTCTCACTAAACAATATCAACGAAGGAAATTCTCAAACTTATATAGACAGACATCACGAAATAAAATCCCAACTCCGTCTAAATCATTTAAATGAAGAAGAAAGTGAATTAATCACTCAACTTTGTTTAGATTTTTCGGATATATTCTATCTTGAAGGTGGCCAACTAACGTTTACCAATGAAATTAAGCATGCAATAGATACCAACGACGCGAAACCGATATTCACAAAATCGTATCGGTATCCCCAAATACACAAGGAGGAAGTTAAAACACAGGTGTCCAAAATGTTAGATCAAAATATTATTCGTCATTCGAATTCCCCTTGGTCCTCCCCAGTATGTGTTGTCCCCAAGAAGCTCGATGCTTCCGGTAAGCAGAAATGGCATGCGGTTGTAGACTACAGAAAACTTAATGAGTTAACTGTAGGAGACAAGTACCCCTTACCAAATATTTCAGATCTCCTAGATCAGCTAGGCAAGTGTCAATATTTTACGACATTGGCCTTGGCATGTGGGTTTCATCAGATCGAAATAGAGCCAAAAGATATCTCGAAAACCGCTTTCAGTGTGGACAATGGACATTATGAATTCGTTCGTATGCCCTTTGGACTTAAGAATACTCCTTCCGCCTTTCAAAGGGCGATGGACAATATCCTTTTAGGTATCCAGAATGAAAGATGTCTCGTATATATGGATGACATCATCATATATTCCCCAACCTTACATGAACACCTCTCTCGTCTAACAGAAGTGTTCAAACGTCTTCGCGATGCAAATTTAAAGATCCAGCCAGATAAGTGCGAGTTCCTCCGTAAAGAAGTCGCGTATCTGGGTCACCTCATAATTAAAGAAGAAGTTAAACCGAACCCCGATAAAATATCATGCATTCAAAATTTTCCCCAGCCTACTAACCAAAAAGAGATCAAATCCTTTCTCGGTCTGGCAGGCTACTATCGAAGATTTATCAACAATTTCGCTAAGCTATCTAAACCCCTCACCAAATTGTTACAAAAAGATGTCCCTTTTGTTTTCGATTCCGAATGCAAGAAATCCTTTGATGAATTGAAACAATCTCTCATCTCTACTCCAGTTGTCATCTATCCGAATTTCGACGAAACCTTTCTACTCACCATTGATGCAAGTGCCTTTGCCATCGGAGCTGTGCTTTCACAAGGCCCCATTGGAAAAGATTTACCAATTACTTTCGCTTCAAGGACACTCTGTAAAGCCGAAACCAAATACTCGACCATAGAGCGTGAACTTCTCGCCATTGTTTGGGCCGTGAAACATTTCCGTCCTTACATATTTGGTCGAAAATTCAAGCTAATAACCGACCATAGACCCTTAACGTGGCTCTTCTCCATAAAAGATCCCTGTAGCCGCCTAGCACGCTGGCGACTAAAACTCGAAGAGTACGAGTACGAAATCGAGTATAAACCCGGTCGCATTAACAAAAATGCGGACGCTCTTTCTCGTATAAAAATACATCACCTTCAAGACTATTCTAACTTTCAAGCTAAATTTAAACTATCAGCGTACCCTATTCAAAGACCCTCGACTTCAAAAGAACCCGATTCTGATAACCATAGTGACACGACAGAAACAACCGAAAATGACGCCGTAAAAGAATTTGAAACCTTTATTAATTTGTACAAAACAAAATCACTCATCGACTATTCCAAAATTGAATTTACAAACGGACAACTCCTAGACAAAAGCAACAAAAATATAGTTACGTTTTTCCAACAAAACAATCTCAAAGATTTTCATTATAAAATCCTTGAAGACTTGTTCGAAGAAAACGCAGACTTTCGGAGTTTAGAATTAAATAAATTATCCAGTAAGTCAGTGCGACATAGAAACTATTTTATCGTAGTTCTACCATATGATCCTGATACCGTTATTCAACACCTGTTTGGCACATTATACAATGGTCGTGATACATTTAAGGACTCTGAAACATACTATATTGAAAATAACATTGACCTACCTATTCTAGAAATTTTGTCATTTTTGTTATTCGAAAAAAACGTAAAACTCAAAATTTGCCAAGATGTTACTAGGACGCCTAGTGACGATCAAATTCCAATAATTATCGACCAGTATCACACTGGTAAAGCTCATCTCCATCGAGGAATAAATGAGACTATACGACGCATTAGAGAAAAATATAATTGGAAAGGGTTGACAAAAGACGTTGACAATTACATAAAAAGTTGTGAAACCTGCCAAAAAACAAAAGCCTGTCGCAAAAATTTAGATACACCTTTAGTTATCACAGAAAACCCAAAAGTCCCTTTTGAACGTATAAATATTGACATTCTCGAAATCCCCACAAAAAATTATGCACTTACAACGTATTGTCAGTTCGTCACGTATGACGAACTGACAAAATTTAGTCAAGCATATCCTATTAGAGATAAATCGGCAAAATCAGTCGCAAACACCCTCCTAGTCTATTTCCAACATTTCGCAACGCCCTTTCGAATCCATTGCGACTATGGCCGAGAGTTCGACAATGCCATCCTAAGAGATTTGTGCTTTCTCTATGATATCAAATTAACATACTCTAGTGTAGGACATCCCCAATCTAACGGTTCCCTAGAGAGGTTTCACTCCACTCTATTAGAAATGATCAGAATACATATGACAGAACATCCCGACGAACACCCCTTCAACATATTACCTTATGCTGTAATATGTTATAACAATTCCGCTAACAAGACTCATGGGTTTACACCCTACGAGTTGGTTTTCGGACATACGTCCAGCAGACCACCCGAGACATTATATAATCAAAAAGAACTAGTCACTAAATACGTTAGAGATCTGAATAATCGTCTCTCCTACTATTATAAAGTCGCGCGTGCAAGAATGGATGCACAGAAACAAAAATCAAAAGTTCGATTTGACGCTCATGTCTCAAGAGAACCTCCGGAATACAAAATTGGTCAAGATGTTTACCTAAAGGAATCGCAAATTACCGATAAATTACGAAACAAATTTAACGGCCCATTTGAAATTTTGGTTCACCTTGCTGATCGGAACAGCAATATGCCAGTATCAGATAACACCTATCAATAACACCGTCGGAGTCTATTACCATGACGAGACGAGGATAGTAATTTCCAACGACAGATGGACTCTTCTAGTTCATAAAAACTTATCAAGTCTCGAAGAAGCTTTCATCAACAACAGCAAAATTTTAGAATCCATTGTTAGTATATTTGCAGTCGACACACCTGAAACAAAAGAATTCCTGGTGAAAGTCAAAACGCACATAGCACTTTTAAATCAAATATCAACTTCCCTTAAGGTAAAATTTGAAGAAATCCTTGTTAATACTAAACGCTTCAAACGTGGTATATTAAATGGTGTAGGTAGTATATTCAAAGCAATTACCGGCAACTTAGATGCCGAAGATGGTCAATTCTTTACAGATAGTATTAATAAATTAAATAATGACCAACATCAAATTGAAAATCTCATGAAAAATCAAATATCTGTTACTTCTACCGTTATAAAAACCTTTAACCAAACGGTTCAAAATTTACAAATTAACTTTGAAACCTTTAATGAACACATGAAAAAGATTCAAATAGCATCGCACAAAGTAAATGATAAAGTTGCATTACTTCAGGCTGAATTAAGATTTGTTGAAACATGCGAAAAATTAAACGAAAGTTACTTGTACCTTCAGAGCAACCTCGATGACATTCTAAACTCAATCACTTTTGCCCGCTTAAAAATAATACATTCTTCGATCATTACACCTGAAAATTTGATTACTGCACTTCAGAAAATCTCTCAGAATTTAGTCAAAAATAATCTACCCCTTCCAGTAAAATATTCAAAAATTCCTCAATACCTGGAAATAATTGAATTAGAGGCTTTTCAGTCACAATCTGATCTTATATTTGTTCTAAGAATACCATTAGTGGAACAACAACTTTATACTCTGTATCATCTATATCCTATTCCAATTCTATATATAGAACTGGCCTACATCACGTTTTGTCATTTTCTCAAAAATTTATAGCGCGTAATGATGATTCATTAATGTACATCCCTGTCAAAGATTTGAGTACATGTAAACAATTAGCTGCTCGCAGAAAATTATGTTCTGACCTTTACGCCTACCCGATCGACGGCAGTGCGGCATGCGAAGCTCAACTACTGAAAAACTTCAGAAATATCCCAGAAAACTGTGAAAGTTCGCTAATTTATGGACAAGGCTACAACGTGCAGAAACTACAGGACAATGTGTGGTTAATAATTGTTTCTGAACCTATTCATATTACTGTAAATTGTGATTCAATGGACACTAAAATTACCAGTGTAAATAAAAACTCTATATTAAAACTACCACCGGACTGTTACGCATTTGTCGGCATAACAAAAGTTCAGGCAGAAGGCCGCAACACCCTTAATATTACAGACAATTCGCATCCCGTGGTTATACCTTATGACTGTTGTAAGGATATCCCAGAAAAACTTCAATTACCCAAATTGGAACCTCTCCAGTTCGACCACTTAAACGTAGAAAATCTAGATATAGCTAATCATAAATTAGAAAAACCATTTTTAACAAAACATATTGCCTTAACCACATATATAACTATTGGTGCCGTAGTTTGTCTCCTCATCATCTACGTCGTCTGGAAATGCAAGAAGCAGTGCTGTTGCTCTAGAAAGTCTAAGGAAGCAACCTCCAACCAGATGTTAAAACGAATTAATACCCTCCTGCGTAGAAGACCCCATCTACACACCGAAGAAGAAATGCAAGATCTTCCCTAAAAGTCGGCTAATAACACCGACTTTTCAAAAAAAAGGGGAGTTGTTATATGCTAAAATATAATACAAGTTTAAGCCATCTAGACATATTAATGTCAAATATTGCGTAATATGAAACCTATTATCAAGCGATAACAGCTCCCTCAGTAACAAAAGCATTTCCCATGCGAAATGCAAACATAGCGCATTTTCCAATAAAGGTCCTTGAACGACAAAAGCGTTCTCATGTGAAACGCAAGCACAGCATATAACTCCTAGAATGCTTATGCTTACGTTAACAAAGAAATGTTATAAATATAGGTTACACCAAAAAATCACACACTTGTTACTTGTCTTTTGTCTTTAATCATTAACTTATCGTTTCCATCAAATCAAGTCGTTTGTATTGTTAAATTTGTCAAAGTAAAATAAAATATTTTTAAAAAGTAAAATTTAATTTAAGTGATATAATATATATATATATATATATATATATATATATATATATATATATATATATATATATATATATATATATATATATATATATATACCGGGTGTATAAAAAAAAACGCCCCAGTCTATAACTTTTTAATTATCGACGCTAGAAACGCCATTTTTTGGACTTCGGTGTTAAAGTAGGTTTTTTACATGCTCTGCATATAATATATAACATGTCGCTTCCGCAAGTGACCAGAAGATATATCAACTTTTTTATTTTAAATGGAATACCCTGTATATTTTTACGGTATTAAATGGCACACTTTATTCTGAATCCATTGATATAATATTGTTTGTGCTTACTGTTAACGGTTAGCAAAATATAGACCTTTGTACATTGCATTACATTGTAGCACTAGGGAGCTGTGAGACACATCTTGAATAACGAATATCATTATAATACCACATTTTTTTGTAGAGGAATGTCTGTTAATAGTTTAAGAATGACGATAAATAAAATACGAATATCTAGGTATAAACAAAACTATTTAATGAAAAACAGCAGCAAAACCAACAAATCAATAACAAAAATAATGTAAAAAATCTAGAAAAAACAAATAAAACGTTTCATTAAGAAAACCAATGAATAATAATGTACCAGATAGTTCAAAATCTGTTAGTATTTATTAATTTATCAATTTAAATATTGTTCAAATTGTCAACCTTCATTTTCAATGTATAACTGACACCTTCGTATTGGTGAGCTTTGGACAAATTGAGGTGATATGTTGTCAACAGTCACTCTACCTTTGCTTTAGGTATTCAAGGTTTTGCGGAATTGTTAGGGACACCTGATCCTTTAAATGGCCCCATAAGAAAAAATCTAATGGGTTGAGATCAGGTGACCTAGCTGGTCATCTTTTTGGGCCATTTGTTCCGATCCAGTTTTCTTCAAATCGCCCATTTAAATAGTTTACATTTATACGGGCATTATGGCTAGGGGTCCCGTCTTGATGGAAAATCACATTCACGTATTCATTGACAGGCAATTGTTCTAAATAGTTCTCCAAAATGTTTCTTAAAAAGTCATTATAAATAATAGCATTTAAATGTTCATTAAAAAGTGAGGCCCTATTATTTTATTGACTTTCATCCCACACCAAACATTTACACTGAAACGCTGCTGAAAATTTGTAGTTCTAGCGTGTTTGGGATTCTCATCACTCCAGTAGTAATGAACATTCCTATTAAAAATACCATTGTTACAAAAAGTACTTTCATCCGACCATAGTATGTTATTTAAAAATAAATAATCGTCATTTACTCTTTGCAGAAAAGTATTACAAAAATAAATTCTTCTAGGAGCATCAACTTCCTGTAGATGTTGAACTAAATTAGATTTGAAAGGCCGCATTTTATGTTTTCTTAATATTCTGTGCACCATTGAATGCGACATATTTAAATTATTTCCAATTTTCCGAGTTGAAGTTTGAGCATTTTCCTTAATTGTCAGTAAAACGTCCAACTGTTTCATTTCATTTGCTATTGTTGGATTTTCTTTTTTAATTTTCTTCAGTGATCCAGTTCTTATTACCGCAGTATAGTACATAAAGCTATGTATATTGCTAACCGTTGGTAGTAAGCACAAACAATATTATATCGATGGATTCAGAATAAAGTGTGCCATCTGATACCGTAAAAATATACAAGGTGTTTCATTTAAAATAAAAAAGTTTATATAACTTCCGGTCACTTCCTCTGCATATAATGTTACATATTATATGCAGAGCTTGTAAAAAACCTACTTTAACACCGAAGTCCAAAAAATGGCATTTCTAGCATCGATAATTAAAAAGTTATAGGCTGGGGCGTTTTTCTTGATACATCCGGTATATATATATATATATATATATATATATATATATATATATATATATATATATATATATATATATATATATATATATATATATAGACGTCGCGACGCCTAGCGTCATTCCTTTATATTCTAAGGGAGCGATCTCTGCGTTAGCCGTCACCCCGCGGGGATTGGAAAATGACCCGTACGAGTGCGCCGGTGCCCCGTCTACTTCAGGGAACTTTCGGCCGATGAGTTGGTCTGTCGCTTCACGTAGCGATACGATACCCACCGTTTTGAGCCTTCAGCATTCATTCACATGTTTCTTTTGTTAGTTTGCCTTATTATTATTGTCCATAAATTACGCTATTTACTGACGATATTACTTACAGTCGCTTAATATACCGGTAGTGTTTTATCTGTGTGTTTTATTTACCTTAGTTTGGTTGCAGCATTATCTGGCTGAAACCCAGGCAACGGGACAAACAGGTGAGACATTTTGTTTACTCAAGTGCGGGCTACCGTTCCTCTTTTGGCGTCCGTCGCGCTCTAGACTCTCGTAGAAATAACTTTCCCGTTATTTGTTCTTCTTGCTATCACCTAACAGTGCGGGGTTAGGATTAAACGACCGCGATAACCTAAATTTAACAGAAGTGTCCATAAACTTTTCCACGAAATTCATTTCTGCCTTGTATCACCGTCTCGGCGCGTGTCAGTTAGTCATCCTGACCTGTGGCGACTCGTCTGAACGACACGTGTCGCTAGTTTTCTCTCTCTCTCTCTCCCTGGCTCTGTGGGCATACGCTGTTCTCGTCGCCATATACATTTCTATTCAGCCATTACTCTCAGATCCGACCTTTTCACGTAGTGAAAGTAATTTACGATATCTATTCCGTCATTACCTACCAGCCTGAATCGGTGGCCTACTAGCGACCAGACTTCATTGTCTTAAGGGTGCCTACCCACGACATACCCTTAGGTTTGTCACACACGACTAGGCCCAGATATCCGGAGATAAGGGAGTTATATCGGATTGTCACTTTTGCTACTCTCTCATACGTCTTTCTGACGTACTAGCGACTCAACCTTATTATTCTAAGGTGGGTCACCCACGACGCATCTACTGTTTTACTTACCACGTCCAGATTCGGCTACATTGATATAAAGGAATCACATTCCAATCTACCCCTTGCTACTATCTTTTCGCACGTCTTGCAGACGTACTCGGAGCTCGACCCTGACCACTCAAGGTCATTCACTAGTGCCGTACCCGTGAGTCCAACTACTCAGGCTCTCGGCTACTACCTACGTCCACTGGGGACTCGACCCTCTGTTTACGTGACTGTCATCTACCCGCACGACCACATGACGTGTTCGTGCCTCACCCTGGTCTACTCACCCCACTCTCGGAGTTGACCTACCTTGTGGGTACTCATTCTCGAGCATTCGCCCTCGACTTCAAGATGGACTATCGACCTCCTACTTCCGAGCCCGTTCGTACTCGTCGCCCCGACAATACTACCGCCAGGGACCATCCGCATAATGCCACCACCGACACATGGATAGCCGGCGACACCTCGGCGTTCACTTCTACGTACTACCGCTCACCCGCTGCCTGCGACCAGCCTCCGAGGCAGCGACGCTTTTCCGACTCAGCCCTCGACCCCGATGTACTCAGAACCATCGGCGAGGCAGCCAACCTGCCTGCCCGTCATGTCATGCTGGTTGGACCTGCAACCGCCGCAGGCCACCCCTAAGATACTGGAGATGCCTCTTCTCACCCCATATTATGAAGCAGAGATAACGCTGCGACCTGCTACTCGTGACGACGGCCTAATGTCGTCAACCGGTTTCGGGGCCGTCCCCGACGCGGACGCCTGCGACGAAGCCGGAGTCGGACAGCTACGACCACCTTCGGCGTCGCAGCACGCACAGTCCCAACTACATAGCGGCCAACGTGGGGCATCTCATCCTTACGTACAAGGAATGATGTCCCTACCCCAAGCTACAACCAGCCGGAGCCTCAAGTTGGGATGAACTCTACTATGATACCTTCCGAAGAACCACGGCACGCAATCCCCGATACCGAGACCGGGCTCGCGCGTGCGCTAACCTCCGCGATCCTCGACCTCGCCACTTCTCTTCAAGGATCCAGCCATCTTGCAAAGATACTACCTGCTACATATAGCGGAACGGAATGGGAGGACCCTGTTCGTTTTTTGGAAGAGGGAGAAGACTGCTGTAGGCGTGAACGGATAGAATACCGTGATTGGACCTCCGTCACCACTGACCACCTGTGCAGCGCTGTGCATGCGTGGTATAGAGGTTTACGCCTGGAATACGTCGTTTTTCGAGCACGGTTCCTGGAAACCTTCGATGACCCCGCTCTACGGACCAGCCTTCGTGGGAAGTTAATCACCCAACAGCAGAAAGCTACAGAAGGTGTGGCGTTATTTATTTCGCGCAAGGTCGCGTTATACCGCCGTCTGGATCCGAGAGTGGATGAAGATGATATGGTTAAATAAATCCAGATACTCCTTCGTCCCGAACTGCGATTTAATCTGAGAGGTCGCGCGGTGTGCACCGTCAAGCAGCTACTGGAACTAGCTGTCGAAATGGAGGGAGATTTGAAGAAAATGGAGGAGAATAGGAATGCCGTTGCGAAACCTTCGACCTCAACTTCAACTTTCGCAAAACCGAAGACTACCTCTGCCCCAGCTGGACCTCCCTACCCGTGCCGTCACTGTGGAGGAATGCATTTCCATCGTGAGTGCCCGCGTGCACACCAAGTATTGCCGCCTGCTGAAGGGTTTTCTAACCAGCAGGCACGTGCTTTGCCGCCTCCGCGGACCGCTCCAACGCACGGTGCCGCCACCACTAACCAAGCAATCTAAAAACTAGAGGAGGACCGCGTCGCGACCTCTAGCGGCGCGGTCCGAGACTATTGTACGGCCACCTCCGCTTCACTTCCACGAATCCCAGTCACCATCAATGGCACCGACGCATGGGCTTTGATCGATACGGGATCCTCGCACGTCTTCGTCAACCCTGATATACTCCCTGACTATAAGACCGCCCCCGAAGGACCGCGGGTGATGTCTGCAAATTCTGATAATGTCCGCTCCTGGGGACCTATGATCGCCGACCTCCGAGTTGGTGACCAGTTGACCACCGGTCCTGTCTATGTGATAGAAAGTATGCAGGAAGAAGTCCTCTTAGGACAGGATTGGTTGGCCGCCCTAAAGGTTACCCTGGACTACCAACAGCGATGCATGTATTTTGGGGCCCACGAACGACAAGTCCTCTACTGGGAACCACATGCTACGAATTTCCAGCCACCACCAGAGATCAAGCATACACCGGACCAAGTACCTCCTGACCTGGGGGAAGAATATGAAACCCTTCTCAACGCGTTTCCTGAAGTTTTTCAAGAATGTCTACGACAACCAACTACGACCTTGGCTCATCACGCCATTAGACTCAAAGATCCGACACCATTCAAGATTTGTCGATATCAATATTCGCCACAGAAACGGGCCATCATCAAGGAAGAGGTGGAGAAAATGCGTGCCGCGGGAGTGATCCGCCGCAGCCACTCCGCATTCAGTTCACCCATCGTGATGGTGAACAAGAAGGATGGAACCCAACGTTTCCGTGTCGACTATCGGCAACTCAATACCCAGACACACGACGAGGTATCCCAGTTACTCCCAATCCATGAGACTGTTCGGAATTTGGGATCTGCACGTGTTTTCACGTCCTTGGATCTGCGCAGCGGATACTGGCAGGTACCCACGGAGGAGGATAGTATTTCCTACACGGCCTTCACGACGCCTGACAGGAGTACATACTATGAATTCACCGTGATGCCCTTTGGACTGAAATGCGCCCCCACGACATTTCAACATCTCATGGTAGCCGTCCTCTCTGGTTATGTGGGAGACTTCGTCTGCGTATATCTAGATGACATTATTATCTACTCTGATAACCTGGGAGACAATCGCCGCCACCTGCGTTTAGTCCTGGAACGGCTGCGCACCCACGGCTTGAGATGCGCCCTGGAAAAATGCCGCTTCGCCGCTGACGCCCTTGACTATTTGGGGTACCGCATCACCGCCCAATATAACGAGCCGCAGCAGAGGCATGTGATCCGCATCCAGGAGTTTGGCCGCCCACGAACTATGAAGGAACTCCAGAGCTTCCTTGGTACCACCAACTGGTTGCGAGAATATGTCCCAGAATTTGCCATCGTATCTGCACCTCTCACAGACCTCCTTGGGAAGAAGAGGTTCCAATGGGGACCAGCAGCGGAAGAGGCATTCATCAAACTGAAAGAGGCCCTATCACGACCATTGACACTGAGCCGACCCAATCCGGACTGGCCGTTTGTACTGCAGACCGACGCCAGCCAGGAAAGTATGGGTGCGGTTTTATACCAGGAAAGTCCCGAAGGTGAGCGAAAAATGATTAGCTGTGCCAGCGCTAAATTTACGAAAACGGAACGCCGACTACACGTCAATGAACAAGAAGTTTTGGCCGTCGTCTGGGGCTGCAAGAGGTTCCGTGCGTATTTGGAGGACAAGCCGTTCACCCTGCGCACCGATAGTCGCGCCTTGACATGGATGTCTAGATGTCGCGATGATAAGGCGAAGTTGACACGGTGGTCGTTACTCCTGCAGGAATTCGTTTACGGTGCAGCACTGTCTTGGTCGCCTTAATCACCTTCCGGATTACCTATCACGCAACCCGAAAGAAGGAATTGACATCGGACCATTTACGGACATAGACCGAGCTGTCCCCCCTGAAACCTCTGTCGAACTAACTTCTCAGGTTGTCCAACTGGATATGAAGCCAGAAGAAACACCTCGTCAGAAACCACGCAGACGACGTGGTGAAAGACGCGGACAATTACCCCTTCCGCCGGCAGTGACTATGATGGCCGAAGCCCCACTTCCCGGACTAGAACCTGAAACACTGTATGAAGCAGTACGACGAGCCCAAGACACACCCGAATATGACGACCTCCGAGCGCAATGGCATCGGCTTAGGAATGGAGAACAGGAAATACAGGGACCCTGACAGGAGAATCTCCGCAGAAATTATACCGTCGACGATGGCTGTCTATGGTATACTACCAATGGCCAGCGAGCCCTGGTAGTCCCACGAGAACTCTGGCCCCGTGTTCTGTACGAATACCACGATTAACCTTTAGCTGGACACCCAGGAAGGGATGAAACCCCCCAAGCCATCCGAAACCGCTACCACTGGCCGCAAATGACGAAAATCATCCAACAACATGTGCAAAGTTGCCTGGTCTATGCCGCCACCAAACGAGGAGGCACGCTGCAACTCCTGCTCCACTTCGCCCTCATATCCCCGACCGACCGTGGGTAACCCTAAGCTTGGACGTAATGGTACCTTATCCGGAAACTCCGCAGAACAATAGATTCATCCTGGTATGTACCGATCTATTCAGCAAATGGGTCGAGATACGAGCCACCCCAAACGCTGTCCAATCTGTTCTGATGGATTTCCTGAGCTCCATCTGTCACCGATGGGGATATCCGCAAGCGGTCATTACGGACAATGGCCGTCAATCCATAGGTAACCATTGGAAGCGGTTCCTGCAGCAAAACCACATCATCCAGTATTTCACGCCTATCTTCCATCAGCGGGCGAATCCAGTAGAGCGCAGGAATCAGGAGTTAAAAAAGCTCCTTTGTCTCCAGACGATGGAACAACCCGAACGTGAGTGGGACACCCGACTCGACCAAATCCTCTACGCCCTCCACAACCGTCATAACGAGGCTACTGGTATGTCACCCAGCTAACTCTTGTTGGGTACCCCTCTTGCTAGGCCTGGAGAATGGGCGCAGCCTACCCCACAGGAGTTATTATCCAACGACGAAGCGAACCGAGAGGAGCTCATCCGACGAGCTCGAGCTTGAAATACCGTCTACCAAGGACGAATCCACCCGGAACCTAGGAATTCTCCAAAAAGCTACCAACCTGGAGACCAGGTCCTGGTTCGAGCGTTTCGCGTGACGCGACCCGCGTTCGGTACCACCTGGAACGGACCCTTCCCCGTCGTCGCTGTAAAGGGAAACGGCGTATACGAGGTGGATAGGAACGGACGCCAGGAGCTGATCCACATCGACGACTTGAGGCCAGTTCCGAAAGTTACCCCGCTCCCTGAAGGCGACCCCATGGTACCTACCGATCCGCCACCGCCAGAAGTACCAGATGAACCTCTATCAGAACCAGCGAATCCCGCTGACAATCAGGTACCTGGCCCTATCGATCCCCCTATTTTACAGGATCCTGCCCCGGATCACCCTGCCATCGTCTTGCGACGACCCCGACCATATGGCGCCCGACGACGCCCAGATGCGCACCAGCCTCGCCTAGCCGCGCATCCGCCTCATCCAAACGAGCCACAACCTCACCCAGATGAGCATCAGCCAAGCCCAGGCGAGCCCCAACCCCATTCAGACGAACGCCAGTTTCGCCCAGTCGAGGCTCAACCTCATCCAGGTAGAGATCCCCTTTTGGATTCCACTCCGCAAACTATGTTTCAGGCACCAGTCGATCCGGATGATCATCTCCACCGCTTGAGATTACTCCGTTACGGACCAGTCCCGCATGCAGTTCCACCAGCCAACCCAGAGGATGGGACCATCCTTAGGCGTTCGAGACGGACTCGATGGCCGCGATGCCGACGGAACCAGGCCGTGAGTCCAAGGGTCTCGTCTCCCGTCGAGCCAGTTGATATCCTAGTTCAGCAAGCCGAGCCAGAGCCACATTCCGCACTACCTAGTCACCCGGATGAGGAAGGGATCGGATCCCACGAGGTCACCGTCGAGGACCTGGACGAGCCAGAGGAAACCCAAGCGGCCACTTCACGCCTCGAGGGCATTCCTGTCGTCGGATTGTGGCCTTAGGTAGAGGGGTCATCGCGCTTTCAGGGTCATCAACCGCGCCTTTTAGGGGGGGCGTGACGTCGCGACACCTAGCGTCGTTTCTTTATATTCTAAGGGAGCGATCTCTGCATCAGCCGTTACCCCGCGGGGATTGGAAAATGACCAGTACGAGTGCGCCAGTGCCCCGTCTACTTCAGGGAACTTTCGGCCGATGAGTTGGTCTGTCGCTTCACGTAGCGATATGATACGCACTTTTTGAGCCTTCAGCATTCATTCACACGTTTCTTTTGTTAGTTTGCTTTATTATTATTGTCCATAAATTACTGATGATATTACGTACAGTCGCTTAATATATAGGTAGTGTTTTATCTGTGTGTTTTATTTAGCTTAGTTTGGTTACAGCATTACCTGGCTGAAACCCAGGCAACGGGACAAACAGGTGAGACATTTTGTTTACTCAAGTGCGGGCTACCGTTCCTCTTTTGGCGTCCGTCGCCCTCTAGACTCTGGTAGAAATAACTTTCCCATTATTTGTTCTCCTTGCTATCACCTAACAGTGCGGGCTTAGGATTAAACGACCGCGATAACGTAAATTTAACGGAAGTGTCCATAAACTTTTCCACGAAATTCATTTCTGCCTTGTCTCGGCGCGTGTCGGTTAGTCATCCTGACCTGTGGCGACTCGTCTGAACGACACGTGTCGCTAGTTTTCTCTCTCTCTCCCTGGCTCTGTGGTCATACGCTGTCCCTGTCGCCATATACATTTCTATACAGCCATTACTCTCAGACCCGACCGTTTCACGTAGTGAAAGTAATTTACGACATACCCTTAGGCTTGTCACACACGACTAGGCCCAGATATCCGGAGATAAGGGAGTTATATCGGATTGTCACTTTTGCTACTCTCCCATACGTCTTGCTGACGTACTGGCGACTCAACCTTATTATTCTAAGGTGGGTCACCCACGACGCATCTACTATCTCACTTACCACGTCCAGATTCGGCTACCTCGATATAAAGAAATCACATTCCAATCTACCCCTTGCTACTATCGTCTCGCACGTCTTGCAGACGTACTCGGAGCTCGACCCTGAGCACTCAAGGTCATTCTCTAGTGCCGTACCCGCGAGTCCAACTACTCAGGCTCTCGGCTACTACCCCTGTCTACTGGGGACTCGACCCTCTGTTTAAGTGACGGTCATCTCGAGCATTCGCCCTCGACTTCAAGATGGACTATCGACCTCCTACTTCCGAGCCCGTTCGTACTCGTCGCCCCGATACTACTACCACCAGGGACCACCCGTATAGTGCCACCACCGACACATGGATGGCCGGCGACTCGTCGGCGTCCACTTCTACGTACTACCGCTCATCCGCTTCCCGCGACCAGCTTCCGAGGCAGCGACGCTTTTCCGACTCAGCCCTCGACCCCGATGTACTCAGACCCATCGGCGAGGCAGCCAACCTGCCTGCCCGTCATAAAGTCTCAATGCGACCCCAAGGGTCTGTCCGCGACTTCGAACCGCCGCAGGCTACCCCTAAGACACTAGAGATGTCTCTTCTCACCCCATATAATGAAGCAGAGATAACGTTGCGACCTGCTACTCGTGACGACGGTCTAATGCCGTCAACCGGTTTCGGGGCCGTCCCCGACGCGGACGCCTGCGACGAAGCAGGAGTCGGACAGCTACGACCACCTTCGGCGTCGCAGCGCGCACAGTCCCGACTACAATATATATATATATATATATATATATATATATATATATATATATATATATATATATATATATGTATATATATATATATATATATATATATATATATATATATATATATATATATATATATATATATATATGTATATGTATATATATATATATATATATATATATATATATATATATATATATATATATATATATATATGTATATATATATATATATATATATATATATATATATATATATATGTATATATATATATATATATATATATACATATATATATATATATATATATATATATATATATATATATATATATATACATATATTTATATGTATGTTATATAAAATATATTGTATTGCATTCATTATTCAAAGTAGTTCTCACACTTCTATAACTTTATTATCAGGTAACATAAAACCTTCAGTATATTATCTGAAAGCCAGACGTAACTTAATACTGCTACGTGTCTTATCATATAACTATATACATTGTAACCAACGTTTATGATGATTTGCTGAAACCTTATAATGTTCTTTCTTTAAATTAATCTTTTGCCAATTATATTTTAACTTTACTTTCAACGATGTCAGCATAACGAAACTTATAAAGTCGCAGCAAACCCGTTGCATGAGCAGTATAATTTTAATATAGCTTTAGTATAATTTTAGTATTGATATTATTGTTATACTCACACATCTAAATTCTTGTTCGTCCGTTAAATAAAATAAATTGTTTTTAAAAAGTTTAAATCCAAACTAGTGATTTAACATATATATATATATATATATATATATATATATATATATATATATATATATATATATATATATATATATATATATATATATATATATATATATATTATATGCACGAAAGCATATAATGATTTTTAAAAACCATTTATATTCTAATTTAATTTATTTTTTAAAGTTTTATTTGATCTTTACATTACAGAAACAAAATGATTCATAACGTCGTGTTATGACTGCGACTGAGCGAGTATATTACTACAATACTACAATTACTACAGTGCCGATACGACCACTTGCTGTCGTATTTATTAATTCATAAGTGCTGACACAAGTCAGGTTTCAGCAAGTAATCACGATCGTGACTTTAAAATATTATACGTTACAGATAGAGCACGAAGTGGTCTCAAAGCTGTAATGCAAGAGGAGATTATAATGGTTCTTATCTGAACATATTAAGTTACTGCAACAAAGTATAAAGGTAATTGAAGGTGAAGTTTAACAATTCTAAGTTCAATGTATAATTTTGATATAACAACTCCCATTTTATATAAAAAGTTGGTGTTATACAACAACTTTTAATGTATACAATAATAGTTAAATACAATAATGGTTAAATATAAAATTGCAAAGTTTGCAAGAGTAAAATCACTAAAATGTGAATAAGTTTGAACACTAAAGCTTTTTTGATTAGAACACAAAAGTTTTTTCACTTTTCACTAAAATATCAGTTCAATTCGAAGTCTTCTGCTTGTACATCGTCTGGTCTGATGGAAGGTCGTCTTCTTAGTAGTATACTTCTAAAGGATTGGATTCGTTTGCCTAGTCCTGGATGAGGTGGTGGAGAATTTGAGGATACTTCGATTGCAAGTCGTCTTTTTCTGTGACATTTGCAGCAAATGAATAGAATAATAAGGGCAATGATTAAAGTAATTGTAAAATAAACAAACCAGGATATATGTTTGGATACGAAAGGTTCATTGATTAAGTCGTCTAATTGTTTTGAATATTCGTCCAGCTTATGTCTGGCGATATCCAGGTCTTCTGTGTTGAGATTGTTTAACTTCAAGGGCTTTAGGTTTGGAATTTTGAGATCGTCGGGTATTCCTTCGCAACAGTTGAAAGGAATTTTGATTGATTGAACTTCAATGTTGATTTCGGAGAAGTCTTTTTGGTCTGCCTGTACTTTTGTTGCTCCTATAAATGCGTTGCATTCAGGTTGTAATATCAGAACCGAATTTTTGTAGATCAATTCAGTTTTTGAATTTCGGTTCTTGCAGTTAATGGTGATTGACAGTGGTTCGGAATTTATAACTAACCATGTGTTTGTAGTTAATTTCTGTACCTTATATCCTTTTGCAAAGATGAGTGACGTCTGACAGTTTTCTGGCAGGCTTTTGAGGTTTTTGAGAATTTGGGCTTCACAAAGGGCATTGCTGTCGATTGGATATGCGAACAAATCGGGACATATTAAAGTTTTGTGCATAAGTGTTCTACATTCATGTGTATCGGTGATTGAAATGTACATAAGAGAATCATCTCTCGTGATATATTTTTGTGAGGTTGAAAGAATGTGATACAAACCAGTTCTATTGTCTAATATTGGAATTGGAAAAAGTCTAAAAACTCTAAACGTTTCATGATCGACTAATGGGATCTTTAAAATAAATACTAAATCTGAGTCTGTCTGAAAAGCTTCTAATTCCATGATGTCCAGATATTTCGCAACATTTTGAATTCGAGTATCTAGAGGTAAATTGTTTTGATGCAAATTATGTGCAATTTCTTGTAGTGACAAGATTAGTTTTTCAGGTGAGATTATTGAAGTATGAATGATTTTTGATAGAGCAAAGGTGATTGAATTCAGTATGTTATCCAATTCATTTTCAATGTGTAAATAGGTTTCCATAAGGAGTTCGCACTTGTCTAGGAATTTTAAAGCGAGTCTAATTATTTTTATTTCGTTATTTGTGCGACGAATCGATTCTGAGATTAGTTTCATATCATTCTTAAACGTCATTTCGTCAAACTATAACTTTTGGATTGTTGTGTTAAAATTCTTGATAACAGATGTTGTTACGGAAATTTGATTTTTAAGTAAATTTTCAATCTGATGTTCGTCTTTCAATAATTTATTTATACTATCAGTATAGTATTGACCGTCTTCTGCATCTAAGTTTCCGGTGATTGCTTTAAAAATTGAACCAATACCATTTATAATTCCACGTTTATGTCGTGTTCTAGTAATGTCATAATTAAGAGATTCGAATTTTTCTCGAATTGTTCTTGAAATTTGGGTTAGTAAACTAACGTGAGTTTTTACTTCTCCTTTAAATAGTTCCATGTTTTCATAATTTTCATGTATTGAATATAAAAGTCTGACAAGTAGTCTTTCGTTTTGGTCAAAAGTAATTTTTATGTCTGTTATGTTTTTATGTACCAAGAGTGTCCATTTTTTATTAGTAACAACGAGGTTGTTTTCTTCATGATAGTAAATTCCTATCGTGTTGTCTATTGGTTTTATTTTGTATTGGGATCGTACTGTTTGTACTGCTGATCCAACCAGCAGGAGAAACCTGAAAATAATCTTAATTTTCATTTTCGAAATACGGTTTCAACCTATCGAAGTTTACTTTACTGTTTTGATTTGTTTCTGGATTGAAAAGAATAGCTGAATTTTGAAAGATTTTCTTTATTTCAAAAGGGCCATTAAATTTGTTCCCTAGTTTATTTTTAATTTGGGATTCCTTCACATAGACTTTATCGCCTATTGAGTATTGATGTGTTTTTTGGTGAACATGTTTGTCAAATCTTTGTTTGGCTTTTTCTTTTTGTAAATTTGTACGAGTTCTAGCAATTTTGTAATAGTGTGATATTTTGTTGTTCAGATCGCGAATATACTTGGAAATTAATTGTTCTTGATTATACAAGGATTCGGGAGGTCTATGTTATATGCCTATGAACTAGTCTAGTCTTTGGGTATGACCAAAGACTAGACTAGTTCATAGGGGGTAAATCCGTGGGTTTTGTTTACTGAATTATTATAGCGAATTACTGCATACGGGGTGATTGATAATGGGTGTTCGTTCGGATTTGTTAGCTCTTATCATTTCTAATATTGTTGCATGAAAACGTTCTAGTGAACCATTTGATTGTGGGCGATTTACGCTAGAGAAGGTTAATTTGATATTGTAAAGGGTACAAAGGTCCTTAACAAGATGGTTATTGAATTCTTTTCCATAATCACAATGGATTCTGATCGGTGTTCCGTTTTGTTGGAAATACAATAAAAGTGTATTGTATAAAATAATTTCTTGTGGTAATTTCCAAAACATCTACGTTAATTCGTTCAAATGGTGATCGGGGTGTTTCCGTTATTACAATTGTCTAGATTTTTTCTCAAGATTTTTGTCTTTGACAAGTTTCACATTGTTTTATGAAATTTTCTACGTCAATCGTAAGTCCTGTCCAATTGTATCTGTTTTTAATTCTGCGTATTGTCTCATTGATACCTCGGTGAAGATTTGCTTTACCTGAGTGGTTTTGATCGATTATGATTGGAATTTGTTCTTTGTCAGGGTATTCAACTAAATTTTGACACATTGTAAGATTTAAATCTTTGTCAGAAAAGATGAACGATAGAATTTCTAAGCTTGCGAGTTCTAAATTATTTTCCACAAAATAAGTTTTTTCTGAATCTAAAACATGTTGATCTCGATAAAGAGTGATAAATAAAGTTTCGATTACATTTTCAGGATCGAAAGATAATGGAATGATGTAATATTTCCTGTTTTTGACTGTTTTACTGGAAACAATGTTGATTTTATTATTACAAAAATT
Source organism: Rosalia funebris (assembly GCA_037954035.1). NCBI lineage: Eukaryota > Metazoa > Arthropoda > Insecta > Coleoptera > Cerambycidae > Rosalia > Rosalia funebris. The sequence continues at coordinate 18,485,981 of JAZFAV010000036.1, read as the reverse complement.
TGGATTTTCTTCAAAGTAGTCATCTATTATTTTGTAATGAAGATCGGTTAATTTGTTTTGAATGAAAAAAGTTATTATGTCTTTATGACTTTTGTCTAGGAGTTGATTGTTGGTAAAACTTAATTTTGAATAGTCAATTATTGATGTTGTTTTGTAAAGATTAATAAATCGTTCGAATTCATTTACAATGGTTTCAGGGGCGATTTTTGTATCGTCCGTGTCTTCGGAGTCTGAATTTGCAGATAGAATTTTGTTTTCAAATTGTATACATTTTTGGAAATGATTTATTTTGATGCGGCTAAGTGCGTCAGCATTTTTGTTTATTTTTCCAGGTTTGTACGTTATTTCATAGTCATATTCTTCAAGTTTTAGACGCCATCGCGCTAAGCGACTACCAGGGTCTTTAATTGAAAATAGCCATCTTAATGGTCGATGATCTGTGACTAGCTGAAATTTTCTTCCAAATAGATAGGGTCTAAAGTGTTTTACGGCCCATACAATGGATAAGCACTCTCTTTCTATTGTACAATATTTAGTTTCCGCTTTGCAGTGTTCTAGAAGCGAATGCAATAGGTAAATCTTTTCCTATTGTGCTTTGTGATAAGACTGCGCCAATAGCAAAAGAACTTGCGTCTGTAGTTAAGATAAAAGTGTCTTCAAAATTTGGATAAATTAAAATTGGACTTGTGATTAAAGCATTTTTTAATTGTTCAAAGGATTTTTTACAATCTGAGTCAAAATTAAATTGTACGTCTTTTTGTAAAAGTTTCGTCAAGGGTTTAGAAATTTTGACAAAATTGGGGATGAATTGTCGGTAATAATCGGCTAATCCTAGAAAAGATTTTATTTCTTTTGGATTCGTTGGTTGAGGAAAATTTTCGATGCAATTTATTTTTTCTGGGTTAGGTTTTACTCCATCGGGCGTGATTAGATGTCCTAAATATGCAACTTCTTTTCTGAGAAATTCACATTTATCGGGCTGAATTTTAAGATTTGCGATTCTAAGTCTTTTGAATACTTCGGAAAGTCTGTGAATGTGTTCGTCAATAGTTGGTGAATAGATTATTATGTCGTCCATGTAAACTAAACAACGTTCGTTCTGTAAACCTAAAAGAATGTTGTCCATTACGCGTTGGAATGTCGCTGGTGCGTTTTTTAATCCAAAAGGCATACGTAAAAATTCAATGTGTCCGTTCTCTACAGATAATGCTGTTTTTGGGATGTCTTTTTTGTCTATTTCTAGTTGGTGAAAGCCATTTGCTAGGTCTAAAGTACTAAATAGGGAACATTTACTTATTGGTCTAGTAGATCTGAAATGTTAGGGAGTGAGTAGAGGACGACAACCGGCGCTAGAGCCCCCCCACCACTTTCTGTGACGTCATTGTTATGACGTCATTGACCTTGAGGGGTCACTTTGACCAAGTTCACACTGACCTTGATAGAGGTCACTTTGACCAAGGTCACCGCGGCCTTGGCAGAGGTCACCTTGACCTAGAGTAATGTCACCTGTGAAAGTCACTTGGTGGGAGTTATTTCAAAGTCGATTTCATTGGAACCAATCACAGATGAGATATTTTGTTTAAAAGTGTGGACGCGTTTCGGTTAGCATCATACGAACAGCACATTGTAAGGTTCACTCTCGTTCAGGATGGTCTTTTAAATTTAAGTTTTAATTATATTCAAATTTAATTAATTTAATCTAATTTATTCAAATGATTAAATATCAATTAGCGACAATTAGAGGATTCAATTTTATTTCATTACTTAAATAGAGTACGAGGGTCGGGAGTATGGCTGCACTAAAGAAAAAATAACTGTGGCAGCACTAACGAAAAAACTGATGACGTCACTCACATAACTACTTTAAAATTTCTCAAATACAAATCGGTTAATATACGAGGTGATTTTTTAAACATACACAGTGGGCACTTGGTCATAATATTTACAGGGTGGTCTTTTAAATTTAAGTTTTAATTATATTCAAATTTAAGTAATTTAATTTAATTTATTTTGTTTAAATTAAATGACTATTTTTTTATAACGGGTGTATTATATTAGGGTACATTTTACTTTAAAATCTGTAATAGCCATAAATAGTGAGTAGTTGTATAATGGATCCTTATGTTGACGATATTCCCCGTTGAACAATAATGTCGATTAGATGACAAACATATTGTTTACGTAATTTTTTATTTTTATAATAAGGGGTTGAAATATCTGTTAATATACAGGGTGATCTTTTTAAACTTAAATTATATTTTAATTATATTTAAATGATTAAATACTTTTTCTGATAATGGATGTTTTGTGTTAGAATGAGGTATGTTGTTGATGGCATTCAAGATACTATCAAGCAGGGTATTTTAAAACGTTTATCAAACAAGATTAAACATTGGTATACGAATTGATTGATGGAAAATATGGTATTTTGTGTACCGATTATCTATTGAAAATTGATTGAAATGAAGGTATAAGAAAATAGCAGCGAAACAATAATATGATAAATAAATATAATATTTATTATATATACTTTCTAATAATCATTACTATCACATTATCAAAAAATTATTATTTAGAAAAAAGCTCGGTAAATTGAAGCCATTGAAAGTGTATTTTCGATAAAATATGATATTTATTCTAAATTGAAAAATATACAGTTACATATGCATACCCCCTCAGTTGACCATATGAAATATGAGACATATCACATGAATTAGACTAAAACTACTAAACTGCCAGATCCAAATCCGAAGCGGTTCAGGAAAGGATTACAAATAACACAAAGAAGAGGTCTATAGTTAGAACAGAGAAAAATTTGATGATTTAAATTTTACAGGGTTTTCTCTTACATGCCATATTACTAGCCTTCTTAAAACATATCATCCATCTAAACACATGGACTGCAGTAAAGAGGACCCTAAACACAAATACAATTTTATAATGTAACATTTAACAAAAGTTAAGATTAATAAGATTTTTAGGTCGTATATCTAAAAAGTATGATTGTATGTTTTATAGTATTATCATTATATTGTAATAGTATTATTATACTAATTATTTTCCAGTATTCATTAGGGTATACAATTCTTCGGCAAGAATTATCATGAACATTTTACGCGTGTCATGGATTCAGAGAAGAATAGCTATTATTATTTTCTCGTTCTTATAAGATCTGAATTTCTGACTGATGTGTTCCTAGGGCATTTGTCGGGGCAATTCGACTGGGGCAGAGCCTTGAGGTGGTTATTATATTCTGGGGTTTGAGTTCCAGATGAGAACGTTTGATAGGCCGCCCCTTTTAAATGTAACCGTCTAACTTTTTTTTGTTTCTTGACTAATACGCCAGCATGAAACGAAAAGGAGGACTATTTCTACCTATATTACGTATATGAGAATTTGTCTGTTTAAAATGAATATAACTAGGTGTTTTGATAGAAAGCATGAAGATATGTTTGCATGCCCCCATCCTTCTACAAAAGCCCTACTCCTTCGATCTTCATCGAATTGTGCTTATAGTAAATAAAATATTGATTACATATTGTATTATATCAGAAATTAGGGCACAAATAAAGTTTGCTCATAATATCCACGACAATATCCGATTAAAATATGATAGTTAGTATTAATGATGACTCAGTTAATTAATTCTTGAAAATCTTCTTATGGAGGTACTTCTATCTAGTGGGATATACGATTATAATCCATTTTCCAGACGATAATCTGAAATTGTAAGAAAAAATACATATTTGCTTTATACAATTTTCGGTCAAAGTACATTGTTGAGAATATCTATAGAATGCAATGCTTTCGGAATTTAAAACAGACAAGAACCAAAATCTCCACGTTAGATATGCTGTATTCAATAATGTCATGTTCCATATCAAATTCGTCTTGCTTGTGTGCGTCATACCATCGTAAAAACTTAGATTGGTACTCGTGTTTCATGCTGTAAAGGAAATAAAATTCGATAGGTGGAAGTAGTTCTAAGTAACGCGAATTTTCTATTATTTTAAATAGGTGGGGAAAATACCCTTTCTTAACGGTATCATCTAATCCGAATGATTTTGGTGAATTCACAACAGCCAGTGAAAAATAGTTAAGGGAATCTATAAATTTAAAATTCTGTATTTTCATAGAAATCATTTTTTTTTGTTTCTCTCATAGTTAATTCGGGGTTTGACATGTATATTAACGAGCATATTATTGAAAATAAACTGGTTATCGAGCACACGACCATTGTGTGCGATAATAACCACCTATTTGAATATTTTTTCTCACTTCAGTAAGATGTTTCATAAAGCTGGTTTTAACGCCCTCTCTACACACAATTAATCTGTACCCGAATTTCTGGCAAAAGTATAACAGTCTCTCGCCTGATTTATGGCTTCCTTTTATCCGGGACACAGGCTCATCATTAGATGGTACAGGATTTATTTTAAATTCGATAGTACTACCAGTCAGATTAAAACGCTTAATTCTCTTGACAAAATCTTTGGCGATTACGAATTTTTCCATATTCTACTAGATAAAACTGAGTAATATAGATGACGAAATAGCCTAAAGGCTTCACGCAACTAGTACTCTCACTGTATTGAAGAAATTTTCAAGTATAGGATATAAAGTATATGGTAATATAAGTGGTATATAAGAATATAATGTAAGATATAATATGGTATAATAGACTAACTATCCGAGGAAAGAAATTTTACGCATAAAATCGGAAACGGCAACAAATTAACATAAGATGTTCACACGACTATCGCGGAATGAAGAAATTTTCAAATATAGATCACAAAATAAACTAACGGTCAGCCGAGAGCCCGATTTTACGGACATCCAGAGATAAAAAGTACTAGCGTGTTTTCGTGAATAGTCATATTATAATTATCATTAAGATCTTTTAAATTAAAGAATTCTACCGGATATACATTTAAATTAATCATCTAAAGATTCTTCTCTAACTGGATTTTCAACAACTGGGGCACTCATGTCTGATATACCTGACTTCTTATAGTGACAGCTTCTTTTGTACGGAAGTCTGACAGACACTAAAGTCGATACTGTTCCCATGTAGAAAATCTAATGAGCCATATTGTTAACTTTTACACTATCTCAGAGAGACAGTAACCATGCCCAAAATATTCCGGAATATCCGATAGATTAACAGTTGAAATATTGAATTTTCATAAATTTAATTAATTAGATTTTAAGCTTGTCTAAAACTTCAACCCAATATACTACCTACTCTGATACGTGGCATGGAAACCTCTCGCAAAAAAAATTATTACCCCCCTGTTTTCTATTTTAAATTTTCAATAATAAAGAATTTTTAGATAATCTGAGTGTGTCTCATTTATACTAATACCTTTCTGCATAGTGCTAAACATACTGCAGAAATCTGCATAATAAGGCAAAACCGCAGACAACATTAGTGCTTAACCACATGCAGCAATCCGCATGTATTCGATTTTAACAGGGATTATTAAATGCATAAACATTGTTTAACAAGTCATAAATAACTTATTAGATAACATAATAAAATACAAAAATAAAACTAAAATTCTGTTAAACAATCAACAATTTAATGTGATCTTAATAAATACAACTTAACAGAGAATTTCTCTATCGATATAAATATTGTTTTTTATTTCCGACAGCGTTTATGTTGAACGAAGATTATACATACTTAATTAGTAAGTGTCGTATAAAAATAATCTAGTGGGCTATAAGTAAAAAGGGTAACGATGTATAAATAAATAGAATCCGGTAAACAAGACAAATTTAAAAAAAGTGTAAATAATACACTGCTCTGAGAATATGTAGTAGTAAAGTCCTTACTGTCGCACTGTTCTAATACAAATAGTGTAAGAACAAAAGAATCCCATAATATCAACACCAGTATAGTTGCGCTATGTTAGTAGGGGGATGGTATATTATGTCGGCGGACGTGCTGGAACAAGTTTGATCCCCCGATATGCAGATAAAAAAAATACATGTGTTTCGCCTTAAAACTATAACGTATCGCGGTTCAATACATATATTATGCCGTATAAAATATGATTTAAAAAAATAAATAGTTTATATGAAGTTAATAACTGGCGAGTTGATTTGTATGCCTAAATATGGTATGACATTTTTAATCTATGCGAGGGCGAGCGCAAAATGAACTATTCCTGGCGTTTACTTAGCTTAAAACTTAACAATACATTAGTGATCAGTGAGCCCAATCTTGTTAACCGATCTATCAAAACTGAAAAAAAGGCATTTTTTGCAATTCAAATTTAGAACCGGCTTCAATAGTTTTTGGAAAATATTAAAATATTTAAATATTATGGAAACTAAAGATATTAATACTACCAACGCAAACCCTCACTTACTTAATAATTTATTAATCGATGAATATCGTGAAACATTTCCAGGGCTAAACAATAATTTTGATTTTATTACGGTTACTACAAGTCATGTAGAAAATATTGTTTATAAAATTAAAACAAACGCCAAAGATTCTGATAATATTAATCAGAAAAGGTTTGTTCTATGTATTTCCCCTATTTAAGTGAGTACTTTACATTTATCATAAATAAGTGTTTAACTACAGGATATTTTCCCGTGGCTTGGAAGTATTTCCATGTGATACCTGTTCCAAAAGGAATAATCCAGAAGTTCTTTTTGTCTATCACCCCATCAGTATTTTACCAACGTTTTCTACGGTATTGGAAACCATCGTTCGAGAACAATTAAGTAATTAAAGGGTGTAAAGTTCAAAAAGGAAGAGGGGTGGGGAATTTCAAATTAGGCTCGAATATACAGTGTATAATTTTTATTCAATGAATAGCATATCTTTATTAAAAAAGTCTCATAACTATTTAGAAACCTTTCAAGGAAAGGTATGAATGATAAAGTATACCCTGCAAACTATCTTTATCCGGAGGCAATTAACAAATTTTATTTTATGTGAATAAGGTAACCATATATAAGTTAAATATAATACGTGGATATAAAACCACGTATATTTAACTTATATGGTATTTCATGGCTATGTCATGGTCGTTTCGAAACGACCATGACATAGCCATGAAATACCCATGAAACTATAAAGCGATTTAGATCTTGTTAATCAAACTATTCATGCTCTAATCCCTGTCTAGGCAAATTGTCTTTTCTATTGGATATTGACCCCTGTTGTTATGGACTAAAACATAATGGATCAAGTCTTATGATTGGTAAAAGTACCCGGTATAGATTAAAAAAGATGTTCTCCATATCGAGGCAAACAAATTTAATTTAACAAAAGGTCTAATAGAATCATTAACAAAGCGGAAGCCGCAGGACTTTAACGACGAAGATATACAATCTTATAAGTGTATTCTAATATTAACTAATGCACATATGAGAAAATATGGAAACGTGTTTCGAATAAAGCCTAACAGCTCGTGGAAATATCAGAATGTTATATCAAAATTATTTCCACCGAAAAGAAAGAGTCGCAGTATGAAGATGTGTAAAGAAGATCCGACCGAAAATATGCAAGAGTTAGCTAGAGGAAAATATGTATCTCCTACCGAGTATAAAGAAAATGAAGAATTGGAAAACTCGATAACACCCGCACCATTAAAACAACTACTTGCTGCAAGTTCCGAGTACATCAACAAGTTTGATAACACAACATCAAAGATGATGGATGATGATGTAATAGATTGGGACTCTGATACTGACCTCGGCGACTTAGTTGATGCGATGAAAATTTGCCAAGCGTTTAGGTATGAATTATGATAGATATATACATACGCTGCGTGATATGGGAATTATAGAATAAACATGGAAATATCAGAATATTATCCCGATCCCTAAAAGAAAGAGCAGTCTGCGGATGAAATTTTCAATGTCTTTTTAATATGGTAGCTTATGTATACACTTACATCAAATAAATAAAATTATAATCTAAGAGTGGTTTTATATCCACGTATATTTAACTTATATATGGTTACTTTATTCACATAAAATAAAATTTGGTAATTGCCTCCGGATAAAGATAGTTTGCAGGGTATACTTTATCATTCATATCTTTCCTTGAAAGGTTTCTAAATAGTTATGAGGCTTTTTTAATAAAGATATGCTATTCATTGAATAAAAATTATACACTGTATATTCGAGCCTAATTTGGAATTCCCCACCCCCTTCTTCCTTTTTGAACTTTACACCCTTTAATTACTTAATTGTTCTCGAACGATGGTTTCCAATACCGTAGAAAACGTTGGTAAAATACTGATGGGGTGATAGACAAAAAGAACTTCTGGATTATTCCTTTTGGAACAGGTATCACATGGAAATACTTCCAAGCCACGGGAAAATATCCTGTAGTTAAACACTTATTTATGATAAATGTAAAGTACTCACTTAAATAGGGGAAATACATAGAACAAACCTTTTCTGATTAATATTATCAGAATCTTTGGCGTTTGTTTTAATTTTATAAACAATATTTTCTACATGACTTGTAGTAACCGTAATAAAATCAAAATTATTGTTTAGCCCTGGAAATGTTTCACGATATTCATCGATTAATAAATTATTAAGTAAGTGAGGGTTTGCGTTGGTAGTATTAATATCTTTAGTTTCCATAATATTTAAATATTTTAATATTTTCCAAAAACTATTGAAGCCGGTTCTAAATTTGAATTGCAAAAAATGCCTTTTTCTCAGTTCTGATAGATCGGTTAACAAGATTGGGCTCACTGATCACTAATGTATTGTTAAGTTTTAAGCTAAGTAAACGCCAGGAATAGTTCATTTTGCGCTCGCCCTCGCATAGATTAAAAATGTCATACCATATTTAGGCATACAAATCAACTCGCCAGTTATTAACTTCATATAAACTATTTATTTTTTTAAATCATATTTTATACGGCATAATATATGTATTGAACCGCGATACGATATAGTTTTAAGGCGAAACACATGTATTTTTTTTATCTGCATATCGGGGGATCAAACTTGTTCCAGCACGTCCGCCGACATAATATACCATCCCCCTACTAACATAGCGCAACTATACTGGTCTTGATATTATGGGATTCTTTTGTTCTTACACTATTTGTATTAGAACAGTGCGACAGTAAGGACTTTACTACTACATATTCTCAGAGCAGTGTATTATTTACACTTTTTTTAAATTTGTCTTGTTTACCGGATTCTATTTATTTATACATCGTTACCCTTTTTACTTATAGCCCACTAGATTATTTTTATACGACACTTACTAATTAAGTATGTATAATCTTCGTTTAACATAAACGCTGTCGGAAATAAAAAACAATATTTATATCGATAGAGAAATTCTCTGTTAAGTTGTATTTATTAAGATCACATTAAATTGTTGATTGTTTAACAGAATTTTAGTTTTATTTTTGTATTTTATTATGTTATCTAATAAGTTATTTATGACTTGTTAAACAATGTTTATGCATTTAATAATCCCTGTTAAAATCGAATACATGCGGGTTGCTGCATGTGGTTAAGCACTAATGTTGTCTGCGGTTTTGCCTTATTATGCAGATTTCTGCAGTATGTTTAGCACTATGCAGAAAGGTATTAGTATAAATAAGACACACTCAGATTATCTAAAAATTCTTTATTATTGAAAATTTAAAATAGAAAACAGGGGGGTAATAATTTTTTTTGCGAGAGGTTTCCATGCCACGTATCAGAGTAGGTAGTATATTGGGTTGAAGTTTTAGACAAGCTTAAAATCTAATTAATTAAATTTATGAAAATTCAATATTTCAACTGTTAATCTATCGGATATTCCGGAATATTTTGGGCATGGTTACTGTCTCTCTGAGATAGTGTAAAAGTTAACAATATGGCTCATTAGATTTTCTACATGGGAACAGTATCGACTTTAGTGTCTGTCAGACTTCCGTACAAAAGAAGCTGTCACTATAAGAAGTCAGGTATATCAGACATGAGTGCCCCAGTTGTTGAAAATCCAGTTAGAGAAGAATCTTTAGATGATTAATTTAAATGTATATCCGGTAGAATTCTTTAATTTAAAATATCTTAATGATAATTATAATATGACTATTCACGAAAACACGCTAGTACTTTTTATCTCTGGATGTCCGTAAAATCGGGCTCTCGGCTGACCGTTAGTTTATTTTGTGATCTATATTTGAAAATTTCTTCATTCCGCGATAGTCGTGTGAACATCTTATGTTAATTTGTTGCCGTTTCCGATTTTATGCGTAAAATTTCTTTCCTCGGATAGTTAGTCTATTATACCATATTATATCTTACATTATATTCTTATATACCACTTATATTACCATATACTTTATATCCTATACTTGAAAATTTCTTCAATACAGTGAGAGTACTAGTTGCGTGAAGCCTTTAGGCTATTTCATCATCTATATTACTCAGTTTTATCTAGTAGAATATGGAAAAATTCGTAATCGCCAAAGATTTTGTCAAGAGAATTAAGCGTTTTAATCTGACTGGTAGTACTATCGAATTTAAAATAAATCCTGTACCATCTAATGATGAGCCTGTGTCCCGGATAAAAGGAAGCCATAAATCAGGCGAGAGACTGTTATACTTTTGCCAGAAATTCGGGTACAGATTAATTGTGTGTAGAGAGGGCGTTAAAACCATCTTTATGAAACATCTTACTGAAGTGAGAAAAAATATTCAAATAAGTGGTTATTATCGCACACAATGGCCGTGTGCTAGATAACCAGTTTATTTTCAATAATATGCTCGTTAATATACATGTCAAACCCCGAATTAACTATGAGAGAAACAAAAAAAAAATGATTTCGATGAAAATACAGAATTTTAAATTTATAGATTCCCTTAAATATTTTTCACTGGCTGTTGTGAATTTACCAAAATCATTCGGATTAGATGATACCGTTAAGAAAGGGTATTTTCCCCACCTATTTAAAATAATAGAAAATTCGCGTTACTTAGAACTACTTCCACCTATCGAATTTTATTCCCTTTACAGCATGAAACATGAGTACCAGTCTAAGTTTTTACGATGGTATGACGCACACAAGCAAGACGAATTTGATATGGAACATGAAATTATTGAATACAGCATATCTAACGTGGAGATTTTGGTTCTTGTCTGTTTTAAATTCCGAAAGCATTGCATTCTATAGATATTCTCAACAATGTACTTTGACCGAAAATTGTATAAAGCAAATATGTATTTTTTCTTACAATCTCAGATTATCGTCTGGAAAATGGATTATAATCGTATATCCCACTAGATAGAAGTACCTCCATAAGAAGATTTTCAAGAATTAATTAACTGAGTCATCATTAATACTAACTATCATATTTTAATCGGATATTGTCGTGGATATTATGAGCAAACTTTATTTGTGCCCTAATTTCTGATATAATACAATATGTAATCAATATTTTATTTACTATAAGCACAATTCGATGAAGATCGAAGGAGTAGGGCTTTTGTAGAAGGATGGGGGCATGCAAACATATCTTCATGCTTTCTATCAAAACACCTAGTTATATTCATTTTAAACAGACAAATTCTCATATACGTAATATAGGTAGAAATAGTCCTCCTTTTCGTTTCATGCTGGCGTATTAGTCAAGAAACAAAAAAAAGTTAGACGGTTACATTTAAAAGGGGCGGCCTATCAAACGTTCTCATCTGGAACTCAAACCCTAGAATATAATAACCACCTCAAGGCTCTGCCCCAGTCGAATTGCCCCGACAAATGCCCTAGGAACACATCAGTCAGAAATTCAGATCTTATAAGAACGAGAAAATAATAATAGCTATTCTTCTCTGAATCCATGACACGCGTAAAATGTTCATGATAATTCATGCCGAAGAATTGTATACCCTAATGAATACTGGAAAATAATTAGTATAATAATACTATTACAATATAATGATAATACTATAAAACATACAATCATACTTTTTAGATATACGACCTAAAAATCTTATAAACTTTTGTTAAATGTTACATTATAAAATTGTATTTGTGTTTAGGATCCTCTTTACTGCAATCCATGTGTTTAGATGGATGATATGTTTTAAGAAGGCTAGTAATATGGCATGTAAGAGAAAACCCTGTAAAATTTAAATCATCAAATTTTTCTCTGTTCTAACTATAGACCTCTTCTTTGTGTTATTTGTAATCCTTTCCTGAACCGCTTCGGATTTGGATCTGGCAGTTTAGTAGTTTTAGTCTAATTCATGTGATATGTTTCATATTTCATATGGTCAACTGAGGGGGTATGCATATGTAACTGTATATTTTTCAATTTAGAATAAATATCATATTTTATCGAAAATACACTTTCAATGGCTTCAATTTACCGAGCTTTTTTCTAAATAATAATTTTTTGATAATGTGATAGTAATGATTATTAGAAAGTATATATAATGAATATTATATTTATTTATCATATTATTGTTTCGCTGCCATTTTCTTATACCTTCATTTCAATCAATTTTCAATAGATAATCGGTACACAAAATACCATATTTTCCATCAATCAATTCGTATACCAATGTTTAATCTTGTTTGATAAACGTTTTAAAATACCCTGCTTGATAGTATCTTGAATGCCATCAACAACATACCTCATTCTAACACAAAACATCCATTATCAGAAAAAGTATTTAATCATTTAAATATAATTAAAATATAATTTAAGTTTAAAAAGATCACCCTGTATATTAACAGATATGTCAACCCTTTATTATAAAAATAAAAAATTACGTAAACAATATGTTTGTCATCTAATCGACATTATTGTTCAACGGGGAATATTGTCAACATAAGGATCCATTATACAACTACTCACTATTTATGACTATTACAGATTTTAAAGTAAAATGTACCCTAATATAATACACCCGTTATAAAAAAATAGTCATTTAATTTAAACAAAATAAATTAGATTAAATTACTTAAATTTGAATATAATTAAAACTTAAATTTAAAAGACCACCCTGTAAATATTATGACCAAGTACCCACTGTGTATGTTTAAAAAATCACCTCGTATATTAACCGATTTGTATTTGAGAAATTTTAAAGTAATTATGTGAGTGACGTCATCAGTTTTTTCGTTAGTGCTGCCACAGTTATTTTTTCTTTAGTGCAGCCATACTCCCGACCCTCGTACTCTATTTAAGTAATGAAATAAAATTGAATCCTCTAATTGTCGCTAATTGATATTTAATCATTTGAATAAATTAGATTAAATTAATTAAATTTGAATATAATTAAAACTTAAATTTAAAAGACCATCCTGAACGAGAGTGAACCTTACAATGTGCTGTTCGTATGATGCTAACCGAAACGCGTCCACACTTTTAAACAAAATATCTCACCTGTGATTGGTTCCAATGAAATCGACTTTGAAATAACCCCCACCAAGTGACTTTCACAGGTGACATTACTCAAGGTCAAGGTGACCTCTGTCAAGGCCGCGGTGACCTTGGTCAAAGTGACCTCTATCAAGGTCAGTGTGAACTTGGTCAAAGTGACCTCTCAAGGTCAATGACGTCATAGCAATGACGTCACAGAAAGTGGTGGAGGGGGGGCTCTAGCGCCGGTTGTCGTCCTCTACTGGAGTGGATATTTGTCTCTGACTGTTATTTCATTTAATTTTCTGTAAGCGACTACGACGCGCCATTTCTGTTTTCCAGAAGCGTCGATTTTTTTTGGGACAACCCATACTGGGGATGACCAGGGCGAAATAGAGGGTCTAATTATACCTTGTTTTAACATCTTATTGTGTGTTTTTACTTCCTCTTTATGGACAAACGGGTAGCGATAAGATTTTGTAAATATCGGCTTTGAATTACCGGTGTCGATTGAATGTTTTATTTCGTTAGCGAATGTAAGATTGTCGCCTTCAAGATAAAATATGTCGGAATACTCTAAACAAAGTTCGGTAATTAGTTCTTATTCCTCTGTGTTTAAATAGTCTAATCTTAGTTGGTTTCGAATTTCAAATATGCGGTCGACTACTGGGTCGTTGAATGTTTCTGAATTTTGATTACTGTTGTAAATATTTGAGTTTAATAACATTGAACTGTTTATTGGTTCTAAATTTAGATTTGAAAAGTCAATGAGTTTATCCGTATTTTAAAGTTTAATCCGTATTAAACGCAAATGGCATTTGCGTTTAATACGGATGTACAAAATTCACCTTTGTTGTTAATGTGTACGAGTGCGTTAGGTAAACGTACTTTTTCTATCTCCTGAGCTGAAAGAATTGCGTCAGTGTTGAAAAGATTACAACGAAATTTGAATATTTGTTCGGTACGAGGGGCGATTGCAATTTTGTTTGAAATTTTCGGAATGTTTTTTGAATGTTGAAAATTTGTTGGACTATTTTTAGGAATTTGGTCTGGTAATTTGTCGGTTACTTTAAATAAAGGAACAGTTTTTAAATTAGTTATTAATTGCATGTTTTTGATGTCTACAATGCAGTCGTAATGTTCTAAAAAGTCTGAGCCTAATTATCCGTCGAATTCTATGTCGATGTCGTGTACATAAACTTTGTGAGGACTAAAATCGTCAAAAGGAATTAAACATGATTCTGTTATTAATATTTTTTGGTCAGTAATACCTTGAATTGAAATATTTTCGAGGAAAGGATCAGTGTAATTTTGGCAAGTTTTTCTTTTAAAAATTTAAATTCCAGCGCCTGAATCAATTAAAATTTTAAAAGTATTTGTAGCATCCTTGATGTAGTACAAATTTTTTGAATTCACTGTTAATAATGCGCTTAAAGGAATTTTTGTTGGCGGTTGTTTGCTTGTTCTTGTTGGTTTAAATTTAAGGTTCTCATTTGTGATTCGATTTCCACACAAATGTCCGAAGTTTGTGTTTGATCCGGTGGTTTGTCTAAAGTTTGGGGATCGTGAAAATTTTGATAACGGTAAGGGTTTTTAAAGTCATTCGTTTCGAAATATTCGGTTTGATAGTTATTGTCATTGTCATAATAGATTTCGTCTTGAATATGTTCATATTGGTTGTCATAATCGGGTTGATAATCAGTATTATTATAGTAATTTGGATTGTAATTTTGGTCCTGATGAACGGTATCATCATAAGTAAAATCGTTTTGTTCATGATAGAAATTTTCATTCGTGTTTACATGATGTGTCCTATTATTATTGCTATTATAATTCGGGTTAGGGCGAATTACATTTGGTCTCTGAAAATTGGGGTTAGGCCTTATCGTGGAAGGTCTATTTTGAGGGTTGGTTTGTGAAGTACCTTGGTCTTGTGGTCTGGCTTGAAAATTTTGATTTTGGTTTTGAAAAGGTCTTTGAAAGTTTTTATTCAAGGTTGATGGTTGTGAATTGTTGTAATTTGGCTGAAAAGGTCTCGAAAAATTCTGAAATTGAGATGGATACATATTTTGTTGAGGCTTTGCTCTACATTCGACAGTAGAATGTCCTGAGCGTTTATAATAGCGTTACATATTTTCTTTGAATTTAAATTCTGATTTTGTTGAAAAGGTTTTTGTGAAAAATTTTGATTTGGTTTTTGTTGGCGTTTTTGAGTTTCAAAGTTCGAAAGTTGTATCTCTCGCTTTATTCTAGCTGTTGCGGCTAGCATATTAGCTGGATTACTTGCGCGAAACATAGATCCAATTTTTGGGTCTAAGCCTGTTAATAACGTGTTTAATGTCATGGTCTCTATTCAGTTTGATTGAGCATTTTTCTGTTCCGCTGTTAAATTCGTTTTTTGAACTGCCGCGTGCATTTTTGTATTGTGTGTCTGCAAACGCGATATAAAATTTAAAGCAGATTCATTACTTTGTTGTGATAGACGTTGAAGATCTTGTATTAAGGACGTTAAATCCCTAGAGTCACCAAAATGTGTCTCTAAAGTGTTTTTATTTCTTCCCATGTGGAAGGATTGCGCGAATTTACAAGCTCGGCTGCTTTTAATTTTAATTTATTTTTGACGTGTAACGTAAGCAACAATTTTTGATTGCCTACGGCCATACTGAATCCAGTCCAGAATTACTGAATTCAAAAATGTTTGTAAAAATATTTGGTTACCATCGTATTCAGGAATGATGGAAAATATCTCGGACAGCTTATAAGGTTCGACTGTCTCATTTTGTTGTTCATCGTTAGATGATGGTGCCGGTGGTGGCATTTTGACTTTAATTATTATTAAAAATTCGATAAAATAGTAAATAAAATTAAATATGATAGTTTGTTTTTTAACAAACTGGTCTGTATTCACAGAAATTAAATAAACAAAATTTGCTTTGTGTTGCAAATAAATAAATAAATAATGGTAGCACAAACGAGATGATTCTCAAATGGACTTACCAGAAGAATTTTGCTTCCATTCAGGTCCGGTCTGGGTCGTACAGGTGAGGCAATTCCGTGTTCCAATAGCGTTGTCCGACTGGGTGATGGGATGATTTTGAAATGTTGTTTGTTGCTTTGTTGCTGTAATGACAGGGGACTACAAACAGTTAGGGCAGGCCCGTGTTCTCCTCGTAGCACTCCTCCTGTTGGTTTCTTTGTTGCTTTCTTGATTTTTGATTGTTCTTGATTTTTTCTCTTCGTGAGGTGTGTTCGTTGATTTCACTTTAGGAATTGGAATTACACGTTACTAGTGAGGCAAATCCGTGTTCTAATAACGCGTGAAATCCTACAACGACTGCGCCAGTTTTTATATGCACGAAAACATATAATGATTTTTAAAAACAATTTATATTCTAATTTAATTTATTTTTTAAAGTTTTATTTCATCTTTACATTACAAAAACAAAATGGTTCATAACGTCGTATTATGACCGCGACTGAGCGAGTATGTTACTACAATACTACAATTACTACAGTACCGATGCGACCACTTGCTGTCGTATTTATTAATTCATAAGTGCTGACACAAGCCAGGTTTCAGCAAGTAATCACGATCGTGACTTTAAAATATTATACGTGACAGATAGAGCACGATGTGGTCTCAAAGCTGTAACGCAAGAGGAGATTATAATGGTTCTTATCTGTACATATTAACTTACTGCAACAAAGTATAAAGGTAAATGAAGGTGAAGTTTAACAATTCTAAGTTCAATGGATAATTTTGATATAACATATATATATATATATATATATATATATATATATATATATATATATATATATATATATATAATATATATATATATATATATATATATATATATATATATATATATATGTAAAGAATATGTATTTCTTTAATTTTGAATTGTGCCGCGCCCAAGTAGAGTAGGTAGAATTGTACGCCGTACGGTGTTGAGTTCTATCTACTCTACCGAAAAAGAAACGACATTTAAAGTTTATTATTTAACATGTCAATTCCCTTTATGCAATTATTTCTATTATTACAACTTATAACCATATGATAATGTTTCTTCAACTCAACACCGTACGGCGTACAATTCTACCTACTCTACCTTACCTACGCGGAGCGCGGCACAATTCAAAATTAAAGAAATACATATTCTTTACATATATATATATCCACAACGGAAATGAATAAAAACAACTACTACGTTTTTTCCACTACCACTATATTTTCACAGAAACGTGACTGCAGTTTCGACAATTATGTCATTTTTAAACTATGATTCAACCAAGAATAAAATACAAACATTCTGTTCCTATAATATATACTATCCAAATACAGGGTCTAAGTGTTATGACAATAAACAGGTAGTTAAATATTATATGAAACGTGTTTTCCAAATGGTGGAATCCCGACCATCAAATTGTGGGAATTTCCATGAATATTATTAAGAACTACACTATTATACAGGGGGTTTATTAATTAATTAATATATATATATATATATATATATATATATATATATATATATATATATATATATATATATATATATATATATATATATATATATATATATATATATATATATATATATATATATATATATATATATATATATATATATATATATATATATATATATATATGAACATATTAGCAGACTAACCGAAGTTTTCAAAAGATTAAGAAATGCATATTTAAAAAGTCAACCCGACAAATGCTAATTCCTCCGCAAGGAAGTTGCTTATTTAGGACACATAATTACACGCGACGGAGTAAAACCTAACCTAAAATTGATTATGTAGCTAACTGTTCCCAACCAAAAAATCAAAAAGAAATTAAACAATTTTCAGGACTAGCTCTTGCTAGTATTTTAGTAGGATACTATAGACGTTTTGTTCCCCACTTTGCAAAAATTTGTAAAAGTGACATTAAAATTTTTAATAACAGGTTGTTACTGAGACTTGATTTTTTAATAAGTTCTCTAATTGGAATTCATCTTTTGTCAGTTTCTTAATGCGATTTAAATAATATTCTCCATCTGCACTCTAAATTTCCTGTGATGGTTTTAAATATTGAGCCAATATTGTTAATAAGTAATATTGATTTTATGCCAAATCGCCTATTCGCTTTTTCCTTTTGGAGGTTCGTTTTTGATAGTGCCATTTTATAGGACCACAAGATTCTATTATTTAGATCTGGAACATATTTGGAAATCAGTACTTTTTCGTTATATAGTGTTTCTGGAGGATAACTAGATGTGTGTCTGAAAACTAATTCATATGGCGTGAAACCATGGGTCTTATTTACCAAATTGGTAAATAAGATTCCAATCAACAACTGTTGATTGGAATCGTTCGACAGATCTATTTGATTGTGGATGGTTTGTTGAATTGGATTTTCGTCCGGTATTCTAGATAAATTTTGGAAAATTGTTAAATTTATATCTGATTTAGTAAAAATAAACGATAACATTTCTAAAATTGGAAGGCGTCGATTATTTTTGACAAAGTATGTTTTGAATGGTTAAGTGTATTTTTATCTTTGTACTGTCACGGACGCCTCGCCATCTGGAGCTGTGATGGTCTCGTAAAAATTCCCTGTCGCGCTATCCGTAATTCTTTTGTGGTGTTCTATGGATTGCCGGACAAGGCCGCGATGATTGTTCCGTGGACAAGTTATCAGATTTTAAATATCTTTTATTTTATCTTTAGTTGTGCAGTATTTTTTATTTAGTTGTTGTTAATAATCTTTGTTTAAATAAAACCCTTTGTTATGAAGTGTTAGTTTGATTATCAGCTGAGTGAAGGAATAAGGCGGTGAGTACCTGTCTATTCTATATCTTATATCGATATTCCGACAACGACTGCAGTCGTTGTCTTAAGAGCAAATAGATCTAAGCCCCCTAGGGCCGTTACGTATCCAATAATAAGAATAAGTAGACGATGTACTCCGCAACTCCTCGTGTACCGTCGCCCTTGCTGCCGCCGTCACCACGCCATACCCAGGCAGATTCAACGGAGACCACTATACCATAATTCCTGACAACACCCCGCCCACGTACCCCCGGTTACGGCGGAAGACATGTGGGATTTTACACAGGGAGCCAAACAAACTCCACACTCCCTTGTTGTAGTGACTTGGGGAAGACCGGGATTAATTCTAATGAAGGGAATGGACAAAAATATAGTCAACTAGTGAGCCCTCAAGGTGTTCACTCCAGGGATAATGTTTCCACCCCCAACTATCCTTTGGGGCCACCCTTACTTCTGGAAACACGACCTAATCTCCACGACCCCATTTTCTCCGATCTACCTAGCGGTCGATGAGACCGCACGAGCGTCTTTGGATGCTGTCGTGCCACGCAGGCATGCGCAGACGCCTGCACCCCGCCGGAACGATAGAGAGGCTCCGCGACACGTCGTCGACGACAAACAATGTTCATTACTTTATACTGTATCCATTACGTTCCATTCCCTCCTCAATGGAACGTGATGGATTACAGTGTAAAGTAATGAACATTGTTTCTATTACTTCATCGTCATCAAGAGGTAATACAATTATGTAATATTTACAATGTTTTATAGTCTTACTAGATACGGTATTTTGGATTCTTGTCAAAAATGTCTTCTATTATTTTGTAGTGAACTTCTTCTAATTTGTTTTTTCTAAAGAATACTATTATGTCTTTGTGTTTTTGTCTAATATTTGGTCGTTAGTGAATATAATGTTGTAATCGATTAATGATTGCGTTTTATAAAGGTTAACAAATGTTTCTAATCATTGTGTGCAGGTTTCCGGTGATATATCCGTAATTTTGAAATCAATCGTATGGACTTGAAGTTAAGATTTAAGTTAGAAATTCTTTTGAAGCAATTAATTTTTATTCGAGCCAGAGCGTCTGCGTTTTTATTAATTTTTCCCGGTTTATATTGGATTTCATAGTCGTATTCCTCTAGTTTTAATCTCCATCGCGCGACACGATTTCCTGGGTCTTTTATTGATAGTAACCATGTTAGTAGTCTATGCTCAATTATTAATTTGAATTCCGTCCGAATTGGTAAGGTCTAAAATATTTGACTGACCAGACAATAGCGAGAACTCTCTTTCGATGGTTGAATATTTAGTTTTAACATGACATAAGGTACTAGAAGCAAAGGCTATATCTATTCTTATTTGTCCTTGGGATAGAACTGCTCCTATTGCAAATGAACATAGATAGAATAAAAAGTTTATAAAAATTTGGGTATATGAAAATAGAGCTTAATGATTCCTTAAGTTCTTTAAAAGTTTTTTGACATTCCGAATGAAAATGGAATAATATGTCCTTTTGTAATAATTTTGTTAATGGTTTACAAATTTTTGCAAAGTGGGGAATAAAACGTCTATAGTATCCTACTAAAAGACTAGCAAGAGCTAGTCCTGAAAATTGTTTAATTTCTTTTTGATTTTTTGGTTGAGAAAAGTTAGCTACATAATCAATTTTGGTTGGATTAGGTTTTACTCCGTCGGGTGTAATTATGTGTCCTAAATCAGCAACTTCCTTGCTGAGGAATTAGCATTTGTCGGGTTGACTTTTTAAATATGCATTTCTTAATCTTTTGAAAACTTCGGTTAGTCTGCTAATATGTTCATATATATATATATATATATATATATATATATATATATATATATATATATATATATATATATATATATATATATATATATATATATATATAAAGAATATATATTTCTTTAATTTTGAATTGTGCCGCGCCCAAGTAGAGTAGGTAGAATTGTACGCAGTACGGTATTGAGTTCTATCTACTCTACCGAAAAAGAAACGACATTTAAAGTTTATTATTTATCATGTCAATTTCCTTCAAGCAATTATTTCTATTATTACAACTTATAACCATATGATAATGTTTCTTCAACTCAACACCGTACGGCGTACAACTCTACCTACTCTACCTTACCTACGCGAAGCGCGGCACAATTCAAAATTAAAGAAATACATATTCTTTACATATATATATATATATATATATATATATATATATATATATATATATATATATATATATATATATATATATCCACAACGGAAATGAGTAAAAACAACTACTACGTTTTTTTCACTACCACTATATTTTCACAGAAACGTGGCTGCAGTTTCGACAATTATGTCATTTTTAAACTATGAATCAACTAAGAATAAAATACAAACATTCTGTTCCTATAATATATACTATCCAAATACAGGGTCTATAAGTGTTATGACAATAAACAGGTGGTTAAATATTATATGAAACGTGTTTTCCAAATGGTGGAATCCCGACCATCAAATTGTGGGAATTTCCATGAATATTATTAAGAACTATTATACAGGGGGGGTTTATTAATTAATTTGGGTGACACTAAAAAGAGGAGAATATAGTATATCTACTTGATCATTTAACAAGCTAAAATTATCACTATGGTTGTATTTATAGATTTATATTGTTTCTAACCAATTAAGTTTTAAATCTTTGCTGGCATAGTGTAGGATTTTCATATTATTAATATCTGGGAAATTATGTCCATTTTCCAAGATATGATTAGCAAAAGTAGAATCTGTTTTCTGTAATCTGAAGGATCTATTATCATCAAGGTATCTAGTTATAAATTTACGTCCTGTTTGTCCTATATATGTGCTATTGCACTCCGAGCAATTTAACCTATAAACTCCCGATTTTTCATATCTATTAGTTTTATCTTTGGCGTTATAAACTAAATTTGACCACCTTTGTTGGATTTTCAATGTTACTTTGATATTATGTTTTTTGAGAATATTTGATATTTTTGTTGACAGTGTATAATATGCGATGGTGGCATAAGGCATTTGTTTATCTTCTCTACTATTTGGATAAATTAATTTAAAAGTATACTGATTTTGTTTTTTGTTTATTAATTCGGTAATAGTTTTTGTTGGGACACCGTTGTTTTTAGTTATATTTTTAATTGTTGTAAGTTCTGTTTCTATCTGTGTTTCTGATAAAGGTAGTGAAAAAACTCTATGTAACATTGAATTATATGCAGCTATTTTATACGAATATGGGTGGTAAGAATCAAAGAGGATAGTTATGTCTGTATATGTAGGTTTTCGAAAAACATCAAATGTGAATTGATTATTTTTGTGTGTGATAGTAAGATCTAGAAAATGTATGCTATTGTTTGTTTCTCGTTCTATCGTAAATTTCATTTTGGGGTGTAAGTTATTCATATTATCCATAAAAATTTTTAGTTGTCTAGTAGTACCCTTAAAATAAACTAAAATATCGTCCACATATCTATACCAAAATTGAATATGGTTTTTACCCATATTTAGTTAGTTGAGAATTTAGTATTAGTTCTTCTAGATTAGACATAAAAATATCTGCTAGTAGAGGACTGAAAGGTGATCCCATAGGTAGACCGCTTTTTTGTATATAAAACTGATTGTTGAATTGAAAATAATTTTGACTGATGCATGTGTCGAAAGCTAATAAAATTTCTGTTGCTATAGTGTTATTTAATTTAATTCTGTGTAGTAAATCTTGAATTAAATTTAAACATTCCTTCAGAGAAATATTTGAAAACATATTTTTAACGTCAAATGATACCAACAACGAATTATGTAGGCTATGGGTATGTTTTAAGTTCTCTGCTAATTCTAATGAGTTTTTTACTGCATGTTTAGCTTTAAAATCTGTGTATTGTTTAAAAATTAAATTAAATTTTTTACCTAGATCTCTAGTTGGACTATTAGTATATGACACTACCGGTCTAATGGAGTTATCCGGTTTATGGGTTTTAATTAATTCATATAATTTTGGGGCTGAGGCATTCATGTTAATAATTCTTCGTTTTTCGTATTCTGAAAAAATGGTTTCTATGTTTGCTATGGTTTGTTTTACTTTAGCTTGATTTAATTGGTTGGGTCTTTATTAATTTTAATGATATCTTCTGATTAAATGAAATGATTTACTTTACTTATATAATCCGACTTGGTGAAAATTACCCTGGCATTTGATTCATCTGCTTTTGTTACTACTAGATTATCATCACTGATTTTGGCCGTGATTGATTTGAAAAATATAGTGGTATAAAAAAGTAGTAGTTGTTTTTACTCATTTCCGTTGTGAATTATGAACTACCACAGAGTAACGGCTTCCTCGATTAATATATATATATATATATATATATATATATATATATATATATATATATATATATATATATATATATATATATATATATATATATATATATATATATATATATTGTAGTCGGGACTGTGTATGCTGCGACGCCGAAAGTGGTCGTAGCTGTCCGACTCCGGCTTCGTCGCAGGCGTCCGCGTCGGGGACGGCCTCGAAACCGGTTGACGGCATTAGGCCGTCGTCACGAATAGCAGGTCGCAGCGTTATCTCTGCTTCATAATATGGGGTGAGAAGAGGCATCTCTAGTGTCTTAGGGGTGGCCTGCGGCGGTTCGAAGTCGCGTACAGACCCTTGGGGTCGCATTGAGACTTTATGACCGGCAGGCAGGTTGGCTGCCTCGCCGATGGGTCTGAGTACATTGGGGTCGAGGGCCTCGGAAGCTTGGCTCAGAATTTAAAACCATCACAGTAAATTTAGAGTGCAGATGGAGAATATTATTTAAATCATATTAAGAAACTGACAAAGGATTAATTCCAATTAGAAAACTTATTAAAAAATCAAGTTTCAGTAACAACCTGTTATTAAAAATTTTAATGCCACTATACAATATATATATATATATATATATATATATATATATATATATATATATATATATATATATATATATATATATGTTATATGCTAAAATATAATACAAGTTTAAGCCATCTAGACATATTAATGCCAATATTGCGTAATATGAAACCTATTATCAAGCGATAACAGCTCCCTCAGTAACAAAAGCATTTCCCATGCGAAATGCAAACATAACACATTTTCCAATAAAGGTCCTTGAACGACAAAAAGCGTTCTCATGTAAAACGCAAGCACAGCATATAACTCCCAGAATGCTTATGCTTGCGTTAACAAAGAAATGTTATAATTATAAGTTACACCAAAAAATCACACACTTGTTACTTGTCTTTTTGTTTTTAATCATTAACTTGTCGTTTGAATCAAATCAAGTCATCTGTATTGTTAAATTTGTCAAAGTAAAATAAAATATTTTTTAAAAAGTAAAATTTAATTTAAATGATATAAAATTGGCGCAGTCGTGCGGATTTGAAGAACACCCTGTATAGGAGCCTCACTGTCGAAAACCACCTGAAGAACAAGGACAACACTCCAGGAGTGCCTAACTCCAGGAAAAGGATCGCCAGAATAAGGAGAACTTCAGTACGGGTGGCGGATTCAATCCCTTACTCAAAGAAAGAACCAACTTCCCCACAGAACCAACAGATGAATAGCTTCGTGTAAGTACTTATTGAATCATCTCGTTTAAGTGTAAAAATATATATCTAATAATTGTGTCTATTAATTGTTCGCGAAAGGTACAATTCTATTGTCTTTCCCCATTGCAATTTAAAATAAATAAATAAATAAACTTAAACATTTAAATTAGTTTATGCCAGTAATTACTAGAAATATGGCTCTACAACAGCAACAAAACCAGCCTCAGCAAGAAGTTGTTGAACCCTATAAATTAAATGAAATTTTCTCTATCGTACCTGAATACGTAATCAAATTAATTTAAATACATTTATAAATGACATGTCAGTTGGTAACCAGAAGGTACTATTAACTGTTCATATAAAAAATAAATTGAAAGGTCGCGCATCTGAACTAGTCAACTCTAGAAACCCAGTGACATGGGATGAAATAAAAACTTTATTAGAAAATCATTTCGGTGACAGCCGAGATTTAACGTCTTTAATACAAGATTTGCAAAGGATGCGACAGCTTCCCGGCGAATCTCCGCTTACATTTATCGCACGTCTACAGACACATGAAGCAAAAATGCACGCTTCTGTGCATAAACAACGGTTAACACGAGCTCAAAAACAAGCCCAAATTCAGTTAACCGAAGGTATGGTTTTAAATATCCTACTCACAGGGTTAGAACCTAAAATTGCGCATGTTGTTAGGGCAAGTGATCCAGCGGATATGTTAACGGCAATTACGAGAGTTCGTAGAGAGCTCCAACTAAATTATTTTGAAAATTAGAAATTAAATCGTCATAATAATATACGCAATACAAATTCGTCTTTGCTTCCAAAACAATGTTCATTCTGAAAGCGCACTGGACACATCGCCAGTGAGTGCCGTCAGAGACAGCAACGTTCTCGACCCCCTAATTTCGGCATCCCTCAAAATTTTTCTAGACCTAATTATTACCCTCAAAGCCCCGGAACTTCACAAAATTTTCAACAAAGACCCAACTATTATAATCCAAATTCTGGAAATTCACAAAATTTCCAACAAAGACCACCTGTCATCACACCAAACCCGAACTTTAACAGTTCAAGACCCCCTGCGATTTAACCGAATCCTAATAATTATAAGCCAAATTCCACCAGAAAGACGCTACATATTAACCAAAATAATGAAATAGGAAATGCACAACTAAATCAAACTTTTTATGAAAATAATAACTCTGATTATTATACAGATAATAATCATTCCACAGATCCGAACTATTATACTGGTAATACTTCGGAACACGATGATACCTATATAAACTATTATACTGATAATAGTTCCTCCGAAAATTATTTTAATGAACCCTCTTTTGATAAGACGCCTACAAACAATCAGGATTTTCAAACAGGTCCACCTTCCCAGTCGGACCCACCTTATCAAAAATCGATAGATTCCAACATGACGGTATTACAAACCCAATTCGGCAACATGAACTTAGACAGTTTCAACCCGAATCTGAATTTCCCGAAACAACAGTTTCTATATGTCCTTTATTATCTGTTAAATCAAAAAATTTATATTACATCTACGACGCTACCAATACACATAGACTACTGATCGACACAGGCGCAGGTCTATCTATATTTAAACCTAAAATTTGTCAAAATTATAATATGAGATGTCCTGAAAATGTAACGATCCAAGGTATAACCGATCAAAAAATAATTATTAATGAATCTGTTTTTATTCCGTTTGATCTCAATAACCCTTTTAAAATATATATTTGCAATCTTGACATAGAATTCGATGGTCTCCTTGGTTCTGACTTTTTGGAACATTATAAGTGTATAGTTGACATAAAAAATAAAAAACTTATAACTAATTTTAAAACGATTTCGATGCATAAAGTCACAGACCAGTCTCTCTCTACAGACGTACAAAATTCTACAAACCCAAACGTTCTTAATAATACTCATAGCATTTCAAATATAATTTCAATAGAACCGCGTACGGAACAAATTTTCTAACTTAAATGCCATTTGACTAATACTGAAGCTATACTGCTAGCTACAGGAATAGACAAAGTAAGACTCCCCAATGCTATAGTTCAAGTAAATGATAAAGGTGAATTTATTACATCTATAGTAAATTCAAATGCAATATCCAAAACCATCAACTTTTCGGACATAAAATTAGAACCTTTACAAAATTTCTCACTAAACAATATCAACGAAGGAAATTCTCAAACTTATATAGACAGACATCACGAAATAAAATCCCAACTCCGTCTAAATCATTTAAATGAAGAAGAAAGTGAACTAATCACTCAACTTTGTTTAGATTTTTCGGACATATTCTATCTTGAAGGTGACCAACTAACGTTTACCAATGAAATTAAGCATGCAATAGATACCAACGACGCGAAACCGATATTTACAAAATCGTATCGGTATCCCCAAATACACAAGGAGGAAGTTAAAACACAGGTGTCCAAAATGTTAGATCAAAATATTATTCGTCATTCGAATTCCCCTTGGTCCTCCCCAGTATGGGTTGTCCCCAAAAAGCTCGATGCTTCCGGTAAGCAGAAATGGCGTGTGGTTGTAGACTACAGAAAACTTAATGAGTTAACTGTAGGAGACAAGTACCCCTTACCAAATATTTCAGATCTCCTAGATCAGCTAGGCAAGTGTCAATATTTTACGACATTGGACTTGGCATCTGGGTTTCATCAGATCGAAATAGAGCCCAAAGATATCTCGAAAACCGCTTTCAGTGTGGACAATGGACATTATGAATTCGTTCGTATGCCCTTTGGACTCAAGAATGCTCCTTCCACCATTCAAAGGGTGATGGACAATATCCTTTTAGGTATCCAGAATGAGAGATGTCTCGTATATATGGATGACATCATCATATACTCCCCAACCGTACACGAACACCTCTCTCGTCTAACAGAAGTATTCAAACGTCTTCGCGATGCAAATTTAAAGATCCAGCCAGATAAGTGCGAGTTCCTCCGTAAAGAAGTCGCGTATCTGGGCCACCTCATAACTAAAGAAGGAGTTAAACCAAACCCCGATAAAATATCATGCATTCAAAATTTTCCCCAGCCTACTAACCAAAAAGAGATCAAATCCTTTCTCGGTCTGGCAGGCTACTATCGAAGATTTATCGCTAAACTATCTAAACCCCTCACCAAATTGTTACAAAAAGATGTCCCCTTTATTTTTGATTCCGAATGTAAGAAATCCTTTGATGAATTGAAACAATCTCTCATCTCTACCCCAGTTCTCATCTATCCGAATTTCGACGAAACTTTTCTACTCACCACTGATGCAAGTGCCTTTGCCATCGGAGCTGTGCTCTCACAAGGCCCCATTGGTAAATATTTACCAATTGCTTTCGCTTCTAGGACACTCTGTAAAGCCGAAACCAAATACTCGACCATAGAGCGTGAACTTCTCGCCATTGTTTGGGCCGTGAAACATTTCCGTCCTTACATATTTGGTCGAAAATTCAAGTTAATAACCGACCATAGACCCTTAACGTGGCTCTTCTCCATAAAAGATCCCGGTAGCCGCCTAGCACGCTGGCGACTAAAACTTGAAGAGTACGAGTACGAAATCGAGTATAAACCCGGTCGCATTAACAAAAATGCGGACGCTCTTTCTCGTATAAAAATACATCACCTTTAAGACTATTCTAACTTTCAAGCTAAATTTAAACTATCAGCGTACCCTATTCAAAGACCCTCGACTTCAAAAGAACCCGATTCTGATAACCATAGTGACACGACAGAAACAACCGAAAATGACGCCGCAAAAGAATTTGAAACCTTTATAAATTTGTACAAAACAAAATCACTCATTGACTATTCCAAAATCGAATTTTCAAACGGACAACTCCTAGACAAAAGCAACAAAAATATAGTTACGTTTTTCCAACAAAACAATCTCAAAGATTTTCATTATAAAATCCTTGAAGACTTGTTCAAAGAAAACGCAGACTTTCGGAGTATAGAATTAAATAAATTATCCAGTAAGTCAGTGCGACATAGAAACTATTTTATCGTAGCTCTACCATATGATCCTGATACCGTTATTCAACACCTGTTTGGCACATTATACAATGGTCGTGAAACATTTAAGGACTCTAAAACATTCTATATTGAAAATAACATTGACCTACCTATTCTAGAAATTTTGTCATTTTTGTTATCCGAAAAAGACGTAAAACTCAAAATTTGCCAAGATGTTACTAGGACGCCTAGTGACGATCAAATTCCAATAATTATCGACCAGTATCACACTGGCAAAGCTCATCTTCATCGAGGAATAAATGAGACTATCCGACGCATTAGAGAAAAATATAATTGGAAAGGGTTGACAAAAGACGTAGACAATTACATAAAAAGTTGTGAAACCTGCCAAAAAACAAAAGCCTATCGCAAAAATTTAGATACACCTTTAGTTATCACAGAAACCCCAAAGGTCCCTTTTGAACGTATAAATATTGACATTCTCGAAATCCCCACAAAAAATTATGCACTTACAATACGTGACGAACTGACTGAAAATTTAGTCAAGCATATCCTATTAGAGATAAATCGGCAAAATCAGTCGCAAACACCCTCCTAGTCTATTTCCAACATTTCGGAACACCCCTTCGAATCCATTGCGACTATGGCCGAGAGTTCGACAATGCCATCCTAAGAGATTTGTGCTTTCTCTATGATATTAAATTAACATCCTCTAGTGTAGGACATCCCCAATCTAACGGTTCCCTAGAGAGGTTTCACTCCACTCTATTAGAAATGATCAGAATACATATGACAGAACATCCCGACGAACACCCCTTCAACATATTACCTTATGCTGTAATATGTTATAACAATTCCGCTAACAAAACTCATGGGTTTACACCCTACGAGTTGGTTTTCGGACATACGTCCAGCAGACCACCCGAGACATTATATAATCAAAAAGAACTAGTCACTAAATACGTTAGAGATCTGAATAATCATCTCTCCTACTATTATAAAGTCGCGCGTGCAAGAACGGATGCACAGAAACAAAAATCAAAAGTTCGATTTGACGCTCACGTCTCAAGAGAACCTCCGGAATACAAAATTGGTCAAAAAGTTTACCTAAAGGAATCGCAAATCACTGATAAATTACGAAACAAATTTAACGGCCCATTTGAAATTTTGGAACTCCAAAAAATTCAGCTACTCTAATTAACCCAAAAACTAACCAAAAAACCAAAGTCAATTTTGATAGGTTAAAACCATATTTTGAAACGTAATTACCTTCCAGGTTCACTTTGCTGATCGGAACAGCAATATGCCAGTATCAGATAACACCTATCAATAACACCGTCGGAGTCTATTACCATGACGAGACGAGGATAGTAATTTCCAACGACAGATGGACTCTTCTAGTTCATAAAAACTTATCGAGCCTCGAAGAAGCTTTCATCAACAACAACAAAATTTTAGAATCCATTGTTAGTATATTTGCAGTCGACACACGTGAAACAAAAGAATTCCTGGTGAAAGTCAAAACGCACATAACACTTTTAAATCAAATATCAACTTCCCTTAAGGTAAAATTTGAAGAAATCCTTGTTAATACTAAACGCTTCAAACGTGGTATATTAAATGGTGTAGGTAGTATATTCAAAGCAATCACCGGCAATCTAGATGCCGAAGACGGTCAATTCTTTACAGATAGTATTAATAAATTAAATAATGACCAACATCAAATTGAAAATCTCATGAGAAATCAAATATCTGTTACTTCTACCGTTATAAAAACCTTTAACCAAACGGTTCAAAATTTACAAATTAACTTTGAAACCTTTAATGAAGACATGAAAAAGATTCAAGTAGCATTGCACAAAGTAAATGATAAAGTTGCATTAGTTCAGGCTGAATTAAGATTTGTTGAAACATGCGAAAAATTAAGCGAAAGTTACTTGTACCTTCAGAGCAACCTCGATGACATTCTAAACTCAATCAATTTTGCCCGCTTAAAAATAATACATTCTTCGATCATTACACCTGAAAATTTGATTACTGCACTTCAGAAAATCTCTCAGAATTTAGTCAAAAATAATCTACCCCTTCCAGTAAAATATTCAAAAATCCCTCAATACCTGGAAATAATTGGAAATAATTGAATTAGAGGCTTTTCAGTCAAAATCTGATCTTATATTTGTTCTAAGAATACCATTAGTGGAACAACAACTTTATACTCTGTATCTTCTATATCCTATCCCAATTCTAGACAATAGAACTGGCCTACATCACGTTTTGTCATTTTCTCAAAAATTTATAGCGCGTAATGATGATTCATTAATGTACATCCCTATCAAAGATTTGAGTACATGTAAACAATTAGCTGTTCGCAGAAAATTATGTTCTGACCTTTACGCTTACCCGATCGGCGGCAGTGCAGCATGCGAAGCTCAACTACTGAAAAACTTCAGAAATATCCCGGAAAACTGTGAAAGTTCGCTAATTTATGGACAAGGCTACAACGTGCAGAAACTACAGGACAATGTGTGGTTAATAATTGTTTCTGAACCTATTCATATTACTGTAAATTGTGATTCAATGGACACTAAAATTACTAGTGTAAATAAAAACTCTATATTAAAACTACAACCGGACTGTTACGCATTTGTCGGCATAACAAAAGTTCAGGCAGAAGGCCGTAACACCCTTAATATTACAGACAATTCACACCCCGTGGTTATACCTTATGACTGTTGTAAGGATATCCCAGAAAAACTTCAATTGCCCAAATTGGAACCTCTCCAGTTCGACCACCTAAACGTAGAAAATCTAGATATAGCTAATCATAAATTAGAACAATATTCCCGCGACCTAGATAAGTTAATAAATGAACCATTTTTAACAAAACATATTGCCTTAACCACATATATAACTATTGGTGCCGTAGTTTGTCTCCTCATCATCTACGTCGTCTGGAAATGCAAGAAGCAGTGCTGTTGCTCTAGAAAGTCTACGGAAGCAACCTCCAACCAGATGTTAAAAAGAATTAATACCCTCCTGCGTAGAAGACCCCATCTGCACACCGAAGAAGAAATGCAAGAGCTTCCCTAAAAGTCGGCTAATAACACCGACTTTACAAAAAAAAGGGGAGTTGTTATATGCTAAAATATAATACAAGTTTAAGCCATCTAGACATATTAATGTCAATATTGCGTAATATGAAACCTATTATCAAGCGATAACAGCTCCCTCAGTAACAAAAGCATTTCCCATGCGAAATGCAAACATAACACATTTTCCAATAAAGGTCCTTGAACGACAAAAAGCGTTCTCATGTAAAACGCAAGCACAGCATATAACTCCCAGAATGCTTATGCTTGCGTTAACAAAGAAATGTTATAAATATACGTTACACCAAAAAATCACACACTTGTTACTTGTCTTTTTGTTTTTAATCATTAACTTGTCGTTTGAATCAAATCAAGTCATCTGTATTGTTAAATTTGTCAAAGTAAAATAAAATATTTTTTAAAAAGTAAAATTTAATTTAAGTGATATAAAGATATATATATATATATATATATATATATATATATATATATATATATATATATATATATATATATATATATATATATATATATATATATATATATATACATTATTTTTTTACTAAAAGTCAGTCACCCCTTTCTGTGGCTCCGACTCACACAGAAGGTGCTCTGGTAATACCAGTAATCACTCCTCGTGTCCGCTCGGTTAATGATTACTGGTCCGAGTCGTGT
Source organism: Rosalia funebris (assembly GCA_037954035.1). Classification (NCBI taxonomy): domain Eukaryota; kingdom Metazoa; phylum Arthropoda; class Insecta; order Coleoptera; family Cerambycidae; genus Rosalia; species Rosalia funebris. Next base: position 18,453,395 of record JAZFAV010000036.1, on the reverse strand, counting down.
GCCCTGAGTAAACGAAGCGAACCGAGAATTACGGCCTTCTGCATGCGGCCGGCTAAGATTTCTGCCGAATATCGGCATGCCGGTATGCTCTTTAATTCTGAAAGCAGTGTATCTCTCGCTTCACCGAGGGCTCCTACAATCAGTACCTTAAGTTTAACAGAGTGGTCTGGATATAGTCTACGGAGTTCGAAGATTAAATCCCGATATTTTGTCCGTTTCTCCTCCTCTTTCAAAACAATGTTACTGTGCGGGATTCGCACATAATAATATTTTTACGTCGTTGTATGGAAGAAAATACGCCTCTTGTAGAACACAACAATATATTTCAAAGTTTCTTCCTTTTTTGTTTTTACAAGCCTTCTTACAAATGATTTGGAGACTAAGAAAGAACAAGTAATATGCGTAATTGCTATCCGTATTAGAAAACATGTAATTGACAAAATTTATATCTTGGTGTTAGCTTAACTGCGGACTACTGTCAATTATAAGTCTCGAATCGTACTACTCTCTGCGCTTACTTGCGGGGAGCGGTGTATGGCTACACGCAAACCCCCTCTGGTCAACAACTGTGACACCACTCAGCGGCGTAACAAATTTATTTTCACAACAGTTACCATCACCGGGTGCCGAGAACTCGATGACGAACATTGTCCTGAATTGGTGGTCGAGGAGAACTACGTCAGGCTTGTTGGCTTGTATTTGCCTGACGGTGGAAAGCGAATAGTTCCTATATATTCGGCACTTCTCATTTTCCACACCGGACTCAATATCCCCCGGCGCGTAAGGCAGCACTGTGTGTCGTCTATCTAATACGAGTGCCTTAAATGATAATAAAGCACCCGTAACGCTGCGTTGTGTCTATGAATATAGGTCGAGTCTGCATATACCGAGCAAGCCGACAGTAAATGCAATGTCTCCGGCGCCCTGCGGCAGGCCCTGCAGCTGACATCAGGGACCTCCACACCCATGACACGACTCCGATAGACGAGCGTGTTAAATACACCATCTTGGCAAGCCATGATGAGTCCCTCGGTCTCTGAATTTAGCCCGGCTTACTTTAAGAAAGCAAAGATCAGCCTTTCAGATAAGCCCAGGGCTTCCATATTCCTATAGAAGACCCCGTGCATGGGCTTATCTTTGTGAAGCTGCAGAGCTCTTAACTGCTCTGCAGCTTTTATTTGGGCTTTTAACCGAACGGGTTCCAACTCGACAGAGTTGTGATTGGCCCGTTCGGTGTCGAAGACGAGACCGAAATCATCGGCTACTCTACGTGCTGCCTTAAATAAAAATGCTCCTATCCCTGCACGTTCGTGATTTCGGACCATGCAGAGAAGGGGATCCGAACTCCTGATAACTCTACAGACTCCGTCCAGAACCATCCTGTTATGGAGACACTCCAAACTCAAGAGTCCACGGCCTCCACGATGTCGTGGGTGATATAACCGTGGAATAGACGATCTGGGATGCAAAATCCTACTGAGATGCATCCTTTTTCGGGTTACTACGTCGAGTCGTCGCAGCTTCTCCTGTGTCCACTTGACTACTCCGAAGGAGTAGACAAGGATGGGAATGGCAAGTAAGTTTGTTGCAGACACCTTGCTCTTCCCCGACAGTTCTAAAGACCAGATCTGTCGGAGGCGATGCTGATACTTGCCACGGAGAGCGTCTTTTATGACACCTACCTCTTGCATGGAGCGTTGCTCAACATCCAAGTAGGCGTACGACTCTTCGGCATCTAAGTGGTGTAAGATACTTCCGTCTACGAGCTGCGCATCTTCTGCGTATTCCCGGCTTCGTCTTCTCTTGAGATGAACCAGTGCACATTTGTCCAACCCGAACTCCATCCCGATGGCCTGCGTGTACTCCTGCACCACCCTTAGGGACTGGCGTAATTCCCTTTCTCCGGAGGCATACAGTTTTAGGTCATCCATGTAAAATAGATGGTTATGCCTCCGATCGCCGGGGGTGCCGCAGTTATAGTCACGGGTTTTCCTGAGGGACGCGGACAACGGCAATAGTGAGATGCAAAACAGAAGGAGGTTAAGAGAGTCTCCCTGAAACACGCCCCTTCTGCACGACACCGGCTCTGTCCGGACTCTATTATCACCCGATGTTATGGTAAACCGTGTCCTCCAGAGCGACATTAGTTCTTGAAGATATCTCACTACAGGACCGGGCACCACAGGACATTGGAGCAAGTGAATTATTAGCTTATGCGATGTCATATCGAATGCCTTGCGGTAGTCGTTCCAGGCCATTTAAAGGTTTCGCTTGTACTGGACGGAGTCCTGCGTGATACATCTGTCAAACAGCAGATTCTCCTTGCAGCCAGCGATACCCCTCTTAGACCCTCGTTGTTCGTATATCCCCTCGAAAACCGGCTCAACTGCTAGGAGTACTCGCGTATACAAGATGAGTGTAAACACCTTGTAACATGCGTTTAAGCAGGTTATCGGTCGGTAATTCTTTGGGTTGGACAAATCTCCGGTCTTCGAGATTAGCACGGTCCGCCCCTCGACAACCTAAGAAGGAATTTGCTATTCCCCATTTAGCCAGGTGGTAAAAATTCTGGCTAAGTGGTAGTGGATACTAGATAATTTTTTCCATCATAAGTTATTTATCCCGTCGGAACCTGGAGCAGCAAAGTTCTTAGAGCTTGCAAGAGCTCTTTGAACCTCTTCAGGAGTTATCGGGTGGCACACTTGTTCTGGTCGCTGAAGACCTTCGCAAAGGTCTTCAAAGTGTGCCAGGGCTGAAGTGGTTCTTTGGAGTGGGAGCTTCTTCTCGCCTTCCAAAAATTCCAAAAATTCCAAAAATGTTCTACCTGATCTACAGTCGCCGGATTTTCGACAACAGGTTGAGGCGGTTCGAATAGGCGCGAGGGTTTTTGGCGGAATAAATTATTTTCCGCCAGCCTTCGCGCCCGCCTCACTAGTGACTTTTTGCACGTCACTAGCATCCATATCCTATCAAGGCAGTGCTGTTTCGTGGTATGCAGCACTACCTCATTGAGTGTGTGATGGACGTGTCTTAAATTGACGGCGATTCGCCGTAATTGTTGCGTAAAAGGCCTATTGGCCACCATATAGTCCATCACACATTCGATACGAGATACCTGTTGTCTTGCCGACTGGTCTCCATCTTCCGTACACGCCATTCCGCTTTCTCTCGCGGAGAGGAAGAGTTGTTCGCCCTCTCCATATGAGAGAAGCTATCGGCGGCTGTGTACACGGCACAATTTATGTGCCAGATGTCGGCCCCTTCTGGAAGCGATGCTTGCTTCCAGAACTTCAGCATCCATTCCAGCCAGGTCTTGTAGCCTAGGGGGTCTTGTGCGATGTAACCCTCTTCTGGTACAGAGGCTCTCTACTATTGGTGGAACTGTGACGACCGCATTCTCAACTGGTTCATTAGGCAGCCTTTCAGCTACCTCATTCACCAATCGGGGCGCAGTCCTCACATAGCCCTTTCTATGAAGATAGGATACATAATTACGCAGATGCTGCGGCGTGAAGGCATCATGCTCTGGGTGTAATTCACACCACAGAGCATGCATACGTACCATGTATCCCCTCCGTATGAGCTCACTGCTTTCATAGCATTGCAGCAGGTCGTCCCTCAGCTCGTCGGTCCACTCAAAACGTCCATGTATTTGGCGTACGTCGTCTCCAGGCAATCCATCCATTTGGGCCCCCCCACCTTGTTCATGACCCCTATCCGAACGGGGTCGATCGTGGGGGCCTCCTCTTCTGTTATTTGGAACCAGAAGTTCGGGTTTGCCGGGGAGTTAGCCCAATAGGCCCACAACCGACACCAGAGGGGAATCTGTTATGTCCTCCCGGTTGCGCCCCCATCCGGGGTGGTTATATAATATATATATATATATATATATATATATATATATATATATATATATATATATATATATATATATATATATATATTGAGACGATCCAAAACACACATAAAATACCATTAAAATTGATGTTCAAAGTTAATATTGTAATTGAGATTTAGAGAAATGTCAAAATGTGACAGCCTAAAGCCTCAAACACATAATTCAAAATATTATTGAAATATAATACTGAAATAAAGGTAATAATTCAAAGTATAACATATAGAACTGTAATTTAAATAAGACTGAATATTATACAATAGATAATAAGGGTAAAAAGTGCATAAATAAAATAAAGTGAGTATAAAAATAAAGTGCTATAGAAAAGATCATATGCGAAAGAGACATTTCTAAGGGAAACAAACGAAAGTTGTTGAGACGAAAGTGAAGAACCAGCTTTAGAGGACGCCGCATCGCTAAAAGAAAAGCTTCTAAGGAAATTGAAGAAAAAGATATAATTAAAAGTATTAATTAGTAAAATATAACAAAATACCTACCAGGAGTGAAGTAGAACAAGTTTTTCCCAGTGCCATCCCATTTTCACTCGTACAACATCAAGAAAAGCAGAGGAGCCCTACAAGGTCTTAGAGGGGCCCACAATAACAGACAAAGGTACCAAAAATAACACATAACACATAAACAATAATATTGTACAATAATTAACGGAACATAACCTAAAAGAAAGGTTCGTAAGAAAAGATACTTATAGTAGATTAAACGCATATAATTAACAACTATACTTACCAGGATAAAACAATAATAAGTGTATATAAAACAACTAAAAGGACTGCTTAAAGCAGTGAGTTAATATTAAGAACGATTAACCGTTAAAATCCATAAACATTGATAGATCATAGATTATAGACATTTTTAGTTGTAAGAGAATTATACTATAATTATGAATTTAAATTATAAATGTTAGATAGGCAACACTCTTTACTTATTTATTGAAACCATAGAATAAACCATAATAATATTTAACCGTCAAATAGGAAGGTAAAGAGTTAGTTTTTAAGGATAAACGAAAGTACAAATAGTACTTGAAATTTGATATTCACCTTTTATTTAGTATTTATTAATTACATGCCTAAATTTACAATATATCCTTTGAACATTAAATAAATGTATAAAATTTAAACAATTTATTTAAATGGTATGTTTGCTATGATGTGTGGTGACTGTCTATGATTTTGAACCGCCTACTGAGATTAAGAATCTCAACTTATAAAGAAAATTAAGAGCTAGTAAGGGAGCATACAATCATAAAATAAAACATAAATAATAAAATATATATATATATATATATATATATATATATATATATATATATATATATATATATATATATATATATATATATATATATATATATATATATATATATATATATATATATTTTTTTTTTTTTTATTATTTATGTTTTATTTTATATATATAATAATAACAATAAGTATAACATACATAACATAATCTATATTCAAAATTATATACATAATATAAGAAAATAAAAAAAGTATGCATCATTATAAAATGGCGCCCAAAACGTGAGGCTCTCAAATTATTAAACTATCAAAGAAACAGGCTCTCAAACTCTCTTTTATCGCCCGAAATATTTTATTAAATTAATTTCTAAAATTAAAATTAACGTGTTGACTCTTTTATAACTCTTTATAAGCTCGAAAGTTTATAAGATTTTAAAGGCTCGTAAAATTTGAGAGGTGAAAATAAAGAAAATGGATCTCAGAAGTGGAAAGAAAACAATGGATGAATCTGAGGAAACAAGGGAACAACAAATAACACACGAACTACAACAACAGACACCACAACAAGCAACAGAAGAAAGAACAGAAGAAAAGATAAGTATACAACAAGCAGGTGATACTAACACAACATCCTCAACAATAGAACCAAACCTATTAAGTTTCCTACAAACTATGAACAAAAACATGGAAGAGATGAAAAAGGATATGAAAGAAAACAACAAAAATATGGAAGAAAATATTATAAAAGTAAATAATAATATATCAGAAATTAAAAGCAACCTTAATGAAGTAGTAAAGCAGGTAGACACAAAGCTTTAAGAAATCAAGAAGCAATCTAAAGAAGAACAGCAAAAATTTCAAGGAGAAATTGAAAATAAAATAAAAATTATGGGAATTAATGCAGAAATGAATAGAGAATATATGATAGAAAAGGAAGAAAACTGTACAAGACGGCACGAAATTGTAGTCGGACAAGTCGATACAATAAAGAAAAATATGCTAGAAGATAGAGAAGAAATTTATACTGGAATGAGGAAATTAGACACAAAAATAAACATGAACAAGGAAAAAATTTAAACGATAGAGGAACAAATTAAAACAGGACTTAATAAGAATACAAGAAGCAATGAAGAAGAAAAAGAAAATATGGAAAGTATAAGAACAGAGATAAGAAAAGAAATTGAAGCAATTAAGGAACTACAAACATCCATAAGAATTTTCACCTGTCAAAATACTAATCAAAACCAACGATTTCATGGGAATGTCAATAAAATCCATCCAAAAATATTTATAAAGTCAATTTTACATAAAGTAAGGAATCAAAGAGGTGATATTGAGAATATAAAAGAGACAATACGCGAAAATTTAGAAAAAGATGCATTAATTTGGTTCTGTGACAAAGAACATGAAATTAACACAATACAGGATTTTGAAAACTTATTTATTAAACAATTTTGGGGAGATTATGGACAAAATTTGGTTAGAGAAAGATTATATCTTGGCAAATTCAATTACAATATATCCAATTCTCTAAATTTATATGCTCTAAAGTTGTATACAATAGCTAAACATTTCACACCACCTATGAGTGAAAATGATATAGTTTTATACATATCTAGACATTTTAAACATGAAGTTGCAGAAAATCTAGCAATACAAAATATAAACACTATGGACCAATTGTCAAATTATTTGAATAGAATAGAGAGAAACATGAACGCGACACAAACACAAAATACACAATACACAAACAATAATAATCGAAGATATAATTCTAATTTTAATAATCAATTTAATAATAGAAATAATACTAATAACAATTACAACAATAGAAACAATTTCAATAATGATAATAGAAATTTTAGTAGATACGAAAATAATAATTATAACAATAATACACGTAATTTTAACAACACACAAAATCAACAAAATACACATTCTAATCAGCAACAAGACACAAAATTATATACCAGCAAAACACACATAATCAACAAAGAAGAGAACCATATCGCCAGGAAAGACAAGTAAACTTTCAACGAGTGAAAATGAATCAACACAGATCTCTAGAAAGAGAAGGTCCTGAACGGTATCGTACTCGATCTTTAGAAAGAGAGACACAAACGCATAATACACATACACAAGATAATAATATGCAAATGATCGATACTAATGGTGCACAATCAACAAACAACGCCCAAATTTTTTTATAAACAGCAAACCGTTAAAATTAATGTATATCAGTAGTTACGAATATCAGCGCGAATACATTCATCATCATGATGATTCCGAGCATATAGAAAATATAGATTTAATTTATGTTGATGCATATTTAAGTAACATTCAAAATAGTAAGAACAATATAAGTAATAAAAAGGATCAAAATACTAAAGTAAAGATTTTAATTGACACAGAATCACAAGTATCAATTTTAAACCAAAACATATTAAACAAATTTTCCTAATTTTGAAAAAGATATCATTAAAATACCAAAAATTACATTGATAGGGGCAAATTCAAAAAAATTATATGAGGCGACAAAAGTGTTGAATCTAGTAATAAGTATAAATGATTGCAATTTAAATCTACAACTTTTAATCGTGCCATTTAGCGAAACAGATATAATCATAGGATCAGATGAACTATCTAAACATAAAATAATAATTGATTATAAAAGAAATGCTCTTAATATTTACGACCATTGGATATCTTTTAACAAAGCAGATTTTAATAAACTGGAAAGCCTAATTAACTTTTGTAGGAGTGATGAAAAGGAAAATAATATCTGGCAAATGAATATTCATAATGATATAATACAAGGGGAATATGATGAAAATGTAGAGGAAGAATATTATTACTCGAAAAATGAGAATAATAAAAATGAAATATTTAATATAAATGATATAAAAATTAATGTAGATGATTATTATGAAAATAGAGCGAAAGAAATGCTAGGAAAGTATGAAAAGTTAATTTGCAAAGAAACAAGAATAGCTAAGAATTATGTTCATAAATTAGAAATACAAAATATACAAAACTTTAAAGCAAAAACCTATCCAATACCGTATTGAATAGATTTTTTCGATACCTTTTAAAAGAGGTGTCGCTTGCCATAGGGTTCCATTTAAAATTATTGGTCACAATGACCTTGTGACGTCATCTTTGACGCATACGTCATCTATCATCACTAAAGTTTAGTGATGATAGATGACGTATGCGTATTGAGGGAAGTTTACAACCCTTAATATTCAGTTACCAAATTTCACTAGTTTATGTATAATCGTTCCAAAGATAAGAGGGGGGGAGGGGACTTTTGAATAGCACTGTATATATATATTATATATATATATATATATATATATATATATATATATATACATATATATATACATATATATGCTGTATATATATATATATATATATATATATATATATATATATATATATATATATATATATATATATATATACAGCAGTTAAACTTATAAATTATATCCAAGCCAGCACAAAGCCAGTCTAGATTGTAAACTCATTTCGTCGTCTACGACTCCTTTCAAAATTATACAAAATTATAAATAAAGTGTTTAATATTAAAAAAATTGTTTTTAAAAAACTTATAAGCTGAAATAGCATATAAGAAATTGGCGCAGCCGGTAGGATATCGCGCATCGCTAGAACACGGACTTTGCCTCACTGGTGGTGTGAGATTCTAATCTCTAAAAGCGGTATCCGAATCAAAAAGTGCTACGAAAAATAAACAAAAAGTGCTACGAAGAAGAAACAAGAAAGAAATACAAAGCAACTCTTGAAGAAAAGAAATTTCAAGAAGAAAGAAGAAAAGAAAATAAATCAATCAACAGCGGTGAACTTCGGAGTAGAACACGGAGCGTTGCCTAACTGCCCGCGAGTTCAGCCGACACCAGCCCATCCTCTACATTGGCCCGCCGTCGCTAGAACACGGACCTGACCTCACTAAAGAATAAATTGCGTGGTAAAGCTACAGAGTTAGTTAACTCTCGCAACCCTTCCACTTGGGAAGAAATTAAAAATTTACTTGAAACCCATTTTGGCGATTCCAGAGACCTTACGTCTCTAATACAGGATCTTCAAAGGATCCATCAGCAAAGTAACGAAAGTGCGTTAAATTTTGTGTCTCGATTACAAACCCATAACGCGAAAATGCACGCAGCCGTGCAGAAACAAACATTAACGCCCGAGCAAAAAACTGCTCAATCTAATTTAATAGAAACAATGACGCTTAACACCCTTTTAACTGGCCTAGATCCAAAATTAGGATCAATTATTAGAGCGAGTAACCTCCAGTCATCAGACCAAACCCAAACTTCAATCAGAGAGCCCATCATGTAAACAGTTTCGATAATCAAAATTATGATGAAAGCTTTAACCAAAATCAATATGAGACTGATTAAATTGATCAATATCAATATTACAATTACGATCACGATAATTCGATTCCAAATAATTATAGTTACTATCTTAACAATACTGATAATACTGATTATCAGCAAATCAATAATTATTGCTATGATGATCCTGTTAATCAAATTCAAAATTTTGACGACCAATATAATTGTAATCCCAATCAGGATTTTCAATTAATTCAACCCCAAGACCAACCCCCGAATTTAGAAACCCAAATCTCCAACATTCAAACGCAGGTTCGAGCAATAAACCTCAACCAAAATCAACCAGACGAACAGATATTTCTATAAATCGTGGATTTACAAGTTCTCTTTTGACAGTAAGCTCTAAAAATTTATACTATATTAAGGATGGAATAAACACATTTAAACTTTTAATAGACACAGGCGCTGGACTTTCGATTTTTAAACCGAAAACTTGCGAAAAATTTAATCAACGTTATCCTGAAAATGTTATTATTCAAGGTATAACTGACGAAAAAATTTTAATCACTGAATCGACTTCATAATTCCATTTGCAAAAGGTAACTCTCACAAAGTTTATATTCACGATATAGACATTGAATTCGACGGACTACTGGGATCAGATTTTCTGGAACACTATGACTGTGTAATAGACATAAAAAATAAACAATTGATCACAAATTTCAAAACCATTCCACTTTTTAAGGCATGTGAAAATTTAAAATCAGGAAATGTTCCACAAAATAATATTTTACGCCCTGTAACTAAAATTTTTTCAAACAAAATCTCGATTACCCCTCGTACGGAACAAATTTTTAAATTTCATTGCAACCTCGTAAACACTGATGCTATATTATCAGCTCAAGAAGTAGAAAAGGTTCGTTTGCCAAATGCACTTGTCAAAATTAACCACAAAGGTGAATTTTTCACTTCCGTTATTAATGCAAATGCAATCCCAAAAATGATAGATTTTTCAGAGTTAAAATTAGAACCAGTTCAAAATTCTGTTTTGCTAAATTCAAACATTTTAAACCCAGAAACATATCAAACTAACCGTATAGCAGAAATAAAAAATCAACTCAGGTTAGATATCTAAATTGTGAAGAGAAAGAATTAATTTCCGAAATTTGCTTGGAATTTTCAGACATCTTTTATTTAGAGGGAGACAACTTAAGCTTCACTAACGAAATTAAACATTCTATTGATACTGCTAATGAGAAACCTATTTTCACTAAATCGTATCGTTACCCACATATTCACAAAGAAGAGGTTAAAACCCAAATTTCGAAAATGTTATCACAAGGTATTATACGACCATCTATTTCACCTTGGTCATCCCCAGTTTGGGTCGTACCGAAAAAATTAGATGCCTCTGGCAAGCAAAAGTGGCGCGTTGTGGTTGATTATCGTAAGCTTAACGAAATATCCGTCGGAGACAAATACCCTCTCCCGAACATATCAGACTTATTAGACCAATTAGGAAAATGCCAGTACTTTTCAACCCTTGACTTAGCTTCGGGATTCCATCAAATAGAAATAGAGCCAAAAGACATTTCCAAAACTGCATTTTCTGTAGAAAATGGACATTTTGAATTTATCCGTATGACATTTGGATTGAAATATGCTCCTGTTACTTTTCAGCGTGTGATGGACAACATACTTTTAGGCATACAAAATGAACGCTGCCTCGTCTATATGGACGATATTATTTATTCCCCGACAATTCACGAGCATATTGATCGTCTAACCGAAATTTTCAAACGTTTAAGAAATGCAAATCTCAAAATTCAACCGGACAAATGTGAATTCCTTCAACAGGAAGTCGCTAATTTAGGACATTATATTACACCAGAAGGAGTAAAACCGAACCCAGATAAAATTAAATGTGTTGCGAATTTTCCAGAATCAAAAAACCAAAAAGACATCAAATCATTTTTAGGTTTAGCCGGTTATTATAGACGTTTTATACCCCAATTTGCTAAAATATCAAAACCACTGACAAAATTATTGCAAAAAGATGTTGTATTTAATTTTGATTCAGAATGTCAAAAATCATTTGATCAACTAAAAGAAGCCTTAGTAACCACTCTTCTTATTTATCCAATTTTTGATGAAGAATATATACTCACAACCGATGCTAGTTCTTTCGCTATCGGAGCCGCTTTATCTCAAGGACCGATAGGTAAAGATCTGCCAATAGCTTATGCTTCACGAACACTGTGTAGCGCTGAAAATAAGTACTCCACAATCGAGCGTGAGCTCCTTGCAATCGTTTGGTCCGTAAAACACTTCAGACCGTACCTTTTTGGCAGGAAAATCAAATTAGTGACAGATCATAGACCCTTGACGTGGCTTTTATCAATAAAAGACCCCGGCAGTCGCCTAGCGCGTTGGCGATTAAAACTCGAGGAATATGAGTATGAAATTATATACAAACCCGGTAAAATAAATAAAAACGCAGACGCTCTTAGTCGTATAAAAATCAATCACTTTCAAAATTGTTCAAAATTTCAAAATAAAATTCTGACATCAAACTCTGACAATGAATCGAACGCATCTGAATCAACCGAAATTGCTCCAGAAGCTATCGTACAAGAACTAGAAATCTTTGTAAATTTATATAAAACTCAGTCACTAATTGACTACAATAAAATCAAAGTAACAAATAATCAATTACTCGACAAAAGACATAAAGACGTCATTACATTTTTTCAAAAAGACAGACTAGAAAAATTGCATTATTCAATAATCGAAGACATTTTCGAAGAAGCACCAAAATTTTGTCACAACAAAATTAATATCGTTTCAAGTAAAACGGTTAAAAACAGAAAATATTATATTGCTCTATTACCCTTCGATCTCGAAGAAATAATAGAGACAACGTTCTTAACTCTTTATAGAGACAAAGACATTTTTGAACCCTCAAAAACGTATTTTGTCGAAAACAATTCGGAACTTCCTATTTTAGAAATGCTTTCTTTCATTTTTAGTGAGGAAAATCTAAATTTTGTAGTATGTCAAAATATTACTCAAAAGCCCGATGATGATCAAATCCCCTTGATCTTAAATCAATATCACAACGGAAAGGCAAACCTACATCGAGGAATAAATGAAACCATACGTAGAATACGAAACAAATATGATTGGCCCGGTTTAACCAAAGATGTAGAAAGGTTCACTCAAAATTGTGAAATCTGTCAGAAAACTAAAGCTTTACGAAAAAATTTAAATAACGCATTGGTAATCACAGAAACCCCAAAAACCCCATTCGAACGAATCAATATCGACATTTTAGAAATTCCTACTAGAAATTATGTTTTAACGATCAGAGATGAATTGACAAAATTCACACAGGCCTATCCTGTTCAAGATAAATCTGCCAAATCAATCGTAAACACCTTACTGTTATATTTTCAACACTACGGTACGCCTCTGCGTATACACTGCGATTATGGCAGAGAGTTTGATAATACTTTACTAAGAGACCTATGTAGACTATATGACATTAAACTAACCTTCTCAAGCGTTAACCACCCTCAATATAATGGTTCAGTTGAGCGCTTTCACTCAACATTGCTTGAAATGATAGAGCAAATACTTCCGAAAACCCAAACGACCATTCCTGGTCAATAATACCATACGCCATTATATGTTACAATAATTCCGTAAATAAAACACATGGCTTCACGCCATACGAACTTGTCTTCGGACACACATCTAGTCGTCCTCCAGAGACCCTATATAATCAAAAAGAGTTAATATCAAAGTACATACGAGATTTAAATAATAAAATTTCATATTATTACAAAATAGCCCGATCAAAAACCAATGCTCAAAAAGAAAAGTCCAAAATTCGATTCGATAAACACGTACCAGAAAAACCCAATCAATCTCAAATCGATGACAAAGTTTACGTTAAAGAATCTCAAATTAAAAACAAATTAGGTAATAAATTTAATGGTCCATTCGAAGTACAAGAAATATTCAAAAACTCTGCAATACTCATGAATTTAGAAACATCACAAAAAACGAAAGTAAATTTCGATCGAATGAGGCCTTATCTTGAAAATTAAAATTTATTTTCAGGTTTCTCTTGCTGTTTGGCACAGTACTCACTCAATACACCATTAAACCCATTGACAACACCATCGGAATTTATTATCACCAAGAATCAAATTTAGTAACAACGAACAAAAAATGGACTCTCCTGGTTCACAATAACATTTCTAATATAAAAATCGCTTATGAACACAATGAAAAAGTACTGAGTACACTTGTAAAAACAATTAGTTCCACATTTGAAAATATGAATCTCTTTAAAGGCGAGATTAAAACGCATGTCAGTCTCCTAACTCAAATTTCAAAATCAATTCGAGAAAAATTAAACATAATTAATTATGATGTCAAAAAGCGATACAAGCGTGGCATTATAGATGGTATAGGCACCATATTTAAAGCGATCACAGGTAACTTAGACGCTGAAGATAGCGAGTATTATAAAACTTGTATTAACAAATTAAATAACGATGAACACCAATTAGAAAACCTGATGAAAAATCAAATTTCAGTCACAACATCAGTAATAAACAATTTTAACGCTACAATTCAAAAACTACAGCTTGATGAGCGGACGTTTAATAACGACATTAAATTGATTTCAGACACAATTTATCGTACAGTAGATGAAATCAAAATTATTCGATTAACATTAAAATTTTTGGAAAAATGCAAAATGCTCATGGAAAGTTATCTATATATCGAAAATGAGTTAGATGATATTTTAAATTCAATTACTTTTGCAAGATTACGAATAATCCATAGCTCCATAATTACACCCGAAAATTTGATTACCTCACTTCACCAAATTGCTCAAAATTTACACCAAAATAATTTACCACTTCCTACTAGAATGTCAAACGTTGCTGAATACCTAGACGTAATGGAACTAGAAGCTTTTCAAGCAAATGATGATTTAATTTTTGTATTAAAAATTCCATTAACAGATCAGCAAATATATACTTTATTTAGATTATTTTCAATTCCAACTCTAAACAACCGAACTGGTCTATACCACATTTTATTAACATCTCAAAAATACATTGCGCGAGATGACAATTCTTTGATGTACATTCCTATGTCTAACCTGGATGATTGTAAACTACTGTTTCATGAAACCCAAATTTGTTCGAACCAGTTCGCATACCCTATCGACAAAGATGCCATTTGCGAAGCACAAATTATGAAGAACCTGAAATCCATACCCGAAAATTGCCAAACCTCGTTGATATTCGTAAAAGGTTATAAAGTTCAAAAATTAACCGGAAATACTTGGTTAATTATAAATTCAGAGCCTCTACAAATCACAATCAAGTGCAAACAGAGAAATTCAAAAACCGAATTAATTCTCAAAAACTCGGAATTAGAATTACAACCAGAATGCAATGCATTCATCGGAGCTACCAGAGTACAAGTAGATCCCAAGGACTTTTCCGAAACAACCAATGACTCTCACCCAATTATAATTCCATACGATTGTTGTGAAGACCTTCCTGACAACATCGAAATGCCGAAATTGCAACCGTTAAAACTAAACAACTTAAACGTAGAAGACTTGGACATCGCTAAATACAAGTTAGACGCGTACTCAAAAACATTAGACGACTTAATAAATGAACCATTCGTTTCTAAGCACATTTCATGGTTCACATATTTTACAATTACCCTCATAATCGGTATTGTTATACTTTACATTTTCTGTAAATGCCGTAAGAAGAGAAGACTCGCAATCGCCCTTACGACGAATTCGCCTCCACCTCCACCTAGACCCGGAAAAAGACTATTTGGAAGTATCCTTCCTAGGAGAAGACCTTCCATCCGACCCGAAGAAGACATCGCTCAAGACACTATTGAACTGAACTAATGTGTTGTGCAAAAGACAATTTGTATTTTATTCATTTCTATTTTTGCTTTGTATATTGTATAATTTTTTATTCAATTTAATTTTACTTTCAACTTCCTTAAAAGTTGCTGTAATACACCAACTTTTATTATAATGGGGGAGTTGTTATATAAAAGTACCATTATATACATTGTTAACTTAGAATATTTCAGTATGTAACGCATAACTATTATCTTGTGAGAAGGTAATACGATATTCTGGGAATCTGTTATCATTCTCTTTCCAGACATCATACGATACCTGTTTAACTTTTGATTCTGCATTTCATATTTCACTTATCACTAAATGTGATGGCTTGGAGTATTGCCAAGGCCTTCCCAGAAAGCCACGCTTTGCCACGCGTTAGCGTCAGCATTTTTAAACTTATAAATTATATCCAAGCCAGCACAAAGTCAGTCCAGATTGTAACTTCATTTCGTCGTATACGACTCATTTCAAAATTATACAAAATTATAAATAAAGTGTTTAATATTAAAAATTGTTTTTAGAAAATTTATAAGCTAAAATAGCATATATATATATATATATATATATATATATATATATATATATATATATATATATATATATATATATATATATATATATATATATATATATATATATATAACTACACTGTAACCAACTCACGTTTATGATGATTTGCTGAAACTTTATAATGTTCTTTCCTTAAATTAATCTTTTGCAAATTGTATTTAATATTACTTTCAATAATGTCAGCATAATAAAACTTATAAAATCGCAGCAAACCCGTTGCATGGGCAGTATAATTTTAGTACGTATTACTGTTATACTCACACATCAAAATTATTGTTCGTCCATTAAATAAAATAAATGGTTTCTAAAAAGTTTAAATCCAAACAAGTGATTTAACACATTTGGCGCAGTCGTTGTAGGATTTCACGTGTTATTGGAACACGGATTTGCCTCACTAGTAACGTGGAATTCCAATTCCGAAAGTGAAATCAAAGAACAAGCTCAAGAAGAAAAGAAACAAGAAAACAAGATAGAAAACAACAAGGAATATCGCAGATAGAACACGGAATCGCTCTCACCACGGGACTGCCCTCACTGTTCGTGAGGCTAGAACATATCTTTGTGCCAAAGAAAAGTGGTTTATAGTCTTTCAGGTTTTTGATGGGTATGTACATCAAACAATCGACGTCACGCGCTAGGTATATTTGTGGTCATAAAACATGACATAGACCAGTTGTATTATTTAGGATAGAAATTGGATATAGTCTAAAAAGGGTGTACCTTTGTTGGTCTATTAAAGATATATTTAATACAAATACCAAGTCTGAATCAATTTGGTATGCTCCTAACTCCATAATAACTAAATATTTGGCAATATTGGAAGATTTTATAATAAGTGCTAAATTATTCTGGTGTAAATTTTGTGAAATTTCCTGAAGCGAGGTTATCAAATTTTCAGGATTAATTATAGACGTATGAATAATTTTTAATCGCGCGGTTATTGAATTTAGAATGTCACTTAATTGATTCTCGAAATACAGGTAACTTTCCATGGGGAGTTCACATTTTTCTAAAAATCTTAATTTTGCTTCTATTACTTTGATCTTGTCTGCTGTCTTATAAATTATGTCCGAGATTATTTTTATGTCTCTATTGAAGGTAGCTTCAATTTGCAATTTTTGTATGGTAGCGTTAAAATTCTTTATAACCGATGTTGTTACTGAAACTTGAATTTTCATTAGACTTTCTATTTGATGTTCGTCATTAGTTAATTTATTGATGCAATTCATATAGTATTCGCCATCTTCGGAATCTAGACTTACTGCAATACATCTTTCCCGAAGACACCCCGCTTCCAGAACATGGAATTGCCTCACTAATTGTGAACTCTGGCCGGAAGACGGATGGAAAAAACTTGGTAAGTCAAAGAATTGACACGTTATCTTCCAAACATTTATTTATAGTATATACTCTGTATAAACCATAGATATTATAGGTATAGACCAAAAATTCTAGTATCCTTTCCATCTACAAACATAAATATTTTTAATTTAAAAATATTTAAACATAAATTTAATTTAATTAAATAACTATTTAAAATATGTTTTGAAACTTAATAATCAAATTAACATATAAACATGGCAAACGAAGCTATTTTACAACCATATAAATTATCTGAAATCGTTTCAATCGTTCTGGAGTATGACTCATTTTGGAGAAGACTCATTCTGGAGACTCTAGAGACCTTACGTCGCTTATTCAAGATCTTCAAAGAATTAGTCAACAATTTAACGAATCTGCTTCGAATTTTGTGCCTCGCTTGCAAACACACAATGCAAAAATGCATGCAGCAATTCAAAAGCAACATTTAACTGCAGAACAGAAAACTTCACAATCCAATTTAATCGAAACAATGACTCTTAACACATTATTGACAGGCTTAGATCCAAAATTAGGATCTATAATAAGGGCAAGTAATCCTATGGATATGTTTCAAGCAATATCCAGGATTAAACGGGAACTTCAACTTTCGTACTATGAGTATCAGAAATATCAAAAAACAAATAAACCTTTACAACAGAATTTTGTTGTTGATACGGCTCATCAATACGACCCACAATACACTGATGATACTGCTCATCAGTACAGCTCATATTCGCAATATACTGATGAGCGGACACAATATAACAATATAACAACTACAATTGTGATCAAAATTATGAACAATATCAAGACTCATATTCGGTCGAACCACCATATCAACAAAATTATAACTTTTCAACAGACTGATAATGATCAGGATTGTCGGCAAATTACTCAAGTTCAAGATTATCCACCAGATCAACAACTATGTTAAATAGCAGAACTAGAAAACCAAATTCAAATAATGAATTTGAATACCAATCAACAGTCAGACGAACAAATGTTCCTATAAATAGAAGAATATCGAGTGCTCTATTAACAGTAAATCCGAAAAATTTATATTACATCGAAGATACTACAACAAAATTTAAAATATTAATAGATACAGGTGCCGGACTCTCAAGTTTTAAGCCAAAAACTTGTGAAAAATTTTTCTAAACGTTTTCCTGAAAACGTTATAATACAACACAGATAAAAAAATTTTAATTAATGAATCCACACTCGTTCCATTTACTCACAAAGTTTACATTCACAACATTGATATTGAATTCGATGGATTATTAGGATCCGATTTTCTAGAACATTACAACTGTATTATAGACATAACAAACAACTAATTACTAATTTTAAAACTGTAACTTTGAACAATATGTTCAAACTAATCAATTTCTCAACAAAATTTCTATCAACCCTCGTACAGAACAAATTTCTAAATTTCGATGTAATCTCGTAAATACCGAAGCCATACTAATAGCTATGGGAATAGATAAAGTGAGACTTCCTAATGCACTAGTCAAAAGTAATAATAAGGGAGAATTTTTTGCCTCTGTATTAAACACAAACGCAGTCCCAAAAACAATAGATTTTTCTGAAATGAAACTACAACCAATTAAAAATTTTTCTTTAAATAATTTAAATGAATATAATTAAGAAGTTTATACATATAGACGCGAAGAAATAAAACAACAACTTCGTCTTGACCATCCAAATGAAGAAGAGAAAGAAATAATTACTCAACTTTACCTAGACTTTTCAAATATTTTCTATCTCGAAGGAGATATTCTGACATTTACTAATGAGATTAAACACATAATATATACTAACAATGCTAAACCTACCTTTACAAAAATCATATCGCTACCCTCAAGTTCACAAAGAGGAAGTGAAAAAACAGATATCGAAAATGTCAGAATAAGGTATTATTAACATTAAAATTTCCCTTGGTCTTCACCGATTTGGGTTGTCCCCAAGAAACTTGATGCGTCAGGTAAACGGTAAACAAAAATGGCGTATCGTGTAGTTGACTATAGGAAACTCAATGAGTTAGCTGTAGGAGATGAATACCCTTTACCAAACATTTCTGATCTTTTGGACCAATTTGGCAAATGCCAATATTTCACCACCCTTAATTTGGCTTGCGGTTTCCATCACATTGAGATTGAACTCAAAGACATTCCAAAAATCGCTTTCACGGTCGAAAACGGACATTTTGAGTTTAATAGGCTTCCATTCAGTTTGAAGAATGCCCCATCAACCTTCCAAAGGGTAATGGATACCATCTTGATAGGAATCCAAAACGAGAGATGCCTTGTATACATGAATGACATATCGTCTATTTCCCAACAGTCCAGGATCATGTTTCACGACTTCTGAAGTATTCAAGCGTCTACAAAAAGCTAATTTGAAAATTCAACTGGACAAATGTCAATTCCTTCGTAAATAAGTTGCATATTATTGTCACCTCGTCACCAAAGAAGGTGTAAAACCAAACCCAATTAAGATAGAATGCATTAAAAATTTTCCAATCAACTAACCAGAAAGAAATTAAATAATTTCTTGGCCTCGCTGGATATTACCGTTCATTACCATTCATTGATAATTTCACCAAAATTTCCAAACCTGTCGCTAAACTACTACAACACCCCTTTCAATTTTGACTTGGAATGTTTAAAATCTTTCGAAGATTTTAAACATTCCGAGGCGATGGAGGCGAAAGCTTATGGGTAGAAGCTTTCGCCTCCAGAACTATTTGTAGTGCAGGTACAAAATACTCAACAATAGAAAGAGATCTCCTCGCTATTGTTTGGGCTGTAAAATATTTTCGCATATATATTTTTGTAAGAAAGTTCAAATTGATAACAGATCACAGACCTCTTACCTGGCTTTTCCCTATTAAAGACCCCGGTAGTCGCCTAGCACACTGGCGTTTAAAATTTGAAGAGTACGACTACCAGATTGAATATAAACCTGGCAAAATAAATAAAAATGCGGACGCCTTATCCCGTATCAAAATTAACCGTTTCCAAAAATGCGTGAATTTAGAAAACATCAAATACAGATGACGAATCAGTTAGTTCGGAAAATACCGAAATCTCACCGGAATCAATTTTTACAAGAATTAGACGCATTTGTTCATTTATACAAGACTCGGTCATTAATAGATTATTCCAAAATTAAAATTACAAACAATCAACCCTTAAATAAAGGACATAGACATAATAACATTTTTTTCAAAAATACAAACTTGAAGACTTACATTACGAAATAATTGAGGATATTTTCGAGGAAAAACCAAACAACAAAATTAATATCGTCCCTAGTAAAACGGTGAAAAACCGAAAATACTATATTGTTTTATTACCCTTCGATGCTGAAGAGATAATAGAAACAATGTTTATCACTCTTTACAAAGACAAAGGCATTTTCGAATCTTCAAAAACGTATTTCATTGAAAACAATTTAGAACTGCCAATACTCGAAATGTTATCATTTATTTTCACTGAAAAAGACTTGAACCTAGTTACTTGCCAAAATATAACTAGAACGCCTGACGAAGATCAAATCCCGATAATATTAGACCAAAACCACACCGGAAAAGCAAACCTGCACCACGAAATAAATGAAACCATTCGGAGAATAAGGAATAAATATAACTGGCCCGGTTTAACTAACACATTTCTTTCCTTTACGAAATTATGTTTTAACCATTAGAAATGAATTGATTAAATTTACATAAGCGTACCCATTAGAGGATAAATCCGCTAAATCAACAGTAAACACATTACTTTTATATTTCCAGCATTTTGGTACCCCGCTTTACCGAAGTACCGAATTTGATAATATATTGCTTAAAGGCTTATGTTCTTTATATGATATGAAATTAACATTTTCTCAATCCAACGAATCTGTGGAAAGATTTTCACTCCACGCTTTTAGAGATGATTCGTACTATAGGTAAGCCAATAATTGTCAAGAGTGCAATGACCGAGAGAAGATGGGGATTTTGTCTGTAACAGAGGCGTAGATGTTTCTATTTTTTGGAGGGGTCAGTGACAAGTACTGCTACAATTATTGATATGATAGAAATTTTAAAAAATAGCTAAATCACGTAAGGGAGAATATTGTGATTAAAAGCAAGTTTCCACACCACTTATGAAGTATTGCTAATGGCATGTTACCATTTTTTTAGTGGGTGGTTCGCCAGGAGCCCTATCCCCACATTAATAACAGTTTTATATAAAATAGATAAAATTCTATAACAAAAACAAAATAAAATATTCTCTTTCAAAATTTAATAAAACCCCATAACATAAACAAAATTCTGTAACAAAAACAAAAGAAAATTTTCTTCTACAGAAAATGAACAAAATTCTACTACAGAAATAAAAAGAAAATATTCGAAAAACAATCTTGCCCTTTTCAATTTTCGAGTCATCACTCACCAGCACTTTCACTATCACTTTTGCCGACACTAATAATAATGGGATCGAAGGTTTCATCAGCATACTATCTACATCCCACATTTTCTGTTCTTTTCTTTGAACATGACCAATACACTATATCCAGTCTTCTGCTGTAATATTTTCTAATGCTTTCTGAAGATGGCGTTGGTCATCAGCCAATTTAAATGTTCTATTTTCTCTGGCCACTTCCCCTTTAATTTGTGCCCAAATTAACTCAATTGGGTTCAACTCACAATTATATGGGGGTAATCGTAGAAGAAT
Source organism: Rosalia funebris (assembly GCA_037954035.1). Classification (NCBI taxonomy): domain Eukaryota; kingdom Metazoa; phylum Arthropoda; class Insecta; order Coleoptera; family Cerambycidae; genus Rosalia; species Rosalia funebris. The sequence goes on along the minus strand of JAZFAV010000036.1, from coordinate 18,431,253 downwards.
TGTTCTATGGCTCATTGCTAATTCTTCTACAGCAAGTTTCTTATATTTATTATTTATTTGCATGTATCTTCACAATTCGAAGCAATTCTGGCTTTAAGCTATTTTCAGCATAAGGGGTACCTTTGTCCCGTAATAATTTTTGAATCTGTGCTTTCCTCCATGACTGTTGTGGCGTTTTTTAGCATTTTGGACTATGATACAGGGCATTATCCATAACGACGACAGATTCTGGTTCCAAATGTTGAAGAATGCCTCCAAACCAATTTTCGTATCCCTCTGCATTCATCTTTTCGTGGTAGTCTCGTTTTCAATTATTTCAAAATATATACGAGAGTTAAATAATAGAATCTCGTACTATTATAAAATTGCACGTACAAAAACTGAGCTTCAAAAAGAAAAAGCTAAATAAGATTCGATAAAAACGTTCCAGAACATCCTACACAATACAAAATAGGCGATAAAGTCTGCATAAGAGTCTCAAATTAAAAATAAATTACATAATAAATTTAACTGTCCGCTAGAAATAATAAAAATCTTTCAAAATTCTGAAATTTTACTAAATCTCGAATCTTCACAAACAACAAAAGTCAATTTCGACAGAATGAGACCAAAATATGGTCTCATGGGAGAATTAAATTATTTTCCAGGTTTCTCCTGCTGATCGGAGCAGCAGTATCCCAATACACCATTACTCCAATAAACAACACAATTGGAATGGATGAAATCATCGAGACAGCGAAATCGTTGTAACAAACAAACAATAGACTCTTCTGGTTCACAAAAATATTTCATCCATAAAGAACACTTTTGAACACTACGAAAAAATGCTCGAAATTCTCTGACACGCTATTAATCCCATATTTGAAAACATGAACCTTTTTCGAGGTGAAGTAGAAACACACATCAGCTTATTAACCCAAATTTCAAATTCGATTCAAGAAAAATTAAGCGGTTTACTTTGACACTAAACGTTATAAACGTGGAATTCTCAATGGCATTGGTACAATATTTAAGTCAATTACAGGAAGGCTAGATTCCGAAGATGGCGAATACTACATGAATTGCATCAATAAATTAAGTAATGACGAACATCAAATAGAAAATTTAATGAAAATTCAAATTTCAGTAACAACATCGGTTATAAAGAATTTTAACGCTAGCATACAAAAATTGCAAATTGATGAACCTTCAATAGAGATATAACAATAATCTCAGACACAATTTATAAGGCAGCATATAAGATCAAAGTAATAGAAGCAAAATTAAGATTTTGCCATGGTATCGCATTTGAAATAACGAACTTTTCAACATTGAAAATGATGTAGTTGGTGATTAAATTATGGACACCCTGTTTGCGATAAATTAATTGTCAATGTGGATTTCGAAAGTACCATTCTTGTGCTTCCGTCTACCCCAGAAGCGCTTAGCACCAGTCGAAAATGGGTAAAAGGCACAGTGTTGAAAATAAGGCCTACGTCTTTCAAAATTTTCAAAGGAATAAAGATATCTAAGAAACAGTTGAAAATAGGTATAGGGAAACCTCATGGAACTCATGATGAAATTTTTTCAGAAATCCAAAAATGAAATAATATACCGGATGTTCTATTTAAAATAAGGAAGTTACTGGCGATTTTCGGGATAATCGGAAGTGGTATGACCTTGACAATATTTCAAAATGAAATAGAATCTTAAATAACCCTAGAGTGTAAAAATTCAGAATTCTAAGTTTTTCTAACCACGACAATTTCTAACGAACGGCTACCGTGAGGAACCCTGTATATATACAGGGTTCATATATATATATATATATATATATATATATATATATATATATATATATATATATATATATTGGTCCAAGGAACCTACACTCACTGGTTTAACAAGTATTTTTACTTGATAACTAGGCTGGACAATTCAATTCTACCGCTACTGAGCAGTATGTAAATGTCCTTAACTCCTCTCAGGAGCATAGGGCCTCAACAAATGCCTTCCATCTGGTTCTGTTCTGGGCTGTCTGTTTTGTCTGCGTAACTACAAGCGTAAATTTAACGATGTCTACGATACTGAACGTTCAATTTCAACAAGAAGATATAAATTTGGATGATTTCTGGAATTTAGAAAAAATCGGCATTGACAAAAATGAGGACGTACAGTAAAATTTTACGGAGAAATTTATTAATGATAATATAAAATATAACGGAACGAGATATGAAGTTGAACTACCATGGAAAAATGAAAATATAAATTTAGACAATAATTATACCCGGAGCTTATTATCGATTAAAGAGTTTAACTAATAAATTATTACAAAATTCCAAATTAGAGGAATACGATAAAGTAATGCGCCAGTATTTTGAAACAGACTGTGCAGAGATTTCGTGCAATACTGGCGATGAAAGTAAAAAATACTTTATGCCTCACAGACCGGTTTATCGAGATGACAAGGAAACTACAAAGCTCCGTATAGTCTTCGATGCCTCAGCTCATGCGCCTGGTTTTTCGTCTCTTAATGAACAAATCTATGCTGGAGAAAATTTAGTTCCTCATCTGATGAGAATATTGCTGAACCTGGAAACGTGTTGCTGAACGTGTTGAAAAAATTGGTTTAACGGCGGATATAGAAAAGGCTTTTCTGCAAATTGAATTAAGCGAAAACGAACGAAAATCGCACACGTTTATATGATACGCAGAAACAATAAATAATAATAACGCACTTCCTAAAATTGAGGAATATAATATGAAACGAGTAACGTTCGGGGTAACTTGTAGTCCATTCCTGTTGGCGGCTACTTTAAAGAAACATTTAACTGATCAGCCATCGGAACTTGAGAAAATGGCTGAAATTTTGAAAAAATCGTTCTACGTTCTGCAATGAATGAATCTGCAATGAACAGATCAGATCGTCGATCAGATCTGTTCATTGCAGAACGAAGAACACTCTAAGCAATTTTACAATGAAACAATTCAAATATTGAATAAAGCAAATATGAATATCAGAAAGTGGTGTTCCAATAAGGTCTCATTTAAATTGTCGAACTAATGAGATTAAGGTCCTAGGAATAAAGTGGATTATGGTTACTGATGAATTGGCTATAGATCTGAGTACTATAATGATAAATAACGATGAACCTGTAACAAAACGAAACGTTTTAAGAACCATTTCCACTATTTATGATCCTTTAGGAATTCTTGGTCCATTTGCTATAAAGTCTAAAATTTTGATGCAAGATATTTGGAAACAAAAATTTGACTGGGATAAGGAATTACCAACTGATATAGTTAACGTTTGTAAAATTTGGTGTTCAGAATTATCGATATTAAGTGAATTAACGATCCCAAGATGTATTTTCGGAAACTATGACCGATGTGACTCAATATATTTTCTGACTCAAGCCAGACAGCATATGGTGCTGTTGCCTATATTAGAATTTTTAAAGACGGCGTATATTACTAAAATATATTAATGGCAAAAAACAGAGTCGCTCCGATTAATAAAAGCGGTAAGTAGAGAATTAACGCTATCAAAACTTGAGCTTACCGCTGCGCTCTGTGCTGCAAGGTCGCAGTCTTATATCCTTGCAAATGTATCAGTAACGTTTGATAAAATACAATTTTGGACCGATTCCAAGATAGCACTATATTGGATAAAAGATCAAGCGGTGAAATGGAAATCATATGTGTCTAGTAGAGTAAACGAAATTCGGCACTTATCAAAGGGTACTTGGCGACACTGTTCAGGTGCACAAAATCCAGCAGACCTACTGACTAGAGGTGTTAAAGCTAAATTATTAGTTGAATCCAAGTTTTGGAGAAATGGCCCTGATTGGCTTTCACAAGACGAACATTTATGGCCACCTGACGAATAATGATAAATTATAATGATAAAGTCGCTACTGATGTCAAAATTCTAATTTTAAACACGATTACTGAAAACGAGAAAATTGAGTCAATATTTCCGCTACAAAGAAACAGTAATCTGGACAAAATATACCGAATCACTGTTTATGTACAAAGATTCATATACAATTTCCGAAATCCAAGATCAAAACAAGTTGGCAACTTAACGGTAGAGGAATTGCTGAGGGCCGAGTTATATTGGATAAAGTATAACCAAGGTCAAACATTCCAGCAAGAAATAAACGATTTAATAACAAATAAAACATTGAATCCAAAATCTTCAATTATGATGCTCAATCCGTTTTTAAATCAAGAAAAAATACTAAGATTGGGTGGCAGATTGCAAGAGCCACTTTTGCCGTATAACATAAAACATGCAATTATCTTATCCAAAACCTCAGAAATAACGAATCAATTAATATGAAAGTCCCACGAGTATACGAAACATGCTGGAATAAATGGAACTTTATCACATAAGACAACAGTTTTGGATAATTAAAGTTCGACAAAAAATTAAGTCTTTAACTGGAAAATGTGTCAAGTGTAAGAAATTACGAGGACGTCCTGGGCAAGAATTAACCGCACCACTGCCAAGGGCAAGAATAATGGAATCCCGTCCTTTCCAGACTACGGGAAAGATTTTGCTGGGCCATTGTATATCAAAACAGAAGATGGCCACATAAATAAGGCTTATATAATGCAATTCACTTGTGCTGTAGTGCGAGCCATACATTTGGAGCTCGTACCTAGCCTTAATACTGAAAGTTGCATTAGAGGTCTCCGCCGATTTATAGCAAGACGTGGAGTCCCACAGATAATTTATTCTAATAACGCTAAAACTTTTAAGCGTCCGAAGCGACTAGTTCAAACTATTAAATATGGAATAAAATTCACCTTGGGAAGAGCTTCAGTAGATTACGAAGAAATGGAAACTATATTGATTGAAATAGAAGCCAGAGTAAATTCTCGACCTTTTACATACATAGACGAAGACGCTAGTGATCTTCTTATTTTAACTCCCTCGCATTTCTTGCTGGGAAATGATTCCAATGGATTTATCATGGAATTTAATTGGGTAATAAAGAGGGACCATATATCACTACAGTGGAAGCATCGAGAAGCTCTTATGAAGAAACTTTGGAAAATATGGAGATGGAGATTATTGGCATCAACTCAGATCTGCTCATTTCCTAAAAAATTTTAGAACCAAGACAGTAAATGAAGGAGATATAGTTCTCTTGCATGACCAAAATGCACCTAGGCTATTATGGAAAATAGTACGAATAACAATGGTCTATTTTCACAGGGAATGAGTCACATCAATGTGCCCATTAAGGGGACGTCTAAAGCGCAATTGAACTTTGAAAAAGAAATCGTTTTTGATGAATTGTTGGCTATGTTCAAAGATGACTACAATGTGAAAAGTACGATGCCGAGCAGATGTCTCCAGTGGACATGGTAGTCAAGTAGGTCTATTTTTACAGGGAATGAGTCACATCAATGTGCCCATTAAGGGGACGCTTTAAAACGCAACTAAACTTTGAGAGAAAATTGTATTAAATGAATTTTTCGCTATGTTCAAAGATGAATACAATGTGAAAAATACGATGTCGAGCAGATGTCTCCAGTGGACATGGTGGTCAAGTAGGTTTAATTTTACAGGGCATGGGCCACATCAATGTACCCATTATGGGGGCGTTTTAAAACGCTGCTTAACTTTGAAAGAAAATCGTATTAGATGAATTTTGGCTATGTTCAAGGATGAATTAAATTTGAAAAATACGATGTCGAGCAGATGTCTCCGGTGGACATCATAGTCAAGTAGGTCTATTTTCACAGGGACTAAGTCAATGAATGTGCCCATTAAGGGGACGTTTTAAAACGCAACTGACCTTTGAAAAATAATCGTATCAGATGAATCTTTGGCTATGTTCAAGGATGACTACAGTGTGAAAAATACGATGTCGAGCAGATGTCTCCAGTGGTCATGGTAGTCAAGTAGGTCTATTTTCACAGGGAATGAGTCACATCATTGTGCTCATTAAGGGGACGTCTTAAAACGCAACTGAACTTTGAAAGAATATCGTATCAGATGAATTTTTGGCTATGTTCGAAGATGAATACAATGTGAAAAATACGATGTCGAGCAGATGTCTCCAGTGGACATGGTAGTCAAGTAGGTCTATTTTCCCAGGGAATGAGTCACATCAATGTGTCCATTAAGGGGACGTTTTAAAACGCAACTGAGCTTTGAAAGAATATCGTATTAGATGAATTTTTGGCTATGTTCGAAGATGAATACTGTGCAATTCTCAACGTATTTTTTATGCTATTGCTTATTAATGTCACCTAATATCACTGACCGTTGGATTTAGAGCAGCCGTTAGATCAATAAATTGTTAAACTCAAAACAAAGCCTAGTCATCAACTTCAGCCGCAACGGTCCATTATTAGTACTAACGAACTTATTGTGGTAGGTTATAGTGTATATATAATTATATCAGCATCAACTCAGGACGTTTCACATCGATACGGGAACACGCACGTGGCCCTTACATCGTAATGCATAAACAACCCTCGTCGTTTAGATAAGATTTATACTTAAGCCCAGAGTAGATAATAGTTTAGTCAGTTTCTCACATGTATTATACGGTTTCACTTGTCATCTTTTTACTTTAATATACGCCTAAAGGAAAATAAACGTGTCTTTGTTAAAACTCAATCTTGCCAGTGTTTTTCTGATAAAAAAGGGAAAACTCGCGCGCACATATGGTCCTTCGAGCCGCATTAATAGAAAGTCTATCGAAAATTTCGAAAATCGAATCGCGCAAACGTAAAAGCGGACACTAAGTGGAGTGAAACCAAAACAAAACAAAAAACTTGGTGAATCGCCGCGCAAACGAAAGCGGACACTAAGTAATGTCAAGTGAAACAAAACCATAATAACGTCTTGACCACTAAAGAAAAATTTAGTGCATCGCCGCGTAAACGTAAAAGCGGATACTAAATGAAGCAAAACTAAGCCGTAACAAAGCCAACGTTAACGAAAATCTCAGGGACTACATCACAATGAATACTGGAAGCCGTTACCATCAACGAAAGGTAAGTGGGCATCCTACTCTCACCAGTCCTTTACTATAAATTTACTATAAAGAACCTTCGCTTCTTAAAAGTTTGTTTAGCGTTCCCAGTTATCGAATCTTTTATTGTTTTACTTTCTTACAAACAAAATATGTCATCACTAGCAGACTTAAAACGTTTGTTAATAAAGAAGATCCAAATAAAATCGAAACTAATAGATATTGAGTCATTTTCAAGGCATTTCGTGGCGGGAAATGATCTCAACGAAATTAAAAATCGTATTAACGAAATGCATAAAATTCGCGAAGAATTTGAAAACATTAACATCGACATAATGTGTTGTCAGGACACTTCGGAAGGAGATGCATCGGTTACCAATGCATCCGACGTATCTGAAACCGATCTTTCTGAAGTAAGTATTTTCGGAAAATCATGGTTTAGTACTCTTAGTCAACTGCAAACTCTACTTGAAGCAAATTCTCCCATCCTGTCTCACAGCCGGGTGAATAATATCCCAAATAATAACGCTTCTACAACTATTCCTCAATTTAACGTTAAGCTACCGGTAATAAATCTACCAACCTTTTCGGGCAAACATACAGAATGGTTGCCGTTTTACGATGCATTCCAAAGTTTAATTCACCAAAATAACTCACTAGATGATTGTCAAAAATTTCATTACCTAAAATCATGTTTAAAAGGCGAAGCAGCACGCGCCGTTGAGTCGTTATCAGTATCAAGTGAGAATTATCAATCGGCTTGGTCAATTTTGAAAAAACGATATAAAAACACACGTCTTATTACACAAGCTCATGTACAAGCTATACTAAATTCTCCAGAAATAAGTAAATGTTCGTCTGATTCACTACAAAAACTCATTGGTGATATTACAAATAATCTAGAAGCGCTCAATGTTTTAGGTATCCCGGTAAACAGTTGGGATGGTATCCTAACTACGGTAATTATGGGTAAACTAGATTACCATATAAGACGCGAACTTGAAAACATATTGGATTCGGAGCCGGTCCAACTAACAAAAGTAATGGATTTTTTGAAAAAGAAGCGAGTAGTTCTTGAATCTCTAAATCAGAATGTAAAACAAAAGTTATTCGATAAATCGCCCTTTAACAAAACAAACGCTAATACAAGAAAACCTCTAGTTGACCTTATGTCTAATGCAGCTGCTGTGAGGGTTCCTTGCTATTTTTGTAAAGGACCTCATTATATTAGTCAGTGTGAAAACTTTCTACGATTGAACGTAAGCGAACGAAAAAACGAAATAAATAAACGCAATCTCTGTTTAAATTGCTTTAGATCAAATCATCAGCTTTCAGAATGTAGAGCTTCGGGCTGCCAAACGTGTCAGTCTCGCCAACTTCATACGTTAATTCACGAATCTAAACCTGTGCGGCAACAGCAGCAATCTTCTAGCGCCAACTTCTGTGCATCGTTGTCAAAAACGCAAGTTGTCTTATCAACTGCAATCGTATTAGCTATCGATTCCACGGGTCGATCAAGAAAATGCCGCGTCTTATTAGATATGGGATCACAAGTTAATATATTATCGAAGTCAATGTGCAAATTATTAAATTTAAGGACGAAAAGGCAAGATGTATCTATATCGGGTGTAAACGAAACCTGTAACAATACTGTACAAACAGCGAAAGTCGTCTTTCGGTCGTTGTATCAAAATTATGAAACTTCCGTTGACTGCTGCATATTAAAAAGTGTAACAGCGAATCTTCCAACAGAATCCTTTGACAAAAGTAGTTTAAATATTCCGGAAAATACACAGCTAGCTGACCCAAATTTTAATGAAAACGGTCCTATTGATCTATTGCTCGGGGCCGAAAGCTTTTGGTCTCTCTTATGTATCGATATAATAAAGTTATCGGAACCACATTTATATTTATCAAAAACTTTATTAGGATGGATTGTAGGCGGTGCATTTAACGATAATCGTACACCTATTGCATCGTGTAACGTAATCATAAAACAAAACCGCACAAGCAACTTAAATGAATTATTAGAACGCTTTTGGGTTCAGGAAAACAAAGCACCTGTCCATTGTAATATGACTCGTGAAGAAATCGAATGCGAAGAGCACTTTTTAAATACTTATCGCCGTGATCCTTACGACGGAAGATTTATCGCTAAACTACCATTTAAAGGTAACAAAATTAATCTCGGAAACTCGTCTCAAAATGCAATGAAACGATTCACCTTTCTAGAAAGAAAATTTAGGAGGATTTAGACGACACTTATAAACAATTGTATTCCAAAGCAATAAACGACTTACTTGAAAAAGGGTATTTAGAAGAGGTTAATACCTGATAAAACCGAAAACGAAAATCATTTCTTTTTGCCACACAATGGGGTATTTAAACGCGACCCCAACAATTCTAAGATTAGAATAGTATACGACGGTTCAGCTAAATCAAGTAACGGTTTGAGCCTCAATGATAATCTAATGACAGGCCCAAACATACAAAACGATTCTTTTGGGATATTAATCAGATTTCGTACTTATCAGGTAGTCATATCATGTGACATGGAAAGCATGTTTTTACAAATAAAAATTGATCGGGAAGACACAAATTTTCAACAATTATTTTGGCGGTTTAGCGAGAAGGAACCAATAAAGAAATACCGGCTTACTAGACTTGTTTTCGGACTTATTAACTCTCCGTACACGGCTATGCGTTCCGTAGAACAATTAGCATCAGAAGTAGAAAATGAATTTCCGAAGGCTACCCGAGCCATAAAAAACGATAGATTTATGGACGATATTTTAACAGGGTCAAACAACGTCCGAGACGGGATCGAATTACGCGATCAGCTGGTAGATGTCCTAGGTCGCAGAGGATTTAAATTATCAAAGTGGAAAAGCAATTCGCAGCAAATTGTGCCACATTCATCGATATACGATCGGGATGAGATGATCGATCTCAATAAAACAAAAGAGGCTAAGATACTCGGTTTATGGTGGGATCCGTCTAGCGACATTCTTAACTATCGCATTGAAGCAAATATATCTACTGAAACTTTAAGTAAAAGATCAATTCTTAGTTCTATCGCAAAAATTTACGACCCTCTGGGTATTGTATCGCCTATTGTTGTAAAAGCAGAGATCTTAATGCAAGAACTATGGGCATTAAAATTAGACTGGGACGAACCAGTCCCACAAAATATTGAAGATGAATGGATTAAATACGTTAGAGAACTCGAATTTTTTACGGAAATAAAGATCCCGCGACTAATAACTCCAAGGGCAAATGCAGAAACGGATCTTGTAATGTTTTGTGATGCTTCTTTACGGGTGTACGGCGCCGTAATATACGCTAGAACCAAGATTGGCAATGGCGTATTTACAATTAACTTAATTTGTAGTAAATCGCGAGTTAGCCCGCTCAAAGTCCTTTCTCTACCACGTCTAGAATTCTGTGCGGCATTGCTAGGAACCGAACTAATGGATAATGTATGCAGAGAAATAAATATAAGCATCAAGAATAGATACTATTTCACATATTCCATGATCGCCCTACATTTTTTGAATAGTAATGCAAATGCCTGGCAAGTTTTCGTGGCTAACAGGGTGTCAAAAATTCAAAATCTTAGTAATATCAAAAATTGGTATCATGTAAAAGGAAAAATGAATCCCGCAGACCTGATCTCTCGGGGGGATAATCCACGGCAAATGAACAACAAGTTATATTGGAAAGGCCCTAGTTTTCTATTACAAGCCATATCTGATTGGCCTGAAAATCGTTTTAGGCCATCAATAGAGACATATTCTCTACCAGAAAAGCGGAAACATACACTAGTAGCATCTATCGTCACTCCCTTTTCATTACTCACAAAATATTCATCTTTTACCAAGCTACAACGCGTCCTAGCGTATTGTCTCAGATTCGTAAATAATATTCGACAAAGAAATACTAAACGTAGTGGATATTTGTCCAATCAAGAGCTAATCGAGTCTCATAATGCCATTATTCGAATCGTACAAAAATCTGATTTCGCGGAGGAATATTTATTACTCCAAAAATGCCAGCCGGTTCCAAAAACTAGTAAACTGTATTTGCTTGACCCCTATATCGACAACGAGGGGCTAATTAGACTCGGCGGCAGATTACGTAATTCACCTTTAAAATTCGATGTAAAATTTCCCCTCCTACTACCCAGTAAACATCACATAAATAAACTTCTTATAAAAAAGGAGCATATATCCTTGCTTCACGCTGGAGCCTCACAAACTCTAGCTTCCTTAAGAACTAAATACTGGCCTCTTACGGCCCGCGACGAATTAAGAAAAATAATACATTCATGTATTACATGTTTTCGTGTGTCTCCACGATTATTAGAACCAAAGATGGGAGATTTGCCAAAAGATAGGTTAATACCTTGTAGACCCTTGACAAAAGTCGGTTTGGATTACTTCGGTCCAATATATTTAAAACAAGGAAGCAAGCGCAGTCCAAAAATTGTCAAAGCTTGGGTCGCTCTGTTTGTCTGTTTAGTAACAAGAGCGGTACACTTAGAGGTAGTCAGTGACCTGACCACGGAATGTTTTTTAAATGCACTCAAGCGATTTTGTGCCAGACGAGGCAAGGTTTCGCACATCTATTGTGATAACTCAATGACTTTTGTGGGAGCTAAACATCAAATTGACGAAATTTCTAAATTTTTGCTTAATAAAGATTTACAGAAGAAAGTACAGTCTCATTTATTACGGGAAAACATAATCTGGAAATTTATTCCACCCAGATCACCTAATTTTGGAGGTCTATGGGAAAGACTGGTAAAATTAGCTAAGTACCATTTAAATAGAATCACCATGAACGCTAACCTTACTTTTGAAGAGGCGGTAAACCTTATGACCCAAATTGAAGCAGTCATGAACTCCCGTCCTCTCACCCCCCTATCCAATGACCCTTCAGACCTTCAACCATTAACCCCAGCCCACTTTCTTATTGGAGAAAGTCTAACAGCTCTTCCAGAATGCAATGTAAGTGATATCCCGGAGTCACGACTGAGCCGCTGGGAGAGAATTAAAAAATTAAAGTAACACTTTTGGAAACGTTGGAGCCTCTCATACGTTGGAGTTGGTTACATCTCAACTCCAATCAAAGCGAAAATGGTGCCGACCTGTCTGTGACGTAAATGTCGGATCTCTCGTACTCATGGCGGATCACAATGCACCACCCATGGTTTGGAAGGTGGGACGTATTGAGGAGGTTTTTCCAGGACCTGACGGACTTGTCCGTGTGGCAAATGTTCGTACTACCCAAGGAACCTATAGACGTTCAATTCGTAAGTTAGCGGTTTTGCCAGGAGTCATCGACGAGACACCAGTGTCTGTGAGTGAAAAAAAAAAGTCAATTCCGTGTATGTGCGCGTCTGTGAATGACTAAAGTTGGAAACATTTATAATTACAAAGACACTAGTATTTAGATTCGTTGTATACTTGTATTTTTATGTTTAATGCTAACCAGTCTTATTCAAGTTCTATTTTCATGTTCATTAAATCTTGACGTTATATTATGTCAAAGGCGGGGAGGAAATGTGCAATCCTCAACGTATTTTTTATGCTATTGCTTATTAATGTCACCTAATATCATTGACCGTTGGATTTAGAGCAGCCGTTAGATCAATAAATTGTTAAACTCAAAACAAAGCCTAGACATCAACTTCAGACGCAACGGTCCATTTTTAGTACTAACGAACTTATTGTGGTAGGTTATAGTGTATATATAATTATATCAGCATCAACTCAGGACGTTTCACATCGATATGGGAACACGCACGTGGCCCTTACATCGGAATGCATAAACAACCCTCGTCGTTTAGATAAGATTTATACTTAAGCCCAGAGTAGATAATAGTTTAGTCAGTTTCTCACATGTATTATACGGTTTCACTTGTCATCTTTTTACTTTAATATACACCTAAAGGAAAATAAACGTGTCTTTGTTAAAACTCAATCTTGCCAGTGTTTTTCCGATAAAAAAGGGAAAACTCGCGCGCACAAATACAATGTGAAAAATACGATGTCGAGCAGATGTCTCTAGTGGACATGGTAGTCAAGTAGGTCTATTTTCACAGGGAATGAGTCACATCATTGTGCCCTTTAAGGGGACTTTCTAAACGTATCTGAACTTTGAAAAAAGATCGTATGAGATGAATTTTTGGCTATGTTCAAAGATGAATATATGAATAGATGAAAGATGTGAAAAATACGATGTCGATCAGATGTCTCCAGTGGACATGGTAGTCCAGTAGGTATATTTTCAGAGGGAATGAGTCACATCAATGAACCCATTAAGGGGACGTTTTAAAATGCAACTAAAATTTGGGAAAAATCGTATTAGATAAATTCTTGGCTATGGTCAAAGATGAATAAAATCTGAAAAATACGATGTCAAGCAGATGTCTCTAGTGTACATGGTAGTCAAGTAGGTCTATTTTCACAGGGAATGAGTCACATCAATGTGCCCATTAAGGGGACGTTTTAAAACGCATCTAAACTTTGACAAAAATCGTAGTAAATTAATATTTGGCTATGTTCAAAAATGAATAAAATCTGAAATATGCTTTGTCGAGCAAATGTCTCCAGTGGAAATGGTAATCAAGTAGGTCTATTTTCACAGGGAATGAGTCACATCAATGATTCCATTAAGGAGACGTCTTAAAACGCAACTAAACTTTGAGAAAAAATCTTATTAGATGAATTTTTGGCTATGTTCAAAGATGAATAAAGTCTGAAAAATACGATGTCGAGCAGATGTCTTTAGTGGACATGGTAGTCAAGTAGGTCTATTTTCACAGGGAATGAGTCACATCATTGCGCCCATTAAGGGGACTTTCTAAACGCATCTGAACTTTGAAAAAAAATCGTATGAGATGAATTTTTGGCTATGTTCAAAGATGAATATATGAATAGATGAAAGATGTGAAAAATACGATGTCGATCAGATATCTCCAGTGGACATGGTAGTCCAGTAGGTCTATTTTCACAGGGAATGAGTCATATCAATGAACCCATTAAGGGGACGTTTTAAAATGCAACTAAAATTTGGGAAAAATCGTATTAGATAAATTCTTGGCTATGTTCAAAGATGAATAAAGTCTGAAAATACGATGTCGAGCAGATGTCTTTAGTGGACATGGTAGTCAAGTGGGTCTATTTTCACAGGGAATGAGTCACATCAATGTGTCCATTAAGGGGACGTTTTAAAACGCAGCTAAACTTTGAAAAAAAGCGTATGAGATGAATTTTTGGCTCTGTTCAAAGATGAATAAAATCTGAAAAATACGGTGTCGAGCAGATGTCTCCAATGGACATGGTAGTCAAGTAAGCTTATGTTCACAGGGAATGAGGCACATCAATGCGCCAATTAAGGAGACGCTTTAAAACGCAACTAAACTTTCAAAGAAAATCGTTTTAGATGATTTTTTGGCTATGTTCAAAGATGAATAAAATCTGAAAAATACGATGTCGAGCAGATGTCTCCAGTGGACATGGTAGTCAAGTAAGCTTATGTTCACAGGGAATGAGGCACATCAATGTGCCAATTAAGGAGACGCTTTAAAACGCAACTAAACTTTCAAAGAAAATCGTTTTAGATGATTTTTTGGCTATGTTCAAAGATGAATAAAATCTGAAAAATACGATGTCGAGCAGATGTCTCCAGTGGACATGGTAGTCAAGTAGGTCTATTATTACACAGGGAATGAGTCACATCAATGTGTCCATTCTGGGGGCGTATTAAAGCGCAACTTAACTTTGAAAGAAAAGCGTATTAGATGAATTTTGGCTATGTTCAAGGATGAATAAAATTTGAAAAATACGATGTCGAGCAGATGTGTCCAGTGGACATCATAATCAAGTAGATCTATTTTCACAGGGACTAAGTCAATGAATGTGCCCATTAAGGGGACGTTTTAAAACCCAAATGAACTTTGAAAAGTAATCGTATTAGATGAATCTTTGAAAAATACGATGTCGATCAGATGTCTCCAGTGGTCATGGTAGTCAAATAGGTCTATTTTCACAGGGAGTGAAACACATCATTGTCCCCATTAAGGAGACGTTTTAAAACGCAACTGAACCTTGAAAGAATATCGTATCAGATGAAACTTTGGCTGTGTTCAAAGATGAATACAATGTGAAAAATACGATGTCGAGCAGATGTCTCCAGTGGACATGGTAGTCAAGTAGGTTTAATTTTACAGGGCGTGGGTCACATCAATGTGCCCACTATGGGGGGGTTTTAAAACGCAGCTTAACTTTGAAAGAAAATCGTATTAGATGAATTTTGAGGATGAATGAATAAAATTTGAAAAGTACGATGTCGAGCAGATGTCTCCAGTAGACATCATAATCAAGTAGATCTATATTCACAGGGACTAAGTCAATGAATGTGCCCATTAAGAGGACGTTCTAAAACGCAACTGAACTTTGAAAAATTATCGTATTAGATGAATCTTTGGCTATGTTCAAGGATGACTGCGGTGTGAAAAATACGATGTTGAGCAGATGTCTCCACTGGTCATGGTAGTCAAGTAGGTCTATTTTCACAGGGAATGAGTCACATCATTGCGCCCATTAAAAAGACGTTCCAAACGCATCTGAACTTTAAAAAAATATCGTATCAGATGAATTTTTGGCTATGTTCAAAGATGAATATGTGAATAGATGAAAAGTGTGAAAAATACGATGTCGATCAGATGTCTCCAGTGGACATGGTACTCCAGTAGGTATATTTTCACAGGGAATGAGTCACATCAATGATCCCATTAAGGGGACGTTTTAAAAAGCAACTTATATTTGGAAAAAAAATCGTATTACATAAATTCTTGGCTATGGTCAAAGATGAATAAAATCTGAAAAATACGATGTCGAGCAGATGTCTCTACTGTACATGGTAGTCAAGTAGGTCTATCTTCACAGGGAATGAGTCACATCAATGTGCCCATTAAGGGGACGTTTTAATACGCAACTAAACTTTGGAAAAAAATCGTATTAAATAAATATTTGGCTATGTTCAAAAATGAATAAAATCTGAAATATACGATGTCAAGCAAATGTCTCCAGTGGACATGGTAATCAAGTAGGTCTACTTTCACAGGTAATGAGTCACATCAATGATCCCATTAACGGGACGTCTTAAAGCGCAACTAAACTTTGAGAAAAAATCGTATTAGATGAATTTTTGGCTATGTTCAAAGATGAATAAAGTCTGAAAACTACGATGTCGAGCAGATGTTTCTAGTGGACATGGTAGTCAAGTAAATCTATTTTCACAGGGAATGAGTCGCATCAATGTGCCCATTAAGGGGACGTCTTAAAACGCAACTAAACTTTGAGAAAAAATCGTATTAGATGAATTTTTAGCTATGTTCAAAGATGAATAAAGTCTGAAAAATACGATGTCGAGCAGATGTCTCCAGTGGACATGGTAGTCAAGTAGGTTTAATTTTACAGGGCGTGGGTCACATCAATGTGCCCACTATGGGGGGGTTTTAAAACGCAGCTTAACTTTGAAAGAAAATCGTATTAGATGAATTTTGAGGATGAATGAATAAAATTTGAAAAGTACGATGTCGAGCAGATGTCTCCAGTAGACATCATAATCAAGTAGATCTATATTCACAGGGACTAAGTCAATGAATGTGCCCATTAAGAGGACGTTCTAAAACGCAACTGAACTTTGAAAAATAATCGTATTAGATGAATCTTTGGCTATGTTCAAGGATGACTGCGGTGTGAAAAATACGATGTTGAGTAGATGTCTCCACTGGTCATGGTAGTCAAGTAGGTCTATTTTCACAGGGAATGAGTCACATCATTGCGCCCATTAAAAAGACGTTCCAAACGCATCTGAACTTTAAAAGATATCGGTATCAGATGAATTTTTGGCTATGTTCAAAGATGAATATGTGAATAGATGAAAAGTGTGAAAAATACGATGTCGATCAGATATCTCCAGTGGACATGGTACTCCAGTAGGTATATTTTCACAGGGAATGAGTCACATCAATGATCCCATTAAGGGGACGTTTTAAAAAGCAACTTATATCTGGAAAAAAAAATCGTATTACATAAATTCTTGGCTATGGTCAAAGATGAATAAAATCTGAAAAATACGATGTCGAGCAGATGTCTCTAGTGTACATGGTAGTCAAGTAGGTCTATCTTCACAGGGAATGAGTCACATCAATGTACCCATTAAGGGGACGTTTTAATACGCAACTAAACTTTGGAAAAAAATCGTATTAAATTAATATTTGGCTATGTTCAAAAATGAATAAAATCTGAAATATACGATGTCAAGCAAATGTCTCCAGTGGACATGGTAATCAAGTAGGTCTACTTTCACAGGTAATGAGTCACATCAATGATCCCATTAACGGGACGTCTTAAAGCGCAACTAAACTTTGAGAAAAAATCGTATTAGATGAATTTTTGGCTATGTTCAAAGATGAATAAAGTCTGAAAACTACGATGTCGAACAGATGTTTCTAGTGGACATGGTAGTCAAGTAAATCTATTTTCACAGGGAATGAGTCGCATCAATGTGCCCATTAAGGGGACGTCTTAAAACGCAACTAAACTTTGAGAAAAAATCGTATTAGATGAATTTTTAGCTATGTTCAAAGATGAATAAAGTCTGAAAAATACGATGTCGAGCAGATGTCTCTAGTGGACCTGGTAGTCAAGTAGGTCTATTTTCACAGGGAATGAGTCACATCAATGTGCCCATTAAGGGGACGTCTTAAAGCGCAATTGAACTTTGAAAAGAAAATCGTCTTAGATGAATTTTTGGCTATGTTCAAAGATGAACACAATGTGAAGAATACGCTGTCGAGCAGATGTCTCCAGTGGGCATGGTAGTCCAGTAGGTCTATTTTCACAGGGAATGAGTCACATCAATGTGTCCATTAAAGGGACGTTTTAAATCGCAGCTATACTTTGAAAAAAATCGTATTAGATGAATTTTTGGCTATGTTCAAGGATAATAAAATCTGAAAAATACGGTGTCGAGCAGATGTCTCCAGTGGACATGGTAATCAAGTAAGTCTATTTTAACAGGAAATGAGTCACATCGATGTCCCATTAAGGGGACGCTTTAAAATGCAACTACACTTTGAAAGAAAATCGTTTTAGATGAATTTTTGGCCATGTTCAAAGATGAATAAAATCTGGAAAATACGATGTCGAGCAGATGTCTCCAGTGGACACGGTAGTCCAGTAGGTCTATTTTCACAGGGAATGAGTCCCATCAATGTGCCCATTAAGGGCATGTTTTAAAACGCAATTAAACTTTGAAATAAAATCGAATCAGATGAATATTAGGCTATGTTCAAGGATGAATAAAATCTGAAAAATACGATGTCGAGCAGATGTCTCCAGTGGACATGGTAGTCAAGTAGGTCTGTTTTCACAGGGAATAAGTCACATGACCGTGACCATTATGGGGGCGATTTAAAACGCAACTAAACTTTAAAAATAGATAGTTATAGATGAATTTTTGGCTATGTTCAAAGATGACTATAATGCGAAAAGCACGATGTCGAGCAGATGTCTCTAGTGGACATGGTAGTCAAGTAGGTCTAGTTTCACAGGGAATGTGTCACATCAATGTGCCCATTAAGGGGATGCTTTAAAACGCAACTAAACTTTGAAAAAATTCGAATTAGATGAATTCTTGGCTATGTTCAAATATGAATAAAATCTGAAATATACGATGTCGAGCAGATGTCTCCAGTAGACATAGTAATCAAGTAAGTCTATTTTCACAGCGAATGAGTCACATCAATGTGCCCATTAAGGGCACGTTTTAAAACGCAACTAAACTTTGAAAAAAATCGTATTAAATTAATATTTGGCTATGTTCAAAAATGAATAAAATCTGAAATATACGGTGTCAAGCAGACGTCTCCAGTGGACATGGTAGTCAAGTAAGTCTATATTCACAGGGAATGAGTCACATCAATGTGCCCATTAAGGGGACGATTTAAGACGCTACTAAACTTTGAAGGAAAATCGTTTTGGATAAATTTTTGGCAATGTTCAAAGATGAATAAAATCTGAAAAATACGATGTCGAGCAGATGTCTTCAGTGGACATGGTAGTCAAGTAGGTCTATATTCATAGGGAATGAGTCACATCAATGTGCCCATTAAGGAGACGTTTTAAAGCGCAACTGAACTTTGAAAAAAAATCGTATTAGATGAATTTTTGGCTATGTTCGAAGATAAATACAATGTGAAAAATACGATGTCGAGCAGATGTCTCCAGGGAACATGGTAGTCAAGTACGTTTAATTTTACAGGGAATGAGTCACATCAATGCGCCCATTAAGGGGACGTTTTAGAACGCAACTGAACTTTGAAAGAATATCGTATTAGATGAATCTTTGGCTATGTTCAAGGATTAATAAAATTTGAAAAATACGATGTCAAGCAGATGTCTCCAGTGGACATGGTAGTCAAGTAAGTCTATTGTCACAGCGAATGAGTTACATCAATGTGCCCGTTAAGGGGACGTCTTAAAACGCAATTGAACTTTTTAAGGAAATCGTCTTAGATGAATTTTTGGCTATGTTCAAAGATGAATATGTGAATAGATGAAAAATGTGAAAAATACGATGTCGATCAGATGTCTCCAGTGCACATGGTAGTCCAGCACGTTTTAAAACGCAACTAAACTTTGAAATAAAATCATATTAGATGAATATTAGGCTATGTTCAAGGATAAATAAAATCTGAAAAATACGATGTCGAGCAGATGTCTGCAGTGGACATGATAGTCAAGTAGGTCTATTATCACATGGAATGAGTCACATCAATGTGCCCATTCTGGGAGCGTATTAAAACGCAGCTTAACTTTGAAAGAAAATCGTATTAGATTAATTCTTGGCTATGTTCAAAGATGAATAAAATCTGAAATATACGATGTCGAGCAGATGTCTCCAGTAGACATGGTAATCAAGTAAATCTATTTTTACAGGGAATGAGTCACATCAATGTGCCCATTAAGGGCACGTTTTAAAACGCAACTAAACATTGAAAAAAAATCGTTTTTGATGAATTTTTGGCTGTGTTCACAGATGACTACAATGTGAAAAGTACGATGTCGAGCAGATGTCTCCAATGGTCATGGTAGTCAAGTAGGTCTATCTTCACAGCGAATGAGTCACATATTGTGCCCATTCAGGGGATGTCTTAAGACGCAACTAAACTTTGAAAAAAAAATCGTATTAGATGAATTCTTGGCAATGTTCAAAGATGAATAAAATCTGAAAAATACGATGTCGAGCAGATGTCTCCAGTGGACATGGTAATCAAGTGGGTCTATTTTCACAGGAAATGAGTCACATCAATGTGCCCATTAAGGGGACGTTTTAAAACGCAACTAAACTTTGAAAAAAACTCGTATTAGATGAGTTTTTGGCTATGTTCAAGGATGAATAAAATCTGAAATATACGATGTCGAGAATATGTGTCCAGTGGGTATGGTAGTCAAATAGGTCTAATTTCCCAGGGAATGAGTTACATCAATGTGCCCATTAAGGGGACGTTTTAAAACGCAACTAAACTTTGAGAAATATCATAGATGAATTTTTGGCTATGTTCAAAGATGAATAAAATCTGAAAAATACGGTGTCGAGCAGATGTCTGCAATGGACATGGTAGTCAAGTAGGTCCAGTATCACAGGGAGTGAGTTACATCAATATGCCCATTCTGGGGGGGTATCAAAACGCAGCTTAACTTTGAAAGAAAATCGTATTAGACGAATTTTTGGCTATGCTCAATGATGAATAAGATCTGAAATATACGATGTCGAACAGATGTCTCCAGTAGACATGGTAATCAAGTAGGTCTATTTTTACAGGGAATGAGTCACATCAATGTGCCCATTAAGGGCACGTTTTAAAACGCAACTAAACTTTGAAAATATATCTTATTAGATTAATATTTGGCTATGTTCAAGGATGAATCAAATCTGAAAAATACGATGTCGAGCAGATGTCTTTAGTGGACATGGTAGTCAAGTAGATCTATTATCACATGGAATGAGTCACATCAATGTGCCCATTCTGAGGGCGTATTAAAACGCAACTTAACTTTGAAAGAAAATCGTATTAGATTAATTCTTGGCTATGTTCAAAGATGAATAAAATCTGAAATATACGATGTCGAGCAGATGTCTCCAGTAGACATGGTAATCAAGTAAGTCTGTTTTCACAGGGAATGAGTCACATCAATGTGCCCATTAAGGGCACTTTTTAAAACGCAACTAAACTTTGAAAAAAATCGTATTAAATTAATATTTGGCTATGTTCAAGAATGAATAAAATCTGAAATATACGGTGTCAAGCAGACGTCTCCAGTGGACATGGTAGTCAAGTAAGTCTATATTCACAGGGAATGAGTCGCATCAATGTGCCCATTAAGGGGACGTCTTAAAACGCAACTAAACTTTGAAAAAAAATCGTATTGGATGAATTTTTGGCTATGTTCAAAGATGAATTTGTGCAATCCTCAACGTAGTTTTTATGCTATTGCTTATTAGTGTCACCTAATATCATTGACCGTTGGATTTAGAGTAGCCGTTAGATCAATAAGTTGTTAAACTCAAAACAAAGCCTAGTCATCAACTAGGATTATCATTCAATCCTAATTTATGTACCCATTTAGATGCAACTGGGCAAATATTTCGTTCTCCTCTAAAATGCAGCAAAAGAATTTTGTACTATGTGTTGGTTTTAAGGACACCATTAAATAAACGCGTTTGCCCAATCGCAGAAATGATTAATTGCAACCACAATGCCATATCCATTGGAATATGGCTTGCAAAATTTAAACTTTTTGCCATAGATAAATTAAAGATATGGCCATTGTTTAAAAGAATTGCAGTAGATTTTTCATGGATGCTAATCAATGGGGTTCTATATTTTTTAAATAATATGAGCATTACGGTATATTTAAATTTGACATTCGATTATGTCCGCAACAACGGTAAACGTCAGAATTTTCTGAACTCTAAAATTACGATTCATCAATGTGTCAGTCGTTTTTTTAAAACCGTCTCCAATGATATCAAGAAACATTATACTGACATAGATGTTATTAATTATTTAAAAGAAATAACCGCTTCTGCTTTTAATTTCTATGAATTTACAGACTTATGTAAATGGTTTAAAAATTTTGGTATACTTTTATCTTCCGAACACTTTAATGAAAATGTACAAATTGCTTTTCAGTCTCTCGTTGGTCCATATAAGTGCGAAGATCTACCTGACGAATCTGAAAACACTAATTCGAGCGAAGGAAAGGGACAGGCAAAAATCAAACTTTTGTGTTAGAATAGTCCATTTTTCAAACATTTTGAAGATATTTATAATTTTAAAGTTTTACCGGAATTAAAATAATTTGGGAAATGTGATACATAAAATAAATATTTTAATGTAGATTTTCTTAATATAGTATTACAAAAATATTGCACCTATTTTAGCACTTAGATAACACTTCCGACACTTTCCTTGAAATTCAGGTATTTTATCGCGCACGTATTGGCGAATCTCGCCGCTGTCTTTACAATTTGTCACTAATCTCACGATTTGAAGAGTACCAACAGTTTTAGTAAGCTTGTCTCATCTGTTTGATCTTGCATGAAAATTCTGTTTTTTTTTTACCTCTACGTTTTGCACCCTATCTTCAAGAAGACTTACTGTTATTTCCCAAGGAAAATTGGCATAAAACCGTTTGATGGCAGCAAGTTTAACATTGCCATATTCGACCAAAAAATCAAAATTGGTACTTTCAATGGCAAGGCATGCTTGAATTCTGGTAGCGGGAGTACCTTGTGCGGGAAAAGCGACTTCAAAATCACTGCGGAATGAGGCCCAATCACGCACAAATGGTTTCCATTGTTTATAAAAGTGAGAGGCACGTCCACGTAGAGCCTCGCCGGCTTTCAAGACAATCAGCGTGTCAGATATTCCGATTTCCTGTTGAATACGTGTTACGTCATCCATTCATTCTGTCATTGAAAAAGGTGTGTTATCGGGGTCAAATGACGAGAGACGAATATGCGCCAACGCGGATCTGACGTCAAGCGCAGGCGTAGATGGTACTGATGAAGTACTCGGGACGGAGAGGCCCGAAGTATGCTGGGCGGCCATTGCGAATAATAGTTCCATCAGTTGTTGTTGAAGTTGTGCATTACTTTCTTGCAGCTTCCACATATTAAACATCTGAGCACTCACTACACTGTCTCGTTCAATTGTCTCTGGTTCACTGTCAACTCAAGTTACGCACTTGTTCTTCGGAGACCGCCCTTTTTTTTTTGTTTTTTTTTAATCCGCACCTTTTCACGTAAGTCCTCTCCCTGGCCTAAAGCAAAGGAGGCATCTCACTTCTGATGTTAGCTTTTGTTCGAAAAGCTTATCAAATAATATTCCGAAATTCACAAAATAACATTTCTTGACAATTATCGATCCACCCATTCGCCACACCGAGCTACACGTGATACATAATACAGACTAATATTAGGCCCTGACTGAACATCGAGTAAATAGTCGTCTAAGCTTGAGAGTATTTGTTTACAATAACTTATAGATAATGGGGTTGAATGGCATCGTCTAGGGTTCAGGTGGCTGCGACGGGACCGTGAAGACGGCAGATAAGTTAACATATACGTATATACATATATACCTATATAACATATATATATATATATATATATATATATATATATATATATATATATATATATATATATATATATATATATATCATCATCATTAGGTCATCAGTCCTAAGACTGGTTGGACGCTAACCTCCAGCTTCTCCTATCTTGTGCTAACCTACGCATTTCGCTAATTGTGCTACAACCTACATCCCTTACTATTTGCGAGCAGTAGTCTAATATAGGCCTACCTCTGCCTTTCTTCACTCCTATTTCTGCCTCCAAAATATCGCGGACTATTCCCCCATGTCTCAGCAAGTGGCCTACCATTCTATCTCTTCTCTTCTTTAAGTTTTTCCACATACTCCTTTTCTCGCCGACTTTCTCCAATACTTCTTCGTTTCTAACCCTATCAATCCATGGTATTTTCATCATTCTTCGGTAACACCACATCTCAAAAGCTTCTAATTTCTTCCTACTTGCTTCCCCTACCGTCCAGGTTTCGCAGCCGTAAAGTGCCGTGCTCCATACATATGTTTTCAAAAATCTCTTCCTTGTTTCTAAGTTTATTACCCCCGAGCATAAAAGTGCTTTCTTTTTGTTAAAAGCTACTCGACCCTGCGCTATTCTTTGTTTTATGTCTTTATCGCTTCTTCCATCCCAATTTATTTTACTTCCTAAATAAGTGAAGTCTTTAACTTCCTCCAATCTTTCATTATTAATTTGTACTTTCGTTTTTGCTCTGCTCTCGCGCCCTCTGCACACTAACACTTTAGTTTTGTTTTTATTCACCCTCATTCCGTATTCCTCTGTCAACACTGCCTCCATTTTGTTCAATGCTGATTCTAGTTCCTCCTTACTAGATGCTAATACTGCTATATCATCCGCGAATCTCAGCATTTTTAGTTTCTGTCCCTGTACTTTAATCCCGAAATCTACTCTATCTTTTACCACATTAATCGCCTCTTCGATGTACAGATTAAAAATTAGTGGTGATAGCGTACATCCTTGTCTTACTCCGTTCCTAATACCTACTTCCCTTTCTTCCCCTTCTACTTCTATAACAGCAGTTTGCTCTATGTATAGATTGTGTACTACTCTCCTATCTCTATACTTCATTCCCGCGCTCTTTAGTATCTCGAACATTTTTTCCCATCTTACGTTATCAAAAGCTTTTTCTAAATCTACAAATCCTATATAAGCGTTCTTTCCTTTTTCTATTGTTTTCTCTAACATTACTCTTAGCGCCAGAATAGCTTCGCGAGTTCCCCTATTTCGCCTAAACCCGAATTGGTCTTCTCCTAGTATTTCCTCCGCTCTATTTTCCATCCTCTTCTGCACTATTCTAGTTAAGATTTTTGACGCATGGGAAGTTAGGCTAATCGTTCTAAAGTTCTCGCATTTGTCGGCTCCTCTCTTTTTCGGTATAGTAACGATAATGTTCCTCTTATAATCCTCCGGCATCTCGCCCGTTTCGTATATGTATTTTACCAGTTCAAACATCCTATTTACTACTTTCTGTCCCGCACATTTCAAAATTTCCGCCTGTATTTTATACAGCGGAAATTTTGAAATTTCCTACACCCGGCGCTCTATTATTCTTTAGCCCCCTTAGTGCTATTTCAAATTCCTCTCTCAATATAGGTTTTCCTACATCTTCCCTATCGATGCTAGATTCTTCCTCTAATATCTCTCCTAATTCCTGACCCTCGTATAAATTTCCTAAGTACTGCTTCCATCTATCCGCTTTCTCCTCTCTTCCTATCAGTATGTCCCCCGATTGACTCCTAACATTTCTACTTATTGTTCCTACATCCCTGAAGTTCCTCTTAATTATTTTGTAAGCCTCATCGGTCTTACCTATTTGCAACTTATCTTCTACTTCTTTGCATTTCTCCTCTATCCATTGTTCTTTCGCTTTTCTACATTTTCTAATGATTTCCCACTTTATTGCCTTATACGTTTTCAGTCCTTCTTCGTCTCGTCTGTTTTTGTAGCCTCGTCTCTTTTGCATTAAGTTTACGATTTCGTCCGTTATCCAGGGCTTCCTAGCTTCCCTTTTATCGTGTCCTAAAACGTCCGTAGCCGCGGAAGCTAGACTATTCTTGATACCCTCCCACTCAGTTTCTGCGTTCTTGATTTCGTCCTTACTCGTTTTATTTATTAATTGATCTGTTTTCTCCTGGAACTTATCTTTCATATTCTGATCCCTCAATATGTCTACATTTATACGTTTCTTATCCTTCCGGGTTTTCAGATTTTTGAACTTTAATCTAGCTTTCATGACTACCAAGTTGTGATCGCTGTCTACATCTGCTCCTGGATAACTCTTACAGTCTTTTACTTGATTTCTAAATCTCTTCCTAACCAGAATGTAGTCTGTCTGATACCTGTCTATCCCTCCTGGCATTTTCCATGTGTACCGCCTCCTAACGTGATTCTTGAACAATGTGTTCGCGACTACCATCTTGTGCTTCTCACAGAATTCTATCAGTCTGCTACCTCTCTCGTTTCTGTTTCCTAATCCATAAGGCCCTACAAATTCTCCTTCTTTCCCCTCACCTACGACTGCGTTAAAATCTCCCACTATTATTAAATTTTCATGACCCTTCACAAATCCTATTACCTGCTCTATGTCCGAATAAACGGCTTCTAACTCTTCCTCGCTGTGGTTAGAAGTAGGCATGTATACTTGATATATATATATATATATATATATATATATATATATATATATATATATATATATATATATATATATATATATGTTACTGTAAAAGTCCGAAATTAGTGAATTTGTCGACATTCACCGGTGAATGTCGACAAATACAAATGGGCTCCGGTCAATGTCGGAAACGATAGGTCGTAACTTGATTTTGGGTGGTTCCTGCATCCTGTTTGTTGGCTTTGGCTTCGTCAGTCTTACGCAAGATCTGATAGCGTGTGTGCAAGCTTGCTAATTTAATTTGTTTTACTAGATATTATAATTTGTGTTCAATGGCTACTGCAGTGAATCGTGATCAGTTTTTTGAAAAGTTACATGCCTTAATGGAAATAAACGAGAAGACAATTGTTTTTATTTTTCTCAAGAAAAGTACTTAGAGTACAGCAGAAATTACTTCAGAAACGATTTTAGAAATCGTTTCTGAAGTAATTTCTGCTAAAAGTAAGTGTAGTACACCTTTGGACTTACAGACGTTTAAAACGTTTTGACATTTTAAAAGTTAGCGATGAAAAAAAGTTAATTGTGCCACTAAAACCAGGAGAAACGAATATCCAGTATTATGTTACAAATGATGAGCTGTTTAATATACTTTCCGAAACTCACATAAGAGTAAGCCATGGAGGAAGAACACGAATGCTTAAAGAATTGCAAGTTAGATACAAAAATATTACTTATGAAGTTGTAATGTAGTATTTAAATTTGTGTAAACAATGTCAAATGAAACACAGTGCGCCTAAAGAAGGTATTGTTGTGAAACCAATGGTCAGTTCCGAATTGAACTCTAGATGTCAAGTCCACTTGATAGACTTGAAATCACACAGGGATGGCGATTACAAGTTTATAATGGTATATCAAGATCATCTAACCAAGTTTGTCCAGTTGCGACCTTTAAAAAGCAAGAGAGCGGAAGAAGTAGCATATCACCTTCTTCATATTTTTTTAACATTTGGTGCTCCTTCTATATTGCTTTCAGATAATGGTAGAGAATTCAGTAATCGAGTCATATCTGAACTATGCGCTATGTGGAAAGATGTTAAAATAGTACACGGAAAGCCTCGTCACAAAGCCTCAAACACAAGGCTCAATCGAAAGAGCCAATCAGGACATACAGAATATTCTAACTGCATGGATGCAAGATAATGACTCAAATAAATGGTCAGAAGGTTTTCCGTTTGTCCAATTTGCCAAAAACACAACATATCACAAAGGAATAGGCCAGAGTCCATATGAAGCTCTGTTTGGCGTTAAACCAAAAAGGGGCATAGCATCGTCATCTCTCCCTCGCGGGCAAGTTGCAAACATTGAAACCGAAGAACAGTTAGACGTTAGATGTTAACACTTTTGAAGAAAATTTGGGTAGTGACCAACCATATTGATATTTCAGATGGAAGCGACTTGGATAACCAAAATACCATTGGGTTAATCTGGAACCTAGCACGTCTTCATCTCAAGCATTGACTGATCCGCAACTTAGCACGTCTTCATCTCAAGTACTGGCTGAACAACAAGAGCTAATTTCTTCAAAGAGAGTAGCCGCAAAAGAGAATCTTCTACTTCAAGCAACAGAAATGTTACGAACGTCAAAAAAAGTTTCCTCCGGCCCAAATTGGTGATACCGTAAGAATTCAAGTCCCTGATGTCGACCGTGGTCGTACAGACCCTCGAAATGTATTAGCGGTTGTTGTTGGAATAGAGGATTCAGGCTTTTATAAATTAGCAAACAAGAATGGTACCTTGAAACAGCTTTTCACCCGTAATCAATTCGTAATTTGTAAAGAAAAGTTACTTTCCATGGATGAGGTTTCGATTCAAGAAATGTCGCTAAGAGAAGAAGCTTGTGCTAATTCAAAAAGTGGAGGGCAAGGCTATACACGTTGCAATTGCAAAAGGAAGTGTTCGACGGCTAAATGCAGCTGTAAAAGCAAAGGCCTTTTGTGCAATTCGAAGTGTTATGGTAGTTTAAGTTATTGCAATAAATAAGAATGTCATACATTTTCTTGGTTTTTTATATTTCAGTTTAAAAATTAAAATATATGTGTATGTTTATTATATTGACATTATTTTAGTTGTGCTTCGTGATTTGCAATGTTCTACTGTTTGTTTTAAGTTCAACAATTTCCTTAAGTTTATTGGAAAACTTTTCCCATGTCGTTTTAATAAATAAATATTACCTATACTTTTAGTTTTGTTTTCCTTTATTAAAAAAATATTTATTTTCAACATACACCATGCTGAATGTCGACATTCACCGGATTTCGGTGTTTTACAGTAACATATATACATATATATATATATATATATATATATATATATATATATATATATATATATATATATATATATATATATATATATATATATATATATATATATATATATATATATATATATATATATATATATATATGTTATATAAAAGTACCGTTTATATACATTGTTAACTTAGAATATTTCAGTATATAACGCATAACTATTATCTTGTGAGAAGGTAATATGATATTCTGGGAATCTGTTATCATTCTCTTTCCAGACATCATACGATACCTGCTTAACTTTTGATCGTGCATTTTATATTTCATTTCTCACTAAATGTGATGGCTTGGAGTATTGCCTACGCCTTCCCGGAAAACCACGCTTTTGCAAGCGTTAGCGTCAGCATTAAAAACTTTTAAATTACATCCAAGCCAGCACTAAGTCAGTCTAGATTGTAACTTCATTTCGTCGTCTACAACTCATTACAAAATTATACAAAATCATAAATACAGTGTTTAATATTAAAAATTGGTTTTAAAAATGTTATAAAGCGCATCGCTAGAACATGGACTTTTGCCTCGCTGGTGGTGTGAGATTCCAATCTCTAAAAGCGGTATCCGAATCAAAAAGTGCTACGAAGAAGAAACAAAAGTACTACGAAGAAGAAACAAGAAAGAAATACAAAGCAACTCTTGAAGAAAAGAAATCTCAAGAAGAAAGAATAAAAGAAAATAAATCAATCAACAGCGGTGAACTTTGGAGTAGAACACGGAGCCTTGCCTAACTACCCGCGAGTTCAGCCAACACCAGCCCATCCTCTACATTAGCCCGCCGTCGCTAGAACACGGACCTGACCTCACTGGCTTCGGACCCATTGGCGGAACAGATGGAAGGAAGTTGGTAAGTCAAGGAATTGTCTCGCTTACCATTTTTATCGTGTACATTTTATTCACATTTATTTGTGCGTTTAACGATATTTTATTCGTTACAAAAAAAGGACATAGACCAGTCCAGGTTATTTTTACATTTAAAATTTCATTTCAACTAATTAAAAAATATATCTAATGAAAATCTTAATAATGTTAATGAAGGAGAACACGTAGAACCCTACAAACTCTCCGAAATATTTTCCATTGTACCAGAATTTGATGGTAATCAAATTTTTTTGCAAACTTTTTTGAATGCTGTAAGATGTGCCTACAGTATGGCCGTTGCGTTAAATTTTGTGTCTCGATTACAAACCCATAACGCGAAAATGCACGCAGCCGTGCAGAAACAAACTCCAGCACCCGAGCAAAAAACTGCTCAGTCTAATTTAATAGAAACAATGACGCTTAACATCCTTTTAAATGGCCTAGATCCAAAATTAGGATCAATTATTAGAGCGAGTTATTATTAACCCTGCGAACATGTTAACTGCAATTTCACGTATCAAACGCGAGTTGCAATTATCGTATTTTGAATCACAAAAATTGAGAAACCAAAAACCTGTAAACTCAAATTTTAGAACATCAACGCCAACACAAAATAACTCGACTAGAAAAACTTGTAATTTTTGTAAAAGAATTGGCCATTCTACTGACGAATGCCGTACCAAGCAACAAAGTAGTTATCCACCACAATTTCAAAATTTTTCTCGTCCAAGTTTTAACAATTTTAACAACAACAATAGCAACCAACCTTAACAATCAGCCTCTAGTAATTTTCAGAGACCTCAAAACAATCAAAACTCGTTCAGACCACCTAATCAAAACTTTGCTCAAAATAGTTTTCAACAAAACAGGCCACCAGCTATCAGGCCAAACCCAAATTTTTCAAATCAACAAAGACCTCCGGTCATCAGACCATACCCAAACTTCAATCAGAGAGCCCATCATGTAAACAGGTTCGATGGTCAATATTATGATGAAAGCCTTAATCAAAATCAACATGAGACTGATCAAACTGATCAATACCAATACTACAATTACGATCACGATAATTCCGATCCAAATAATTACAATTACGATCTTAACAATACTGATAATACTGATTATCAGCAAATCAATAATTATTGCTATGATGATACTGTTCATCAAATTCAAAATTTTGACGACCAATACAATTGTAATCCCAATCAGGATTTTCAAATAATTCAACCCAAGACCCCTCGAATTTAGAAACGCAAATCTCCAACATCCAAACGCAGGTTCGAGCAATGATCCTCAACCAGACGAACAAATATTTCTATAAATCGTGGGTTTACAAGCTCTCTTTTGACAGTAAGCTCCAAAAATTTATACTATATTAAAGATGCAACAAACACATTTAAACTTTTTATTGACACAGGCGCTGGACTTTCAATTTTTAAACCCAAAACTTGCGAAAAATTTAATCAGCGTTGTCCTGAAAATATTATTATTCAGTTATGTTATTATAACTGAATAAATGTTATTATAACTGAGGAAAAAATTTTAATCACTGAATCGACTTTAATTCCATTGGCAAAAGGTAACTCTCACAAAGTTTATATTCACGATATAGACATTGAATTCGACGGACTACTGGGATCAGATTTTCTGGAACACTACGATTGTGTAATAGATATAAAAAATAAACAATTGATCACAAATTTCAAAACCATTCCACTTTTTAAGGCATCTGAAAATTTAAAATCAGCAAATGTTCCACAAAATAATATTTTACGTCCTGTAACTAAAATTCCTTCAAACAAAATCTCGATTACCCCTCGTACGCAACAAATTTTTAAATTTCATTGCAACCTCGTAAACACTGATGCTATATTATCAGCTCAAGAAATAGAAAAGGTTCGTTTGCCAAATGCACTTGTCAAAATTAATGATAAAGGTGAATTTTTCACTTCCGTTATTAATGCAAATGCAATCCCAAAAATTATAGATTTTTCAGAGTTAAATTTAGAACCAGTTCAAAATTCTGTTTTGCTAAATTCAAATATTTTAAGCCCAGAAACATGTCAAATTGACCGTATAGCAGAAATAAAAAATAAACAGGTTAGATCATCTAAATTATGAAGAGAAAGAACTAATTTCCGAAATTTGCTTGGAATTTTCAGACATCTTCTATTTAGAGGGAGATAACTTAAGCTTCACTAACGAAATTAAACATTCTATTGATACTGGTAATGCGAAACCTATTTTCACTCAATCGTATTGTTACCCACATATTCACAAAGAAGAGGTTAAAACCCAAATTTCGAAAATGTTATCACAAGGTATTATACGACCATCTATTTCATCCTAGTCATCCCCAGTTTGGGTCGTACCGAAAAAATTAGACGCCTCTGGCAAGCAAAAGTGGCGCGTTGTAGTTGATTATCGTAAACTTAACGAAATATCCGTCGGAGACAAATACCCTCTCCCAAACATATCAGCCTTATTAGACCAGTTAGGAAAATGCCAGTACTTTTTAACCCTTGACCTTCAGGGTTCCATCAAATAGAAATAGAACCGAAAGACATTTCCAAAACTGCATTTTCAGTAGAGAATGGACATTTTGAATTTTTCCGTATGCCATTCCGTATAGCCGGTTATTATAGACGTTTTATACCCCAATTTGCTAATATATCAAAACCATTGACAAAATTATTGCAAAAAGATGTTGCATTTAATTTTGATTCAGAATGTCAAAAATCATTTGATCAACTAAAAGAAGCCTTACTCCTATTCTTATTTATCCAAATTTTGATGACGAATTTATACTCACAACCGATGCTAGTTCTTTCGCTATTGGAGCCGTTTTATCCCAAGGACCGATAGGTAAAGACCTGCCAATAGCTTAGCTTCACGGACACTGTGTAGCGCTGAGACGAAGTACTCCATAATTGAGCGTGAGCTCCTTACAATCATTTGGTCCGTAAAACACTTCAGACCGTACCTTTTTGGCAGGAAATTCAAATTAGTGACAGATCATAGACCCTTGACGTGGCTTTTATCAATAAAAGACCCCGGCAGTCGCCTAGCGCGTTGGCGATTAAAACTCAAGGAATATGAGTATGAAATTATTTACAAACCCGATAAAATAAATAAAAACGCAGACACTCTTAGTCGTATAAAAATCAATCACCTTCAAAATTGTTCAAAATTTCAAAATAAAATTCTGAAATCAAACGCTGACAATGAATCAAACGCATCTGAAGCAACCGAAATTGCTCCTGAAGGTCGTACAAGAACTAGAAACATTTGTAAATTTATATAAAACTCCGTCACTAATTGACTACAATAAAATCAAAGTAACAAATAATCAATTACTCGACAAAAGACATAAAGACGTCATTACATTTTTTCAAAAAGACAAACTAGAAAAATTGCATTATTCAATAATCGACGACATTTCCGAAGAAGCACCAAAATTTTGTCACAACAAAATTAACATCGTCTCAAGTAAAACTGTTAAAAACAGAAAGTATTATATTGTTTTATTACCCTTCGACCCCGAAGAGATAATAGAGACAATGTTCCTAACTCTTTATAGAGGCAAAGACATTTTTGAACCCTCAAAAACGTATTTTGTGGAAAAAAATTCGGAACTTCCTATTTTAGAAATCCTTTCTTTCATTTTTAGTGAAGAAAATCTAAATTTTGTAGTATGTCAAAATATTACTCAAAAGCCCGATGATGATAAAATCCCCTTGATCTTAGATCAATATCACAACGGAAAGGCAAACCTACATCGAGGAATAAATGAAACCATACGTAGAATACAAAACAAATACGATTGACCCGGTTTAACCAAAGATGTAGAAAGGTTTATTCAAAATTGTGAAATCTATCAGAAAACTAAAGCTTTACGAAAAAATTTAAATAACCCATTTGAGCGAATCAATATCGACATTTTAGAAATCCCTACTGGAAATTATGTTTTAACAATCAGAGATGAATTGACAAAATTCACACACGCCTATCCCGTTCAAGATAAATCTGCCAAGTAATCGTAAACACCTTACTGTTATATTTTCAGCACTACGGTACGCCTCTACACTGCGATTATGACAGAGTTTGTTAATACTTTACTAAGAGATTGATGTAGACTATATGACATTAAACTAACCTTCTCAAGCGTTAACCACCCTCAATCTAATGGTTCAGTTATACGCTTTCACTCAACATTGCTTGAAATGATACGAGAAAATACTTCCGAAAACCCAAACGACCATCCCTTGTCAATAATACCATACGCCATTATATGTTATAATAATTCCGTAAATAAAACACATGGCTTACGCCATACGAACTTGTCTTCGGACACACGTCTAGTCACCCTCCAGAGACCCTATATAATCAAAAAGAGTTAATATCAAAGTACATACGAGATTTAAATAATAAAATTTCATATTATTACAAAATAGCCCCATCAAAAACCAATGCTCAAAAAGAAAATTCGATTCGATAAACACGTACGAGAAAAACTCAAACAATTTCAAATCGGTGACAAAGTTTACGTTAAAGAATCTCAAATTAAAAACAAATTAGGTAATAAATTTAATGGTCCATTCGAAGTACAAGAAATATTCAAAAACTCTGCAATACTCATGAATTTAGAAACATCACAAAAAACAAAAGTAAATTTCGATCGAATGAAGCCTTATCATGAAAATTAAAATTTATTTTCAGGTTTCTCTTATTGTTTGGCACAGTACTCACTCAATACACCATTAAACCCATTGACAACACCATCGGAATTTATTATCACCATGAATCAAATTTAGTAACAACAACAAAAAAATGGACTCTCCTAGTTCACAAGAACATTTCTAA
The DNA here is from genome assembly GCA_037954035.1 of Rosalia funebris. Taxonomy (NCBI): domain Eukaryota; kingdom Metazoa; phylum Arthropoda; class Insecta; order Coleoptera; family Cerambycidae; genus Rosalia; species Rosalia funebris. Next base: position 18,396,820 of record JAZFAV010000036.1, on the reverse strand, counting down.
TATAAAAATCGCTTATGAACATAATGAAAAGCTACTGGGTACACTTCTAAAAACAATAAGTCCCACATTTGAAAATATGAATCTCTTTAAAGGCGAGGTTAAAACACGTCAGTCTCCTAACTCAAATTTCAAAATCAATTCGAGAAAAATTAAACATAATTAATTATGATGTCAAAAAGCGATACAAGCGTGGCATTATAGATGGATAGGCATCATATTTAAAGCGATCACAGGTAACTTAGACGCTGAAGATGGCGAGTATTATAAAAATTGCATTAACAAATTAAATAACGATGAACACCAATCAGAAAACCTGATGAAAAATCAAATTTCAGTCACATCAGTAATAACAAATTGTAACGCTATAATTCAAAAATTACAGCTTGATGAGCGGACGTTTAATAACGATATTAAATTGACTTCAGACAGAATTTATCGTACATCAGATGAAATCAAAATTATTCGATTAACATTGAAATTTTTGGAAAAATGCGAAATGTTCATGGAAAGTTATCTATAAATCGAAAATGAGTTAGATGATATTTTAAATTCAATTACTTTTGCGAGATTAAGAATAATCCATAGTTCCATAATTACACCCGAAAATCTGATTACCTCACTTCACCAAATTTCTCAAAATTTACACCAAAATAATTTACCACTTCCTACCAGAATATCAAACGTTGCTGAATACCTAGACGTAATGGAACTAGAAGCTTTTCAAGCAAACGATGATTTAATTTTTGTATTAAAAATTCCATTAACTGATCAGCAAGTATACACTTTGCTTAGATTATTTCCAATTCCAATTCTAAACAACCGAACTGGTCTATACCACATTTTATCATCTCAAAAATACATTGCGCGAGATGATAATTCTTTGATGTACATTCCTATGTCTAACCTGGATGATTGTAAACTACTCTTTCATGAAACCCAAATTTGTTCGAACCAATTCGCGTACCCTATCGACAAAGATGCCATTTGTGAAGCGCAAATCATGAAGAACCTGAAGTCCATACCCGAAAATTGCCAAACCTTGCTGATATTCGTAAAAAGTTCTAAAGTTCAAAAATTAACCGGAAATACTTGGTTAATTATAAATTCAGAGCCTCTACAAATCACAATCAACTGTAAACAGAGAAATTCAAAAATCGAATTGATTCTCAAAAACTCGGTATTAAAATTACAACCAGAATGCAATGCATTCATTGGAGCTACAAGAGTACAAGCAGATCCCAAGGACTTTTCTGAAACAACCAGTGACTCTCACCCAATTATAATTCCATACCATTGTTGTGAAGACCTTCCTGACAGCATCAAAATGCTGAAATTGCAACTGTTAAAACTAAACAACTTAAACGTAGAAGACTTAGACATCGCTAAATACAAGTTAGACGAGTACTCGAAAACCTTAGACGACTTAATAAATGAACCATTCGTTTCTAAGCACATTTCATGGTTCACATATTTTACAATTACCCTCATAATCGGTATTGTCATACTTTACATTTTCTGTAAATGCCGTAAAAAGAAGAGACTCGCAATCGCCTTTACGACGAATTCGCCTCCACCTTCACCTAGATCCGAAAAAAGACTATTTGGAAGTATCCTTCCTAGGAGAAAGCATATAAAATAGATAGATATCGGGAACAACGAAGCGTACCCGACCTGGGCCCCGGATTATTTAGTCTTCACCACTACACGAGGCACCATTTGTAAACGATTTATTGGGATAGTACTTAGTAATTACGATTTACATCAACATAATACAATTTATTGAAATATTCGCCCATTGACATACAATTCACTTCAAATAAGGTCACCCTCTCACAAACGTCGCTACTCTAATAACACTTGATATCCGATGAGACGTGACAAGCTAGCATCTCCATCCTTCTCTCTACCTCTCGCGTTATAAGTCATTTTCTGGAGATTGTTTACAGTTATACATACTTTGCCTGGATACCGAATATCCTGTAAATTAAAATGCAGAATCATTTTCTTCGCATAAGCGCGATTACACTGTTAGTTATTTTGAGTCTATTAATTACGGCAGATCTGCATCTTTTTAGGGTCGTATCAATCCTGAAAACATTTTGGGAAATTCTTGCAAAGAATTTTTGTGTCAAACAGTTAAAACATTCAGCAGAAGTTAAACTAATATTAGTAAGAAAATACTAATTATCACTACTATACTAGAACTGCCATACTAACATTGGTAACTTATACCAATATTAGTATACCACCACTATACTAAAATTACTACACTCAATGGTAACTACTACATTGGTAACCTACACCAATATTAATATACCACTACTATACTAAAACTACTATACTAACATTGGTAACATACACCAATATTAGTATACCACTACTATACTAAAACTACTATACTAACATTGGTAACCTACACCAATATTAGTATCACCTTGTATTACGAGCTCGTTTCAGTTTCGTTATTGAGTTCACCTTCGAGTGTGGACTCACTTCAACGTTATAGGCTTTAACGTCTTCTACAACATAACGATCGTTGTCGTACAACGTACAACGTACAACATAATATTATCGCGATAACGTAAGGGCCACTATATTTCGGAAGGAACTTCCGACTTTTTCCCGTACTAAACGTTGCGGGACTTCGAACTATACGTTGTCCCCAACCTGGTAACGTTTACCAGCATGTCGGTACTTATCTAATTTGGCTTTCCGTTCGCCTTGCTTTGTCTTAATGGTGTTAGCTACTCTTTCTCTAATTGTCAAGATATTGTTTTCTCGAGTTGTCTCTAAAGCAATCTCATTATCTAATATCACATTAGCTACATTTATAAACCAAACAGTAATTTATACGGGGATATTTCTGTGGTGGAATTCATCGTTGAATTCAAACCCCAATGTATCTTAGTTACCATTTCATCCCATTTTTCCTCATCCTTCGTAGATGCTGAGAGGGGCGATAAAATGGTGTTATTATACCGTTCTACTTGGCCGTTGGCCCTAGGTGTAGCGATTACATTTAGTACATGTTTCATGTAGAACTGTTTACACTAGGCTTCAAACTGCTTATTAGTATAGGAACTGCCCCTATCGGAAATCAGTTGTCTTGGCTTTCTAAAATTTTCAACCACAATGTTCAAGAAGTTCATCAGACGTCTTATTTTTCTATTGGGTACTAGGACTCATTTACTTCAAATTGTTCTGATTGAATTACAGTCTGTAACAACCTTGAATTCGATACCAATGTAATAAATTTTAAACTGTTTTAATGAGTATAATACAGCCATGGTCTCTAGTTCATACGTATAGCTGCTCTTCTTTCGTAGTTTGTCTGGAGTAATACACAACTGTATGTAACGTGTCATCTTTCTGTTTCTGCGGCACTATCCCTGCAATTCCCCATTTTGTACACCTTAGTTTGTAGTTGCGGATCATAAGTAGCTAGAATAGATCTGGATATTAACCTTTTTCCTTAAGGGTTACGAATGCTGCTTGTTGCTCTTCATTCCATAAAATGATACATTCTTTTTCAATAGGGTCAAAAGCGGTGCTATAGTAGCAAATCAACATCAGTAGGCATTGGGAATGCCTTTACCGCTTCGACTTTTCGACTGCCTGGTTTTACTTCCTTCGTACTAATTTCCAAGTGCCCCAATACTCTACCCTTTCCATGAAAAACTGACATTTCGCTAAACGTAAGGTGAAACCAGCCTTCTTGAAGGACTCCAAGACCTCCTTCAAATTTTGTAATCCTGTCTCAAAATTTTGTGATGGTAACAGAACATCATACATGTAGGCTAGAGCTTGACCATAACTTAAATTACCTACAACCTTGTTAAATGTTCCTTGGAAAACAGTTGGAGCATTACGAAGTTCAAAAGATACCCTTGGATACTCATAATGTCCGTCCGATGTTATGAAAGTAGCTCTTCGAGCTGGATTTGATGGTAATCACTAGCAAGATCCAAATTCGTAAAAGAAAATCATTAATATGAGGCAATGGAAGTCTATCCTGGACAGTTTTACCATTCTATACACGATAATCTATGCACATATCGCCATTTTTCTTTTTAACAAGGAGAATAGGACTCGAATATGGCGATTCCGACTCCGTTATAATATTGTTACTTAATAACTCCCTTGTAATTTCTCTCACAACTTTCCGTTCATTGTGAGACAAACGATATGGACGATAAACTACAGGATTCTCATCAAATAAATGTATAACCATTTTTATTACATCGGATTTTCCTAATCCGCTTTTATTTATTTATAATTTTTTTTTTTTTTTTGAGAAGCAACATCTGACAACATGAGAAGCAACATTCATTTATTAAGACAACTAATTTTCTTATTTGATCATCAGTTAGATCTTTATTGTAGCATAAGTCATTAAATATTATTTTAATGATATATACATTAATGATATATACACACACACACACATATATATATATATATATATATATATATATATATATATATATATATATATATATATATATATATATATATATATATCTTATATGCTATTTCAGCTTATAAGTTTTTTAAAAACAAATTTTAATATTAAACACTTTATTTATAATTTTGTATAATTTTGAAATGACTAAATGAAGTTACAATCTAGACTGGCGTTGTGCTGGCTTGGATATAATTTATAAGTTTAAAAATGCTGACGCTAACGCGTGGCAAAGCGTGGCTTTCTGGGAAGGCCTTGGCAATACTCCAAGCCATCACATTTAGTGATAAATGAAATATGAAATGCAGAATCAGGTATCGTATGATGTCTGGAAAGAGAATGATAACAGATTCCCAGAATATCATATTACCTTCTCACAAGATAATAGCTAAAGTTACATACTGAAATATTCTACAATGTATTAAGTTAATAATGTACATAAACGGTATTTTTATATAACAACTCCCCCCTTATAATAAAAGTTGGTGTATTACAGCAACTTTTAAGGAAGTTGAAAGTAAAATTAAATTGAATAAAAAAAATTGAACAATATACAAAGCAAAAATAGAAATGAATAAAATACAAATTGTCTTTTGCACAACACATTAGTTCAGTTCAATGGTGTCTTGAGCGATGTCTTCTTCGGGTCGGATGGAAGGTCTTCTCCTAGGAAGGATACTTCCAAATAGTCTTTTTCCAGGTCTAGGTGGAGGTGGAGGCGAATTCGTCGTAAAGGCGATTGCGAGTCTCTTCTTCTTACGGCATTTACAGAAAATGTAAAGTATGACAATACCGATTATGATGGTAATTGTAAAATAGGTGAACCATGAAATGTGTTTAGAAACGAATGGTTCATTTATTAAGTCGTCTAAGGTTTTCGAGTACTCGTCTAACTTGTATTTAGCGATGTCCAAGTCTTCTACGTTTAAGTTGTTTAGTTTTAACGGTTGCAATTTCGGCATTTCGATGTTGTCAGGAAGGTCTTCACAACAATCGTATGGAATTATAATTGGGTGAGAGTCACTGGTTGTTTCAGAAAAGTCCTTGGGATCTGCTTGTCTCTGGTACCTCCAATGAATGCATTGCATTCTGGTTGTAATTTTAATACCGAGTTTTTGAGAATCAATTCGGTTTTTGAATTTCTCTGTTTGCAGTTGATTGTGATTTGTAGAGGCTCTGAATTTATAATTAACCAAGTATTTCCGGTTAATTTTTGAACTTTATAACCTTTTACGAATATCAACGATATTTGGCAATTTTCGGGTATGGATTTCAGGTTCTTCATGATTTGTGCTTCGCACATGGCATCCTTGTCGATAGGGTATGCGAACTGGTTCGAACAAATTTGGGTTTCATGAAACAGTAGTTTACAATCATCCAGGTTAGACATAGGAATGTACATCAAAGAATTGTCATCTCGCGCAATGTATTTTTGAGATGTTGATAAAATGTGGTATAGACCAGTTCGGTTGTTTAGAATTGGAATTGGAAATAATCTAAACAAAGTATATACTTGCTGATCAGTTAATGGAATTTTTAATACAAAAATTAAATCATCATTTGCTTGAAAAGCTTCTAGTTCCATTACGTCTAGGTATTCAGCAACGTTTGATATTCTAGTAGGAAGTGGTAAATTATTTTGGTGTAAATTTTGAGCAATTTGGTGTAGTGAGGTAATCAAATTTTCGGGTGTAATTATGGAGCTATGGATTATTCGTAATCTTGCAAAAGTAATTGAATTTAAAATATCATCTAACTCATTTTCGATGTATAGATAACTTTCCATGAGCATTTCGCATTTTTCCAAAAATTTCAGTGTTAATCGAATAATTTTGATTTCATCTGCTGTACGATAAATTGTGTCTGAAATCAATTTAATGTCGTTATTAAACGTCCGCTCATCAAGCTGTAATTTTTGAATTGTAGCGTTAAAATTTTTTATTATGTTGTGACTGAAATTTGATTTTTCATCAGGTTTTCTAATTGGTGTTCATCGTTATTTAATTTGTTAATGCAATTATTATAATACTCGCCATCTTCAGCGTCTAAGTTACCTGTGATCGCTTTAAATATGGTGCCTATACCATCTATAATGCCACGCTTGTATCGCTTTTTGACATCATAATTAATTATGTTTAATTTTTCTCGAATTGATTTTTAAATTTAAGTTAGGAGACTGACATGTGTTTTAACCTCGCCTTTAAAGAGATTCATATTTTCAAATGTGGGACTTATTGTTTTTAGAAGTGCACGCAGTAGTTTTTCATTGTGTTCATAAGCGATTTTTATATTAGAAATGTTCTTGTGAACCAGGAGAGTCCATTTTTTGTTCGTTGTTACTAAATTTGATTCTTGGTGATAATAAATTCCGATGGTGCTGTCAATGGGTTTAATGGTGTATTGAGTGAGTACTGTGCCAAACAGCAAGAGAAACCTGAAAATAAATTTTAATTTTCATGATAAGGCTTCATTCGATCGAAATTTACTTTTGTCTTTTGTGATGTTTCTAAATTCATAAGTATTGCAGAGTTTTTGAATATTTCTTGTACTTCGAATGGACCATTAAATTTATTACCTAATTTGTTTTTAATTTGAGATTCTTTAACGTAAACTTTGTCACCGATTTGAAATTGATTGGGTTTTTCTGGTACGTGTTTATCGAATCGAATTTTCGAATTTTCTTTTTGAGCATTGGTTTTTGATGGGGCTATTTTGTAATAATATGAAATTTTATTATTTAAATCTCGTATGTACTTTGATATTAACTCTTTTTGATTATATAGGGTCTCTAGAGGGTGACTAGATGTGTGTCCGAAGACAAGTTCGTATGGCGTGAAGCCATGTGTTTTATTTACTTAATTATTATAACATATAATGGCGTATGGTATTATTGACAAGGGATGGTCGTTTGGGTTTTCGGAAGTATTTGCTCGTATCATTTCAAGCAATGTTGAGTGAAAGCGTTCAACTGAACCATTAGATTGGTGGTTAACGCTTGAGAAGGTTAGTTTAATGTCATATAGTTTACATAAATCTCTTACTAAAGTGTTATCAAACTCTCTGCCATAATCGCAGTGTATACGCAGAGGCGTACCGTAGTGCTGAAAATATAATAGTAGGGTGTTTACGATTGATTTTGCAGATTTATCTTGAACAGGATAGGCCTGTGTGAATTTTGTCAATTCATCTCTGAGTGTTAAAACATAATTTCTAGTAGGGATTTCTAAAATGTCGATATTGATTCGTTCGAATGGGGTTTTTGGGGTTTCTGTGATTGCCAATGGGTTATTTAAATTTTTTCGTAAGGCTTTAGTTTTCTGACAGATTTCACAATTTTGAATGAACCTATCTACATCTTTGGTTAAACCGGGCCAATCATATTTGTTTCGTATTCGACGTATGGTTTCATTTATTCCTCGAAGTTTGCCTTTCCGTTGTGATATTGATCTAAGATTAAGGGGATTTTATCATCATCGGGCTTTTGAGTAATATTTTGACATACTACAAAATTTAGATTTTCTTCACTAAAAATGAAAGAAAGCATTTCTAAAATAGGAAGTTCCGAATTGTTTTCGACAAAATACGTTTTTAAGGGTTCAAAAATGTCTTTGTCTCTATAAAGAGTTAAGAACATTGTCTCTATTATTTCTTCGGGGTCGAAGGGTAATAGAACAATATAATACTTTCTGTTTTTAACAGTTTTACTTGAAACGATATTAATTTTGTTGTGACAAAATTTTGGTTCTTCTTCGAAAATGTCTTCGATTATTGAATAATGCAATTTTTCTAATTTGTCTTTTTGAAAAAATGTAATGATGTCTTTATGTCTTTTGTCGAGTAACTGATTATTTGTTATTTTGATTTTATTGTAGTCAATTAGTGACTGAGTTTTATATAAATTTACGAAGGTTTCTAGTTCTTGTACGATAGCTTCTGGGGCAATTTCGGTTGCTTCAGATGCGTTTGATTCATTGTCAGAGTTTGATGTCAGAATTTTATTTTGAAATTTTCAACAATTTTGAAAATGACTGACTTTTATACGACTAAGAGCGTCTGCGTTTTTATTTATTTTACCGGGTTTGTATATAATTTCATACTCATATTCCTCGAGTTTTAATCGCCAACGCGCTAGGCGACTGCCGGGGTCTTTTATTGATAAAAGCCATGTCAAGGGTCTATGATCTGTCACTAATTTGAATTTCCTGCCAAAAAGGTACGGTCTGAAGTGTTTTACGGACCAAACGATTGCAAGGAGCTCACGCTCGATTGTGGAGTACTTAGTTTCACCGCTACACAGTGTTCGTGAAGCATAAGCTATTGGCAGATCTTTACCTATCGGTCCTTGAGACAAAACGGCTCCGATAGCGAAAGAACTAGCATCGGTTGTGAGTATAAATTCTTCATCAAAATTTGGATAAATAAGAATAGGAGTGGTTACTAAGGCTTCTTTTAGTTGATCAAATGATTTTTGACATTCTGAATCAAAATTAAATACATCTTTTTGCAATAATTTTGTCAATGGTTTTGATATTTTAGCAAATTGGGGTATAAAACGTCTATAATAACCGGCTAAGCCTAAAAATGATTTAATGTCTTTTTGGTTTTTTGGTTCTGGAAAATTCGCAACACATTTAATTTTATCTGGGTTCGGCTTTACTCCTTCTGGTGTAATATAATGTCCTAAATAAGCGACTTCCTTTCGAAGGAATTCACATTTGTCCGGCTGAATCTTGAGATTTGCATTTCTTAAACGTTTAAAAATTTCGGTTAGACCATCAATATGCTCGTGAATTGTCGGGGAATAAATAATAATATCGTCCATATAGACGAGGCAGCGTTCATTTTGTATGCCTAAAAGGATATTATCCATCACACGCTGAAAAGTAGCAGGAGCATTTTTCAATCCGAATGGCATACGGATAAATTCAAAATGTCCATTCTCTACAGAAAATGCAGTTTTGGAAATGTCTTTCGGTTCTATTTCTATTTGATGGAATCCCGAAGCTAAGTCAAGGGTTGAAAAGTATTGGCATTTTCCTAATTGGTCTAACAAGTCTGATATGTTCGGGAGAGGGTATTTGTCTCCGACGGATATTTCGTTAAGCTTACGATAATCAACTACAACGCGCCACTTTTGCTTACCAGAGGCGTCTAATTTTTTCGGTACTACCCAAACTGGGGATGACCAGGGTGAAATAGATGGTCGTATAATACCTTGTGATAACATTTTCGAAATTTGGGTTTTAACCTCTTCTTTGTGAATATGTGGGTAACGATACGATTTAGTGAAAATAGGTTTCGCATTACCAGTATCAATAGAATGTTTAATTTCGTTAGTGAAGCTTAAGTTATCTCCCTCTAAATAAAAAATGTCTGAAAATTCCAAGCAAATTTCGGAAATTAATTCTTTCTCTTCATAATTTAGATGGTCTAACCTGAGTTGATTTTTTATTTCTGCTATACGGTCAATTTGACATGTTTCTGGGCTTAAAACGTTTGAATTTAGCAAAATAGAATTTTGAACTGGTTCTAATTTTAACTCTGAAAAATCTATCATTTTTGGGATTGCATTTGCATTAATAACAGAAGTGAAAAATTCACCTTTGTGATTAATTTTGACAAGTGCATTTGGCAAACGAACCTTTTCTACTTCTTGAGCTGATAATATAGCATCAGTGTTTACGAGGTTGCAATGAAATTTAAAAATTTGTTCCGTACGAGGGGTAATCGAGATTTTGTTTGAAAAATTTTTGGTTACAGGACGTAAAATATTATTTTGTGGAATATTTGCTGATTTTAAATTTTCAGATGCCTTAAAAAGTGGAATGGTTTTGAAATTTGTGATCAATTGTTTACTTTTTATGTCTATTACACAATCGTAGTGTTCCAGAAAATCTGATCCCAGTAGTCCGTCAAATTCAATGTCTATATCGTGAATATAAACTTTGTGAGAGTTACCTTTTGCAAATGGAATTAAAGTCGATTCAGTGATTAAAATTTTTTCGTTAGTTATACCTTGAATAATAACATTTTCAGGATAACGTTGATTAAATTTTTCGCAAGTTTTCGGTTTAAAAATCGAAAGTGTCTATTAAAAGTTTAAATGTGTTTGTTGCATCCTTAATATAGTATAAATTTTTAGAGCTTACTGTCAAAAGAGAACTTGTAAATCCACGATTTATAGAAATATCTGTTCGTCTGGTTGATTTTGGTTGAGGTTGATTGCTCGAACCTGCGTTTGAATGTTGGAGATTTGGGTTTCTAAATTCGGAGGTTGGTCTTGGGGTTGAATTAGTTGAAAATCCTGATTGGGATTACAATTGTATTGGTCGTCAAAATTTTGAATTTGATGAACAGTATCATCATAGCAATAATTATTGATTTGCTGATAATCAGTATTATCAGTATTGTTCAGATCGTAATTGTAATTATTTGGATCGGAATTATCGTGATCGTAATTGTAGTATTGGTATTGATCAACTTGATCAGTCTCATATTGATTTTGATTAAAGCTTTCGTCGTAATATTGATCACCGAAATGATCAATATTACGACGAAATGGTAATTTCTGTTTACATGATGGGCTCTCTGATTGAAGTTTGGGTTTGGTCTGATGACTGGAGGTCTTTGTTGATTTGAAAAATTTGGGTTTGGCCTGATAGCTGGCGGCCTGTTTTGTTGAAAGCTATTTTGAGCAAAGTTTTGATCAGGTGGTCTGAACGAGTTTTGATGGTTTTGAGGTCTCTGAAAATTACTAGAGGCTGATTGTTGAGTTTGGTTGCTGTTGTTATTGGTAAAATTATTAAAACTTGGACGAGAAAAATTTTGAAATTGTGGTGGATAACCGCTTTGTTGCTTGGTACGGCATTCATCAGTAGAATGACCAATTCTTTTACAAAAATTACAAGTTTTTCTAGTCGAGTTATTTTGTGTTGGCATTGATGTTCTAAAATTTGAATTTACAGGTTTTTGATTTCTTAATTTTTGTGATTCAAAATACGACAATTGCAACTCGCGTTTGATACGTGAAATTGCAGTTAACATGTTCATAGGGTTACTCGCTCTAATAATTGATCCTAATTTTGGATCTAGGCCAGTTAATAGGGTGTTAAGCGTCATTGTTTCTATTAAGTTAGACTGTGCAGTTTTTTGCTCGGGCGTTAATGTTTGTTTCTGCACGGCTGCGTGCATTTTCGCGTTATGGGTTTGTAATCGAGACACAAAATTTAACGCACCTTCGTTATTTTGCTGATGGATCCTTTGAAGATCCTGTATTAGAGACGTGAGGTCTCTGGAATCGCCAAAATGGGTTTCAAGTAAATTTTTAATTTCTTCCCAAGAGGAAGGGTTGCGAGAGTTAACTAACTCTGCAACTTTACCGCGCAATTTATTCTTTACATGGAGAGTCAAAAATATACGCTGGTCAGCAACGGCCATACTGTAAGCACATCTTACAGCATTCAAAAAAGTTTGCAAAAAAATTTGATTACCATCAAATTACGGTACAATTGAAAAGATTTCGGAGAGTTTGTAGGGTTCTACGTGTTCTCCTTCATTAACATTATTAAGATTTTCAGTAGACATTTTTGTTAATTAATTGAAATTAAATTTTAAATGTAAAAATAACCTGGACTGGTCTATGTCCTTTTTTGTAACGAATAAAATATCGTTAAACGCACAAATAAATGTGAATAAAATGTACACAATAAAAATGGCAAGCGAGACAATTCTTTGACTTACCAAATTCCTTCCATCTGTTCCGCCAATGGGTCCGAAGCCAGTGAGGTCAGGTCCGTGTTCTAGCAACGGCGGGCCAATGTAGAGGATGGGCTAATGTCGGCTGAACTCGCGGGTAGTTAGGCAAGGCTCCGTGTTCTACTCCGAAATTCACCGCTGTTGATTGATTTATTTTTCTTTTCTTCTTTCTTCTTGAGATTTCTTTTCTTCAAGAGTTGATTAGTATTTATTTCTTGTTTCTTCTTCGTAGCACTTTTTGTTTATTTTTCGTAGCACTTTTTGATTCGGATACCGCTTTTAGAGATTAGAATCTCACACCACCAGTGAGGCAAAGTCCGTGTTCTAGCGATGCGCGATATCCTACCGACTGCGCCAATTTCTTATATGCTATTTCAACTTATAAGTTTTTTAAAAACAAATTTTAATATTAAACACTTTATTTATAATTTTGTAAAATTTTGAAATGAGTCGTAGACGACGAAATGAAGTTACAATCTAGACTGGCTTTGTGCTGGCTTGGATATAATTTATAAGTTTAAAAATGCTGACGCTAACGCGTGGCAAAGCGTGGCTCTGGGAAGGCCTTGACAATACTCCAAGCCATCACATTTAGTGATAAATGAAATATGAAATGCAGAATCTGAGTATGATGTCTGGAAAGAGAATGATAACAGATTCCCAGAATATCATATTACCTTCTCACAAGATAATAGCTAAAGTTACATACTGAAATATTCTACAATGTATTAAGTTAATAATGTAAGTAAACGGTATTTTTATATAACATATATATATATATATATATATATATATATATATATATATATATATATATATATATATATATATATATATATATATATATATATATATATACATACACATAAAAATACACACATACATACGTATATACATATTTGCTCTCTGTTTCGTAGTGCAGCAGAGCAGTTGAAGACATTTAACGACTTATCCTAAAAACAAGGTACACAACGAGCTATAATTTGAGTGGTACTCACCTCGAGTTCTTGTACAGACAGGTACCTTATCGTCAAATAACCGTTTTGTCCCTTTATGACCCATTCATCAACATAGTATTCACACCCGGGTACTGGTCATAGACTGCCACGAATATAAACATCCCCAGTCATGAGTTTCGACATGTTACAGCTACTACAGCAGTCATCCTTGGTGGAAAAATGGTAAGGTCCTTCGCACACAGCGAAATTTTCTTAGGTGGTAGATTTAACACTGTAGTTAAATCATCTTCTGTAGAGAGCAAACTTACTACGTTCCCCAAATACTATCATAAGAACTTCGGGTCTAAAACTGAATGGATTTGGCCATTACTTTGCGTTAGCTGATCATAATGATACTGTAAAACGCTTAACTTTGTTACTATCACAGATTATTCAAAGAGGCTGTCCAATAATAACAAGAACATCCTATATATTATTTGGAGCGATTAGTGCCTTCACTGCTACTTCAGCTCGGTCACCTTGATAAAGACCTCATTACCTCCAATAATAGTCACTCCACCGTAACCACGTACATCACTAGGTGAAGAATATACTCCAAGGGTAACAGCGTCTTCTTCTCTTATCAGTACACTTCCACAACCAGAGTCTACGTATGCTCTCGTAAACTTCCATTTATGAAACAATCAAATAAATACTGATCATTTGATTGACGAGAAAATGGCTTCATAGTTTAATTTATAATAGTTTTGCGACAATCTGCAGCTACATGGCCTAAATATTTGCAGATCGTACACTGCACTTTTGGCTTCAGGCATTTATGAGCGTAGTGACCCTTTCAATTGCCATTGTAGCAACGCTGCTCATTATTGGAACCGTCCTTCACATTCTTGGACATAATTTCGTTGTGTTTGCGTTTAAATGGCCTTGATTGCGTTCGTTTTCGTCCTGTGAGAGATCGTTCAGGATCCGATTTCAGTGCACGTAAATATTCAGCGTATAGTTCATTCGAATCATTGTATCTACCTGCTGTTGCGCCGGCCTGAATTGTAGGGTCTCTTATACCATCTATTAGACAAGATACCGCTTCTTTGCCACAAATTTCACAGTCACTAATGAGATTCATTTTATCAAAATAGTATTTGTCTCATGTTTCCGAAGATTGCTTGTATCTATTTACCAAGTCTCTCAATAAATTTGCAAAATTTTAGTGTTCAAGAAATGTCTTCAGTAGCAATGTTTTCCATTTGCTCCAACTTAATTGATACGATGGCAGATTGTCATACCACTTACGTGCGAGTCCACGCAATCGACTCTGCATGTGAAATATTTTAGTGTGTTCATCCCAATTATTAATTCTTGCTAATTGCTCAATCTTTTGTATCCATTTCATTGACGAGAGATTCGCATTTCTAGGTGTAAATTTAGGGATACATTCTGGTTTTCCAAAATATTTTTGCCCTAATGAGCCGGAAATAGATCCTTGCCGAACCAGCCTTTCTACTAACGATTCTAATCGATCTAACCGTGATTCCATATAGGAAGCATTTTCAGAGCAATGACTTGTGGATGCATCCGTTATTAAATCATAGACTTTACTAGTTCTTTCCCTTGACGATTTGTTTTATTTATTTTGACTCTTTTTGTCTCTTTTATAATGATACTCCCGTGAACTAGAACTTGAACTATTGGAAACTGAAGAAGAGCCTAGATCTTCGGCGTCCCACTTTATTAATTCCCACTTATTATTATAGTTCAATTACTGTTGTATCGCCCCGTATATTAAGTTATTAATGCTATACGCACAAAATCGTACGAAAACAAAAGCCTATTAAAGGTTATTCCGCGTTTTATCAAAGATATTTAATTTCAAAATAAAAAGTCACTGTAGCTGTTATGGTTAAGCATCGAATTCGGTCGAGATTTAGATAGTCTAAATAGATAAATAGTCTAACGTAAACACACTTAGTCAGCTTAGGGGTTGGCCACGAAAATCACTGATTACATGTAAATGCACAACTATATAATTACTGCTTTTATAATTTAAAAAAAATTATGATATAAAGTACTTATCGTTTTGCGCCGAAATATGGTCCATAGAGGGTCACAATCTCGGTTATAACACTTTAAAAATACAGTCACTTTACTGAATAAACGGAGCACTAAATTAGGTGCAACACAAACAATCATAATCGGCGCATAAACGCCCGCATAAATCGGGTATAAACGCATCCCACCGCTGCTAATTGTAAACGATTTATTGGGATAGTACTAATAGATAGATATTGGGTAGTAATTACGATTTACGTCAACATAATACAATTTATTGAAATATTCGCCCATTGACATACAATTCGCTTCAAATAAGGTCACCCTCTCACAAACGTCGCTACTCTAATAATACTTGATATTCAATGAGACGTGACAAGCTAGCATCTCCATCCTTCTCTCTACCTCTCGCGTTATAAGCCCTTTTCTGGAGATTGTTTACACATTAATTACTAAGTTTAATAAATAAGTAGAATAAATATACAGAAAACCGTCGACGAGCACTCGGGGATATTTTCCTCTGGCGAGCAGAACAAAGTCAAGGAAGGTCCCGTGGATTATTAAGAATCGAGATTTCACGAGTGTCGGAACGTAGAGCCGGGACCAGTGGCGGCGGACTGCTAGCTCGTAAAAACTCTTCCTTGTGAATATTTTGTGACTAAACATTTGATTGGATTATTAATTATTTTAACTGTTTATTATTTATTCGAGTTTCTACTAATAAATAATTGTGAATTGTGTCTGACATTATGTCTGAGAAGTTGTGCCCGAAAGTGTCCTTCACGTCATGCAACGCATCCGACATCAGAAGTGGGATACGATACCATGGACCAACTTTCACAAGCCGAAGAGCATCCGGAAATAGAAATGGAACAAAGCGAAACAGAAGCCACTGGTATTTTGAAGGAGAGTCAACAACTGCGACAAGAAATAAGAGAACCTGGACCTTCAGGGACGAACTACTCTCATACTACCTCGATTAATGTTGGACAAGTTAAATTGCCGAATATATCCCATCCCAGCGATATAGGAATCGCTTTGACCATTGCCGGCGTTATAGAAGGAGAAGCTGCTAATTGGCTGATATCTGCAAAACCAACGAAAAAATCCTGGATGGCGCTCCGTGCTGAATTCTTAGCCGTATTCCAAAAACGCATAAGCCCCCTTGAACAATTAGCCGAGGCTGTACTCGGTCGGACTGACATTGCGCCTGAAGAAGTTACTATGGAGGATCATTTGCATAGCATCCAGAGACAGCATTAACACTAATTCGAGAAAGAGAAAGTGAAAGAGAGCCCTTGCTCTCTTAATCGGTTGTTTCCAAGCTTCAAACCGGATTGCATATGCCCGACGAAGATTCCGGACTGACCTATCTAAGGATATTCGTACTTTTTGTTCGATGATGGGGGGAAAATTCATAAAACGGTCAGCGCTATATCCGACTGGTCATCATACCAGTCCGAAGCATCCAACTTTAACAACTCACCCCTCAAGAATAACTTCAACGTCTTTTTCTGGACGATGTCATAACTGCAATCGACAGGGACATAAAGCACACACCTGCCGATACCTGAAGTATGGTAAACCTAGCCCAAGTCGATTCCGTCAAGACAAAGATGAGAAGGAAGTCACCTGTTATACGTATGGCAAATTTGGTCACATTTCACCCCAGTTCCCCAATAAGTAATACGAGAGAGCTTCGAAGCCGAGTCGAGAAAAGCAAGTGAACTTTTGCGAGGCCACACCTTTGCCGTAGGGAATACTTCAGTTAAAATCTGGTGAGACCTTTCTATTTTTGTTTGATACAGGCTCTGACTGCTCATTAGTTCGTGAAAGTATTTCAAACCATCTTAATGGCAAAAGACTTAATAGATTAGTGTCCTTAAATGACATTGCTGGTGGCTCGTTCACTTGATCAAAGCAAATATTATCGATTGTAGAAATTCAAAATTTAAAGGTTGAAATTTTGTATCACATAATTCCAGATAACATTATAGCAAGGCCAGATAACATTATATTTTATTGGAAAATATCTATTGCGACAAAATATTGCCGTACATCTAGATTCTTCTGGTTTAACACTTGAGCCGGTAATGAATGTCTTTGTTTGTGGTAAATCAACACCAGTAGATTTTTCATTAATTGCTACTGATATGGCAGGTAAGGAAAAACAAAATCTCTATGAGTTGTTATCTAAGTATAAAAATAACTAATACGGTATCAGAGAGGTATCCTCTAATTAATGACCAAAAAATAAATCGACTGAATGGAGCCAGCCCAGTTCTTCACAACCCTAGATATGGCTTCGAGGTTTTACCAGATACCCATAGCCCCTGATTGTATCGAAAGAACTGCGTTTGTTACGTCAGATGGACAATATGAATATTTGACATGCCTCTTGGCCTCAGAAATGCATCATTTGTGTATCAAAGAGCCATTGATAAAGTGTTAGGGAAACTCCGCAATACAATTGCTATTGTTTATATAGGCGATGTCATAAAACCATCAGATTTTATTTCTAATGGCTTGGAGCGTTTGGAGATTTACAAGCACTTACAAATGCCGGTTTTTCTTTTAATTTGAAGAAATGTAGTTTTCTTAAATTTGAGATCGCGTATCTTGGCTATATAGTACGTGCCGACGAATTAAGACCTAACCCCAGTAAGGTTAGTGCGTTATTAAACACTCCGAAACCTAAATCTGTTAAACAGGTGCAACAATTTTTAGGTTTGGCTTCCTACTTTCGCCAGTTTATTAAAAATTCCTGGCTCCACTATATCAATTAATAAAATCTACATCAAAATCTATTAAGTGGTGTTCGCAACATGACGAAGCGCGAGAAAAACTTTTAAATGCATTAACTTCTGAACCTGTCCTTATTATTTTTGATCCTACGCTGCCAATAGAGCTTCGTATTGACGCCAGTGCCGATGGGTACGGCGCCATATTATTTCAAAAAAAGAATTTAAAACTGCATGTTGTTTCTTATTTTAGTAAACGAACTACAAAAACAGAACTCGATATCATTCTTACGAACTTGAAACCTCAGCGGTCGTTAAATCAATAAAATATTTTCGTCATTTGTTAGTTTCAACACATTTTACAGTTGTTACAGATTTTAATTTGTCAAAGGCTTCTCGCAATAAAAAAAAAAAACATTTTAACTCCCCGCGTTTATCGCTGGTGGACATTTTTACCGATCCGATAGGACTTGAACCTTGACGAAGTTCTAGTGCAAACTGGAACGGGTGGGTCGGCTTGCGCGTTTTAATGATTTAAGGAGCCGTACCATAGGTTTAACCATAGTGGGGGGGTCCTTATTGAAAAACCAGACTAAGACAAGTCCCTGAAGGAGGGCAGCAGCTCTTTCAGTAGTCATAGTGGCAGAAACCGTGGGGGTTGGTATGGTGCTATGACACACACGACTGCGATGTGGAAGGCAAGAGGAAACCACCACATTATAATCCTCAGAACAGCTAGCAGAAAGCTTATCCTAAATTAATGATGGCGTCTCCTGGGACAAAAAACTCCGGAGGTAAAATAGTCCGCCGTTCGGATCTCCGGGTGAGGACTGTTCCGGGAGACGTGATCGAGTGCAATCATAATAAGAAGTGTAGCATTTCACGAGTCGGAGCGTGGAATGTCAGAAGCATGAGACAGGCAGGGAAGCTAGAAAATCTGAAGATAGAAATGGATAGGTTAGGATTAGATATAGTAGGTATAAGTGAGATGCGCTGGCCGGAAGTAGGAGATTTTTGGAGCGGTGACTATAGGGTAATACACACAGGATCGGTAAATGGAAACGCGGGAGTAGGGATCGTTATGCGGAAGAACGCAGGACAGTGTGTAGATAGCTACCTACAATACAGCGAGAGAGTAATGATGGTTAGGTTAGATTCGAAGCCAGTGGAAACAGTAATAGTGCAAGTATACATGCCTACTTCTAACCACAGCGAGGAAGAGTTAGAAGCCGTTTATTCGGACATAGAGCAGGTAATAGGATTTGTGAAGGGTCATGAAAATTTAATAATAGTAGGAGATTTTAACGCAGTCGTAGGTGAGGGGAAAGAAGGAGAATTTATAGGGCCTTATGGATTAGGAAACAGAAACGAGAGAGGTAGCAGACTGATAGAATTCTGTGAGAAGCACAAGATGGTAGTCGCGAACACATTGTTCAAGAATCACGTTAGGAGGCGGTACACATGGAAAATGCCAGGAGGGATAGACAGGTATCAGATAGACTACATTCTGGTTAGGAAGAGATTTAGAAATCAAGTAAAAGACTGTAAGAGTTATCCAGGAGCAGATGTAGACAGCGATCACAACTTGGTAGTCATGAAAGCTAGATTAAAGTTCAAAAATCTGAAAACCCGGAAGGATAAGAAACGTATAAATGTAGACATATTGAGGGATCAGAATATGAAAGATAAGTTCCAGGAGAAAACAGATCAATTAATAAATAAAACGAGTAAGGACGAAATCAAGAACGCAGAAACTGAGTGGGAGGGTATCAAGAATAGTCTAGCTTCCGCGGCTACGGACGTTTTAGGACACGATAAAAGGGAAGCTAGGAAGCCCGGGATAACGGACGAAATCTTAAACTTAATGCAAAAGAGACGAGGCTACAAAAACAGACGAGACGAAGAAGGACTGAAAACGTATAAGGCAATAAAGTGGGAAATCATTAGAAAATGTAGAAAAGCGAAAGAACAATGGATAGAGGAGAAATGCAAAGAAGTAGAAGATAAGTTGCAAGTAGGTAAGACCGATGAGGCTTACAAAATAATTAAGAGGAACTTCAGGGATGTAGGAACAATAAGTAGAAATGTTAGGAGTCAATCGGGGGACATACTGATAGGAAGAGAGGAGAAAGCGGATAGATGGAAGCAGTACTTAGGAAATTTATACGAGGGTCAGGAATTAGGAGAGATATTAGAGGAAGAATCTAGCATCGATAGGGAAGATGTAGGAAAACCTATATTGAGAGAGGAATTTGAAATAGCACTAAGGGGGCTAAAGAATAATAGAGCGCCGGGTGTAGATAAAATACAGGCGGAAATTTTGAAATGTGCGGGACAGAAAGTAGTAAATAGGATGTTTGAACTGGTAAAATACATATACGAAACGGGCGAGATGCCGGAGGATTATAAGAGGAACATTATCGTTACTATACCGAAAAAGAGAGGAGCCGACAAATGCGAGAACTTTAGAACGATTAGCCTAACTTCCCATGCGTCAAAAATCTTAACTAGAATAGTGCAGAAGAGGATGGAAAATAGAGCGGAGGAAATACTAGGAGAAGACCAATTCGGGTTTAGGCGAAATAGGGGAACTCGCGAAGCTATTCTGGCGCTAAGAGTAATGTTAGAGAAAACAATAGAAAAAGGAAAGAACGCTTATATAGAATTTGTAGATTTAGAAAAAGCTTTTGATAACGTAAGATGGGAAAAAATGTTCGAGATACTAAAGAGCGCGGGAATGAAGTATAGAGATAGGAGAGTAGTACACAATCTATACATAGAGCAAACTGCTGTTATAGAAGTAGAAGGGGAAGAAAGGGAAGTAGGTATTAGGAAAGGAGTAAGACAAGGATGTACGCTATCACCACTAATTTTTAATCTGTACATCGAAGAGGCGATTAATGTGGTAAAAGATAGAGTAGATTTCGGGATTAAAGTACAGGGACAGAAACTAAAAATGCTGAGATTCGCGGATGATATAGCAGTATTAGCATCTAGTAAGGAGGAACTAGAATCAGCATTGAACGAAATGGAGGCAGTGTTGACAGAGGAATACGGAATGAGGGTGAATAAAAACAAAACTAAAGTGTTAGTGTGCAGAGGGCGCGAGTGCAGAGCAAAAACGAAAGTACAAATTAATAATGAAAGATTGGAGGAAGTTAAAGACTTCACTTATTTGGGAAGTAAAATAAATTGGGATGGAAGAAGCGATAAAGACATAAAACAAAGAATAGCGCAGGGTCGAGTAGCTTTTAACAAAAAGAAAGCACTTTTATGCTCGGGGGTAATAAACTTAGAAACAAGGAAGAGATTTTTGAAAACATATGTATGGAGCACGGCACTTTACGGCTGCGAAACCTGGACGGTAGGGGAAGCAAGTAGGAAGAAATTAGAAGCTTTTGAGATGTGGTGTTACCGAAGAATGATGAAAATACCATGGACTGATAGGGTTAGAAACGAAGAAGTATTGGAGAAAGTCGGCGAGAAAAGGAGTATGTGGAAAAACTTAAAGAAGAGAAGAGATAGAATGGTAGGCCACTTGCTGAGACATGGGGGAATAGTCCGCGATATTTTGGAGGCAGAAATAGGAGTGAAGAAAGGCAGAGGTAGGCCGAGATTAGACTACTGCTCGCAAATAGTAAGGGATGTAGGTTGTAGCACAATTAGCGAAATGCGTAGGTTAGCACAAGATAGGAGAAGCTGGAGGTTAGCGTCCAACCAGTCTTAGGACTGATGACCTAATGATGATGGACATTTTTACAGTCATTCGACATCGAAATAGTTTATCGCCAAGGTAAGCGCATGAAACATGTCGATTTCGTCTTAAGAAATCCGATACCCTCGCTTGATAACGTTAAAACAAATAACTGCTTGGTTCAAATTGACCTATATACCGACTGGCTCTCAGTTAGTTAAGTTTATTAAGCACTAACACAAGTTTTTAAAAACTATTTAATTACAATTGAAATGGAGCAGAGCCTCCGGCTAACAACAATATTCTGAATTTTCATTTACAAAAAGTTAGAATTTAATCAAATCGGCTTTTGGTTAAACGCCGCGGGACGTAATGCCTTCCTTAATTGCGGATGCTGCTTTGACCTTATAACGACTTCCTTGATAAAGGGTAGTGTGTGGTCCATAACTTCTCCATCCTTAGATCTTGGCGTCCTCGTCAAGGGTAGCTTGAAGATCCTTGAAGTTCTGGGCAGGAACTTGAATTATGGTTTTTGGCATACAAAATAGGGTTTTTATCCTTTTTCTGTACAAACAGAGAAATATCGACGTAATTATGAGAATAATAATAATTACAATGGTTATGGACAGGTGTCCAGTGTGCAAGTCAATTCCTTGTAGGTCAGTCTCTTGCGCTAAGGGTTGGAGATCGGCCTTGAGATTCCTCAGCTGGTCAAGGTGTGAAGACTCCAAGTTGATGCCATATTGTGGTAGACCTTTGAGTGTGGTAGAACTCTTTGGAACTGTAAAACTCAATTTTTTATTAAAATTATATTCCGTGTTGACTATAATAATCGAACATGGAGAATTTATTACATTATTTCCTAGGATAAAATGTCTTGAAATAATGTTTTGACACTTTTCTATTATTTCTTTACGGTCTTTAACACTGGTTAAGAGTCCGTTGGAAAGTTCTTTATATATTTCAGTCACTAGTTTTCGCGGTAGTGCACTGAAGAGTGTTTTTTAAACTGCACTGGGTGGCTAATAGTTTTTCGCAAACAAACATGTTATTAGCTCTTCGACAGGTGTCAGTCCATCGGTCCTCGAATGGGGATTGTACGTAAAAGGTATCAGGAGGGATTAAAACGGTTTTTGTCGGACTCGGTATAGGGTAGATTTTAGAAATATTATAAGTAGTTGGATTTAAAATAGGTATTTTCAGTACCATTAAAAGAATGTCGTTTACCGAGATAATTCCAAGTTTTGAATTTCCTAGGATTTCAAAAGGGTGATTTTCATCGTACGAGAGCAACATTGACCTTGAGTAATGTTTTAATAATTCGTCCTTCATTTCAAGTTCGTTGTGGTCAATTATTTCTAAATTTGGTATTTCTCGATTTGTTAGTGTGATCGTTCTAATCAGTAAATTTAATCGGTTTTCGAATTCAAGTAGCAATTCTTTTTGCAAATTTATGATTAGCATTGAGTCCAGGTAGTGCGTATAATTTTTAATTGATTTTTCTAGTTGTTTTTGATTTGAATATAAGTTGTCAAATTCTATACGTATTGAGGTTGTCAATTGAGAGAATTGTAGCAGTTTGAGTTAGTCTCTGATTTATCTTTTGTTGATTCTTTGAAAGCTTTTCAGATTTTGGTTTATGTTTTCAAGATCTTCTTGATCTAAATTTCCCGATATTAATTTGACGACAGATCCAAGGTCATTGATTAGGCCTCTTTTATTTCTACAATGTATAATTTTATTTAGCGAATTTTTTGTTCTTGTTAAGATGTTTAGTAGTGATTGTTTATTTTGTATTACTGGGATTATTTCCGGTTGTTTGGTTTTGTGAATTAGAGTTAATGTACCGTTTGATAGGTTTTCGAAATTTGCGCGCAATTGAATGATGTCGTATGAAAAATAGAGTTTATGGAAGTAATTGAGTGTCTTCGCTGTCCCTAGAGGTTCCTGGTAGTAACCTTGGGTCTTGAGCGGAGTTTTTATCATTGCTTGACATGTCAGGATGTTCCTGCAAAGAAACAGTTTTTCTAATAGGTTTTAATTTGTTTAATGGTTGGTTAGTAATTGTTCCTTTAAGGGTCTCGATTTGAACTTGTTTATCTTTTTGTGATATTACAGTACCTCGTTGGTAAATAGGTGCATTTTTTGGGAGTCTAGTTTTTTCTGCTGATTTATGGTAAACAGTTTGACCTGATTGTAGAGGTGGAATATTTTGACTATTGCGATTTCTCATCGTAAGTGCACTTTGTGCCTTTTCTTGATTTTTTGTTTTTATCTGCTCTAAAAACGGTAAAAGTTCTCGTCTTCTTTGTTCTATATAATTTTAATAATTCTGTGGGGTTAAGCTAAAGTCAACTTCCTGCATATAGGGACCATATAAAACTGAAAAAGGTGAGTGGCCAGTGCTGGAGTGGATTGACTGATTGTATATCCAGGTAGCTGTAATCATCTGGCTATCTGGGGTCTCTCTAGAGTTCTTAAGGTTAATTATTCTAAGTTTCTCGATTATTGTCGAGTGGAGTCGTTCGATATGTGAGTTTGAGTTCGGATTGTGAGGGGTGGTAAAATGCAATTATATGTTAAAGAGTTGGCAAAATTCTTTAAACTGAGTATTATTAAAATTTGTGCCTCCGTCGCATACAATTCTTTTTGGTATGTGATGGTGGCTGAAGAAATGTCGTCATTTTAAGAGTGTGCATAAAGAATTTGCAGATTTTAGAGCGTATGCCTGGGCGTATTTTTAAAATGAGTCTATAATTGTTAAAAACTTCATGTTCAAATACTGAAATATGTCCAGATGAATGTTTTCAAAGGGTTTGTTGTAGATCATTGGGCCTTGTAAAGGTGGGTTTAGTGGTTGACGTTCGTATTTCGACATCTGACATACATTACAGTGATTAATAATGGTGGTAATTTTGTCTTTTATTTTAGGAAAATAAACATTTTTTGAAAGGTGTAAGTATGTTTTGTTAATACCATTGTGAGTTTGGTTATGGTAGTTATAAATATACTGTTCCTGTTTTCAAGTATGTCAGTTAATAGAATGGACGAAATTACAATTTTTGTTCTTTTATGGAATTTATTTTTCAGTAATCTAAGTTTCAAAAAATAAAACCAGCCACAGGTAGGATTCGACATTTGTCCCGGATCGGAACCGAACGACATACAGCTGTTTCGAACTTGTTAGTTCTCATCAGTGCCGCATACGGTACGCCGATTCAGGACAAATGCCGAATGAACTTTATGGCCTATACATCTTTATCGATACGATCTCTGTCAGTGAATCGGCGTACCGTATGCGGCACTGATGAGAACTAACAAGTTCGAAACAGCTGTATGTCGTTCGGTTCCGATCCGGGACAAATGTCGAATCCTACCTGTAGCTGGTTTTATTTTTTGAAACCTTATCTGATCGTGCAGAAACACGAAAAAGGGGTCGAGGCTCGCTTCTGGATATAATTCAATGCCTGCCGGAGCTTTAGCCCGTGGAGTAGTTGTTTCCTAGAGCGATTATGTAATAGCTTTGCTATTCGGGAACTACTTTGATAGCCGCTTGGCGGCTTGGTGGTTCCTTTCTCGATTTCCGACTTATAAGTTACTGAGTAATCTAAGTACTTGTCTAAAATCTGGGTCCGGAATGTGCAAATATGTTATATCGTTTGGTGAGATTGACTGGATTAGCATATCCATAAATAATTCGTTAGTATTAGGGGTGGAGATTGTTATTCGTTTCTTATTTTCAAAAATTGTGATTACTTGTTTTTCAACATGGCCTTCGCGTTTTTGAATGACTAATTTGTTTTTAAAGGTATTTACCAATTTTTCAATTATTGGAATAACAAGCCCGGTATCATAGTTATGTACCGACCTAATTTCCATAGGTAAGTTATTATTCTCAATCTGATTCTGCCCAAGTAGATCTCCGAGTTCGTCAGGTTCAAATTCCGGTAAATTATTAGGTGACAAAAGCAGTTGTTCTATCTCGTCATCGGCGAGTACGGGAGGATTTTCAGAAATATTGGCTATCAAAGATTCAGTTTTGTTTACATTAATTTCTATTCTAGAGAGAGCATCGGCGACGTGATTTTCTTTACATTTACGATATTTTATGTCGAAATCGAATTCTTTCAGTTTGATTTTCCAGCGAACAAGACGCGAGTTTGGTTCTTTTAATTTTGAAAGCCATACGAGAGGGTTGTGATCGGTTTCTATCGTAAATTTTCGTCCAAATAAATACGGCCTAAAATGTTTTTCAAAATCGACAATTGACAATAACTCTTTTTCGATAGTGCTATAGTTACGTTCCGCAGAATTTAATGTGCGCGAGTAGTATGCAACGGGTCTGTTGTTCTGACTGAGTACCGAACCGATAGCAACGTTGCTTGCGTCGGTCGTCAGCGTGAATTCCTTTTCGAAGTCTGGGTAAATTAGTACGGGGGCGTTTGTTATAGATGTTTTTGCATTTTCAAATGCTTGCTTATAGTCATGATCAGATATATTGATTTTTTCATTTTCCGTAGACATTTAGTAAGAGGTTGGACAAATTTCGCAAAGCCTGGTATAAATTTTCGATAATATCCTACTAGGCCTAGGAATGACTATTTCTTTTGATGTTTTCGGGATGGGGAATTTCGTGATTGAATCAATTTTAATTGGATTTGGGATAATACCTCCAGGTGTAATTACATGTCCAAGAAACGCGACTTCTTTACGAAGAAAGTCGCTTTTATCTAATTGAATCTTTAGATTTACACTTTGCAATTTTTGAAAAATCTGTTTTAAATGAATTAAATGCTCTTGAAGTGATTTTGAAAAGATAACGATGTCGTCCATGTACACGAAACATATTTTGTACTGAAATTCTTCTAGAACTTGGTCCATCATACATTGGAAAGTAGCAGGTGCGTATTTCAGGCCGAACGGCATGCTTAAATATTCATAATGGCCATTATTTACGCTAAATGCAGTTTTTTCAATGGACTCAGGATCCATTTCAATTTGATGAAAACCTTGGGCAAGGTCAAGGGTCGAAAAATAGGTGCATTTACCTAAATTATCAAGGATTTCCTCTATTGTGGTAAGGGATATTTATCCTCGATAGTTACCTCGTTAAGTTTCCTGTAATCAATTACCATTCTATACTTTTTTTGGTAATTGTATAGAACACCCCCTTCTGGATTTTCGCGATTTTTTTTATGGACGTGTTGTATCGACGAAAACGTCGTTGCTATAGGAACAGTTTTTCACAAACGAAACTTTGCGCAAATTAATAATAACCCATCTAGCTAACGGGAGGTGGGAGCGATTAGGGGTGCTGGGTGGGGTAAAAAGGTGTAGTGAGGAATGTTAATTTAACAAGGATACATTAAAAAAATGTAATTTTTTTAAAATATTTAACATATAGGGGTAGTTTTTAAGGGTTGAAGCAATATTTGTGTGGTGAAAGGATGTGGCATTGTGTACACATAGAGACCGCAAAATTAAATATCTTGATTTTTTTTTTGTTAAATTTTGGCGTCTGTTGTTGAAGGGCAAGGGATATATTTGGTATATAAATGATCAATGTTCAAAAATAATTGACAAGATAGAGGGATAGTTTGTAAGGGTTGAAATAATCGTGAATCCTAATTGTTTCTATTTGTCATAATCTGCCTGACCCTTTTTTATGCACGTGACACGGTCATTATTTAAATTGATGTATATTTAATTAATTTACTCACATGTTGTATTCCAATTATTAAAACGCCATGTCTATTTAAGAACGATGTAAGTCCTTCATTTGATGCTGTAATAGCATAAAATTTCGCATAAGTGACATCGCAAGAGACACAGGTGTTGAAATCACAAAACCGCACAGGCACAGGTGTAAGATTCACAGTCAATACTCTGTTTTCACTCATATTTTTGTCGCATTCGACGGGCGAGAATATTTTAAGTTTAAGTTCTAGCTGTGAACAAAGAACTGAATAGCTGTGGTATGAAGTGTCTTTTCAGCATCTCTTGGCGCGTGAAGACGTTTCCAACCAATCAGGGCGTCTGATTTTGTTTACATATTTGTAAATTCAATAGACAGTGATGTCTGCGCTTTAGGTAAGCAAGTAATTTGTAGCCTATATTATATATTATGATAGTTGTACAAAAACTGGTGTGGCAACAAGGGAACTTTGGTGAACTACAGAAACGATTAAGTAAACAGTAAATCAGCTGTGCGCATGGAGAAATGTTCCAATTTTAATTTATTTATAAAAAATACTTAACTCCATTTGCGCAAGATATGATAAGGTGCGTTGTACTCGTGATGGAATGTAGAATGTGTGAGTAAGTTTAGTTTTTCGATAGGGCAGAAGGGGTAAGTTTAGAAGAAGAATGACCCTTTCTTTTTCCAGATGCGTCAACCTTTTTTGGAACAATCCAAACAGGTGAGCTGTAAGGGGATACTGGGTCTGATGATTTTATCTCTAAGCAATTTTGAAATTTGGCGTTGTATTTCCTCTTGCATTGATTGAGGGTGTGGGTGAAAAAGATTTAGTGTATATGGGATGGTTATCAACAGTTCTAATATTATGTTTGAAGTGCGATGTGGAAAGACAGATCGCAGTCTTCATGATAAAAAACATTTTTAAATTTGTGACATAGGTCGATTACTTTTTCTCTTTCTTCACGATTGAGATGGTCAGTGCGTATTAATTTAGCAAATTCGAGTTTTTTATTATCTTGCGTAATTTTAGATTCGATATTAAAATATTCACAAGGGATAACCTGTATGCGATTTGGAAATATAATTTGGGCGTCAAGTGATTTTTCAAATGGGATTTCGGAGATGCCATTTTTTGTAATAGTCAGACAGTCAGGTATAGTGCGGTTTTCATCAATTTTGATACCTGGAATATAGACCATTTTCAATTGATGTAGGTATTAATATTTTGTCTCTTTCGGTAGACAAAACGTTTATTTGTTCGTCTAATTTAAATTCAAAATAAAATGGTATACTTGTAGTTTTATTTAGAGTTAAAATTTGATTTTCATATTCTATATTGGCTTTTAATCTTTTAAGATCGTGCGATCCAATTACAAAATCAAAATTTTTGTGCCAGGGAATTACTCTAATTTCTATTTCATTTCTGACACCTAATTCTTCAAATAGTCTAAGTTTAAGATTTTTGTCGGATCTTACTGTGCGATGTAAGCCTGTTAATTCGAAACGTTCGAGAAATATATGTTTTTTAAAACGGTGAAAAAGATTCGGGTTAATAATGGAATCTGTAGCTCCGGTGTCTATTAAAATTTTTACATTAATATCAGGTAAGAAGAAAAATGACAGTTTAGGTTTTGAGTTAATATTATTTAAATCTATACTTATTATGTGATGTTTCGTTGATTCGAGGCATCTATTATAAAATTTTCTTAATCTTTTCTGTCTTGCAATTGTCCGTCACAAACGTCTATATATGGTTCTTGTTGGTCAGAGTCGTAATATTCATATTCATAATTATTTGTTTGCGATTATGATGTTTCGTTTTCTAAAGGTGTGTTATCTGTCCATTGTAATATGACTAGTGAATAAATCGAATGCGAAGATCACTTTTTAGATACTTATCGCCGTGATCCTTACGACGGAAGATTTATCGTTAAACTACCATTTAAAGGTAACAAAATGAATCTCGGAAACTCGTCTCAAAATGCAATGAAACGATTCACCTTTTTAGAAAGAAAATTTAGGAGAGACGACACATAAACAATTGTATTCCAAAGCAATAAACGACTTACTTGAAAAAGGGTACTTAGAAGAGTAGAAATACCTGATAAAACCGAAAACGAAAATAATTTCTTTTTGCTACACAATGGGGTATTTAAACGCGACCCCAACAATTCTAAGATTAGAATAGTATACGACGGTTCAGCTAAATCAAGTAACGGTTTGAGTCTCAATGATAATCTAATGACAGGCCCAAACATACAAAACGATTCTTTTGGGATATTAATCAGATTTCGTACTGATCAGGTAGTCATATCATGTGACATGGAAAGCATGTTTTTGCAAATAAAAATTGATCGGGAAGACACAAATTTTCAACAATCATTTTGGCGGTTTAGCGAGAACGAACCAATAAAGAAATACCGGCTTACTAGACTTGTTTTCGGACTTACTTACTCTCCGTACACGGCTATGCGTTGCGTAGAACAATTAGCATCAGAAGTAGAAAATGAATTTCCGAAGGCTACCCGAGCCATAATAAACGATAGATTTATGGGCGATATTTTAACAGGGTCAAGCAACGTCCGAGACGGAATCGAATTACGCGATCAGCTGGTAATATATCCTAGGTCGCGGAGGATTTAAATTATCAAAGTGGAAAAGCAATTCTCAGCAAATTGTGCCACATTCATCGATATACGATCGGGATGAGATGATCGATCTCAATAAAACAAATGAGGCTAAGATACTCGGTTTATGGTGGGATCCGTCAAGCGACATTCTTAACTATCGCACTGAAGCAAATATATCTACTGAAACTTTAAGTAAAAGATCAATTCTTAGTTCTATCGCAAAAATTTACGACCCTCTGGATATTATATCGCCTACTGTTATAAAAGAAAAAATCTTAATGCAAGAACTATGGGCATTAAAATTAGGCTGGGATGAACCAGTCCCACAAAATATTGAAAATGAATGGATTAAATACGTTAGAGAACTCGAATTTTTAACGGAAATAAAGATCCCGCGACTAATAACTCCAAGGGCAAATGCAGAAACGGATCTTGTAATGTTTTGTGATGCTTCTTTACGGGCGTACGGCGCCGTAATATACTCTAGAACCAAGATTGGAAATGGCGTATTTACAATTAACTTAATTTGTAGTAAATCGCGAGTTAGCCCGCTCAAAGTCCTTTCTCTACCACGTCTAGAATTGTGTGCGGCATTGCTAGGAACCGAACTAATGGGTAATTTATGCAGGGAAATAAATATAAGCATCAAGAATAAATACTATTTCACAGGTTCTATGATCGTCCTACATTATTTGAATAGTAATGCAAATGCCTGGCAAGTTTTCGTGGTTAACAGGGTGTCAAAAATTCAAAATCTTAGTAATATCAAAAATTGGTATCATGTAGAAGGCAAAATGAATCCCGCATACCTAATCTCTCGGGGGCTAATCCACGGCAAATGAACAACAAGTTATATTGGAATAGTTTTCTATTACAAGACATATCTGATTGGCCTGAAAATCGTTTTAGGCCATCAATAGAGACAAATTCTCTACCAGAGAAGCGGAAACATACACTAGTAGCATCTATCGTCACTTCCTTTTCATTACTCACAAAATATTCATCTTTTACCAAGCTCCACGGAATCAATCTTATTGATAATATGCCAAAACTTTTGCTTTAAATCTGGGACTATATCCATTAATTTCCAGAAATCAATACCTAATATCAACTGTTGAGATATTTCTGATACGACAAGTACATTTATTAAATGAGTTTTGCACCGCCGCGCTTTTCTCCGCGTTGATGGCCACCTTCCATTTGCTGCACCATTCCGCTAGCTCGTCCGCGGCCCGCTGCAGGTACGTCATCGCCCTGCGCGCCCTTCTCGATTTCGTGACGATCGCCGTGTCGTCAGCGTACAGCGCCACCGCCGTACGCTCGGTCATCGGCAGATCCGACATCAATATATTGAAAAGGTGGGGCGATAGTACCGTTCCCTGGGGTACTCCTGCCTCGATGGTCCTGTAATCGGATTCGGAGGTCCTTACTCTGGCTCGGAACCGTCTCCTTCCCAGGTAGGACTTGATTAGCTTCACCAGGGCCATCGGGTATTCCAGGTCCAGCATCTTGACCAGTAGTCCGTCGTGCCAGACTCTGTCGAATGCCTTGGAGATGTCCAGGAACATGGCCGCGGTGACGTTCCTCCTATTGAACCCTTCCGCGATGTACTCCACTAGACGTAGCACTTGCAGTTCCGTCGAGTGCCGCGGTTTGTATGCGAACTGCTCGTCCGGAATGACGTCCAGCTCCTCGGTCTTCTCTCTTAGGCGGGCCAGGATTATCCTCTCTATCACCTTGCTCAGAGTGGACAGCAGGCTGATGGGTCTAAAATGAGTCGGATGGGTTAAACTCTTACCTTGCTTCGGTATGAATATAACGTCCGCCATTTTCCATCCCTCCGGGAAGTGACGGGTCCTCAGAACTCCGTTCGCGATGTTCAGCAGCGCGGCGACTCCTTTCCTCGGCAGCCTCCTCAGTGCTCTGTTACCGATGTCATCGTGTCCGGGGGCCTTCCTGACCTTGAGGGTCTTCAGGATGGCCTTGACCTCAGGATTTTCTGTATTGAATAGATATCTTCCGTAGCAACAATTGTTACAACAGTAATTATTGCAACAACTATTTTCATCGCGAGAGTTACTTATACTGAATGTAGTTTATTTTAGGGTTATACGGTATTCGGTAAACCAGCCCGTAGTATTTACTTGCTTTTTGAAAGACAAAACAAAAAGGAGTGTAATTTATTAAGTGCAAAATTAATGCTTGTTAATGTTTATTAAACAAAAATAACAAAAAAATATTCCCAATGATCGGTCAAAATTATATTATATGTAATAAATATAATATTACAATATATCAGGTTAATAACATACAACGAATATCCAACGTATATTCATAATCTTTGTTTTAGAATCGCAATCTGTGCGCGCGAGTTTTCCCTTTTTTATCAGAAAAGCACTGGCAAGATTGAGTTTTAACAAAGACACATTTATTTTCCTTTAGGTTTATATTAAAGTAAAAAGATGACAAGTGAAACCGTATAATACATGTGAGAAACTGACTAAACTATTATCTACTCTGGGCTTAAGTTTCTTATCTTATCTAAACGACAAGGGTTGTTTACGCATTCCGATGTAAGGGCCACATGCGTGTTCCCATATGTTCCCATAAGAGGTATTGGGATACCTCTCTACTATGGAGTTCCTCAACTATCTTACTCCAAGTCACTGTATTAAAAGCGTTCTTTACATCCACGGCAATTACTGGAAACCATCTACTATGGGTGCTTTTTGCGAAGTCCACTATTATATTTATCGCTTGTATTGCAGAGCGACCCTTTCTAAACCCATACTGTCTCTCAGAGAGCCCACCTTTTTGTTCTATTTCCGTTTCGATTCTTTCCTTAATTAGTCTTTCGTTGTACTTCCCGACCATGCTGAGCATGTAAAATGGTCTAAAGGACGAGGGACATTCGATGGCTTTTCCTTTCCATATGAGGCAGACTGAGGCTATTTTCCACATTTCATTATCAGGCTCTCTGTTTCGTAGTGCAGCAGAGCATACCGACATTTCATTATTAGGCTCTCTGTTTCGTAGTGCAACAGAGCATACCGACATTTCAATATTAGGCTCTCTGTTTCGTAGTGCAGCAGAGCAGAGAATACATTTAACGACTTATCCTAAAAACAAGGTACACAACGAGCTATAATTTGAGTGGTACTCACCTTGAGTTCTTGTGCAGACAGGTACTTTATCGTCAAATAGCCGTTTTGTCCCCATTCATCAACATAGTATTCACACCCGGGTACTGGCCATAGACCGCCACGAATATAAACATCCCCAGTCATGACGTTTCGACATGTTACAGCTACTACGGCAGTCATCTTTGGTGGAAAAATGGTAAGGTCCTTCGCACACAGCGAAATTTTCTTAGGTGGTAAATCTAACACTGTAGAGAGCAAACTTACTACATTCCCCAAATACTATCATAAAAACTTCGGGTCTAAAACGGAATGGATTTGGCCATTACTTTGTGCTAGCTGATCATAATGATACTGTAAAACGCTTAACTTTGTTACTATCACAGATTATTCAAAGAGGCTGTCCAATCATAACAAGAACATCCTATATATTATTTGGAGCGATTAGTGCCTTCACTGCTACTTCAGCTCGGTCACCTTGATAAAGACCTCAGTACCTTCAATAATAGTCACTCCACCGTAACCACGTACAACTACATCACTAGGTGAAGAATATACTCCAAGGGTAACAACATCTTCTTCTCTTATCAGTACACCTCCACAACCAGAGTCTACGTATGCTCTCGTAAACTTCCATTTATGAAACAATCAAATAAATACTGATCATTTGATTGACGAGAAAATGGCTTCATAGTTTAATTTATAATAGTTCTGCGACAATCTACAGCTACATGGCCTAAATATTTGCAGATCGTACGCTGCA
Organism: Rosalia funebris; assembly: GCA_037954035.1. Classification (NCBI taxonomy): domain Eukaryota; kingdom Metazoa; phylum Arthropoda; class Insecta; order Coleoptera; family Cerambycidae; genus Rosalia; species Rosalia funebris. The sequence goes on along the minus strand of JAZFAV010000036.1, from coordinate 18,362,932 downwards.
CTTTTGGCTTTAGACATTTATGAGCGTAGTGACCCTTTCCCTTGCAATTGTAGCAGCGCTGCTCATTATTGGAACCGTCCTTCACATTCCTGGACATAATTTCGTTGTGCTTGCGTTTAAATGGCCTTGATTGCGTTCGTTTTCGTCCTGTGAAAGATCGTTCAGAATCCGATTTCAGTGCATGTAAATATTCAGCGTATCATATATTAAAGCGGGTAAATATTCAGTATTCGGATCATTGTATCTACTGCTGTTGCGCCGGCCTGAATTGTAGGGTCTCTTATACCATCTATTAGACAAGATACTGCTTCTTTGCAACAAATTTCACAGTCACTAATGAGATTCATTTTATCAAAATAGTATTTGTCTCATGTTTCCGAAGGTTCCTTGTATCTATTTACCAAGTTTCTCAATAAATTTGCAAAATTTTAGTGTTCAAGAAATGTCTTCAGTAGCAATGTTTTCCATTTGCTCCAACTTAATTGATACGATGGCAGATTGTCATACCATTTACGTGCGAGTCCACGCAATCGACTCTGCATGTGAAATATTTTAGTGTGTTCATCCCAATTATTAATTCTTGTTAACTGCTCAGTCTTTTGTATCCATTTCATTGACGAGAGATTCGCATTTCTAGGTGTAAATTTAGGGATACATTCTGGTTTTCCAAAATATTTTTGCCCTAATGAGCCGGAAATAGATCCTTGCCGAACCAGCCTTTCTACTAACGATTCTAATCGATCTAACCGTGATTCCATAAAGGAAGCATTTTCAGAGCAATGACTTGTGGATGCATCCGTTATTAAATCATAGACTTTACTAGTTCTTTCCCTCGACGATTTGTTTTATTTATTTTGACTCTTTTTGTCTCTATTATAATGATACCTCCGTGAACTAGAACTTGAACTATTGGAAACTGAAGAAGAGCTAGATCTTCGGTGTCCCACTTTATTCTGATAAAGAACTTGTATTAATTCCCACTTATTATTATAGTTCAATTACCTTTGTATCGCCCCGTATATTAAGTTATTAATGCTATACGCACACAATCGTATGAAAACAAAAGCCTATTAAGGTTATTCCGCGTGTTATCAAAGATATTTAATTTTAAAATAAACAGTCACTGTAGCTGTTATGGTTAAGCATCGAATTCGGTCGAGATTTAGATAGTCTAAATAGATAAATTGTTGTCCAGTGTAACATTTGTGTATTGCGTGTTGCCTAACGTTGTAAAGTGATAACTGCTAGCAAGCTGGTGGAAGGGGCTGGAACGGCCATTCTCTATCAATTGTCATGTACGGACGCTTGTACCTTGTAACAAAAATTGTAGTATTACAGTATTCCAATAAATGATAGGCAAAACCCTAATTTTCGTATTTATTCAAGATCAAATAAAAGCACAGTTGGTTATCCCAACATATCTTGGTCCTTCTAACCGGATTACATCACATCAGTGTATTTTATCAAGGCAGGATCATTACAGCAGCGGCGATCCAGTCGACCCAGGCAGCATTTTTCAAGCGCTGCGGTGTTGTTCCATGCACATTTCAGCCGGCAAGCAACGGCAGGCGTCAATCGAATCAGGTCAAGGTCGTACATTGAAACAATAAAGGTACTTATTCGAAGCAAGTGGTAAGTCGATCCTTTATTTCTTATTATAACATTCCTTTCTGCTTCTACTTGTTTCAAAACATCGTGTAGTGAGCATAAACATTGTCGACTTAAGATAGTTTTTACATATTGAAACGAAAACATTTATTTAAACATACGTATTAGTTTACAATGGCTACTGATCAAATGGAATTAAAACAATTAATCCAAAAACGCGGCCAGTTAAAGGCATCATTAACAAGATTTTCAAATTTCATTGACAAATTTCAAGAAAACAAAAGATTTTACACAATTACAATTAAGAATCGATTCCATTCATCCGATAAAATTAGAATTTGACAATATACAATTAATTCCAAATTGAATGTTTATCAGATTTCGCAGACGACAATGAACGTATCTCCTTTGAGAACAATTTTTTTTAAAGCACTAGCAAATGCGCAAAAAATCATTAACGCAAAAAATTCACGGTCAAGTGACGCACACGAGAGTACACTAGACAATTCTTTCCAAGCACATTCACGAGTAAAAAATGCTAAGTTACCGGTTCTAGATTTGCCACATTTTCATGGTGATTATACGCAATGGATCCCATTCAGAGACAATTTTATGTCGTTAATTCATTCTGATAAATCATTAACAGATATAGCAAAATTTCGATATTTAAATTCATGTTTAAAGGGCGACGCGGAGCATGCTTTGTCTTCCATAGAAGTAACAGAAGAAAACTATGAAACAGCTTGGGAACTTCTTCAAGAGCGTTTCGAGGACGAAAAGTTAATTAAACATAATCATTTGAAAGCGCTAATCGATTGGCCACAAATAACCGAACAATCTGACACTAAGTTAAGAAAATTATTAGAGGGTATGCAGTTACATTTACGCGCATTAAATTCACTAGGTGAGCCCACTGAGAGCTGGGATAGTATTATTATTTACATGTTTTCTTACAAATTAGATTCAAATTCTATGACACAGTGGAAAAAATATTCACAAGATATTAAAAATCCAAACATGGAAGATTTCAAAAGGTTTTTTAACGAGAAGATACAAATTTATAGAATCATTGCGTGAAAATAAGACAAGTTCAACAGAGCTTAAAACAGACAAAAAACCCGAGAAAAAACTTGAACAAAAATACATACCAAAAATTCGGAGTAATCGATCATTATCATTCGCAACTTCATCTAGTAATGAAACAGGTTACAATTTACAATGTTATTTGTGTCAAGATTCACACTACCTTCTCAGATGTCCAAAATTTCTTCAGTTACCAATAAAATCGCGGCAAGCTGAAGTCAGAAAATTAAATTTATGCTTA